>JAQPPZ010002325.1:0-337644 GCA_028583015.1 Wollemia nobilis
AGAAAACCATTGAGGATGCCAAATGTTGATCCAAGGAAAATAGATATGGGTTGCATGAAAGCAACTAATGGATCCCCAGTAGTGAAATTGGAAATAATGGATGTTTAGAAAGGAATAGATGGGATTGAGAGAAAAAACTTAATTTATCGATTCATGGGATTCCAACTGACTATTGCTACCTTCAAGAAATGGGCTACCAATAACTGAAGCACTAAAGCTAAGTTCCAAATTTTTACATACCCTAATGGCTACATTATTTCTTTTTTGAAAATGATAAAGATAGGGAGAACATTTTTCAAGGGAGGCCATGGTTTTTGGTAGAGTAGGTCTCTTCATGAAGCCCTGACATACCAAGTTCAAATATGATGAAGAGATGCCATCAACTGCCCCTATTTGGGTTCGTTTATTTGGTCTTATGATAGAATATCGGTATCCAAATATATTTGAAACAATTGGAATTTCTTTAGGAATTTACATGATGACTTATGATTGTACCCAACACATAGAGTATATGATTTATTCAAAGATTTGTGTTTTGATTGATTTTGATAAACCACTTCCATAGAATATTACTTTACAATATAGGGAAGAAATATGGTACCAAGTAGTAGATTATTAATATATTCTATTTAGATGCATAATGAAGAACATGAGCTTATACTGAGAGGGGGGTGAACAGTATAAAATAAAACTTTTTTATGTTTCAATACATATGATAACATCAACAATATTAAAGAAGTAAGCATTTCATTAATCATCACACATGAGAGACATGATTTAACGTGCTTCACTCAATGTAGGCTACTGCATGAAAAATATATTCCTTATAAATTTTCTCAATAAATTCATTTGGAAATAAATTCCCTATTACAATGCTTATGAACCCTTCTCTAAAGGAGAAACCAATCCCCTTACTTTGGTTTATGGAACTCTATCCATAGGAGAAATATTTCTCCTTAGCTCTGGTTGGTGATCTTCTAGAATAATTTTACCCCAACTATTAAAAAGACATTTGATTTTGTTAGAATATAGTTTTTTAATCATTTTGATATACAAATTTATATTTTATAAAAATTAAAAAAATATTTTTAAAAATAAAAATAAATTAAAAAATTATTATTATATATTAATTTATATATAACATATTTTAAAACAATTGATTTCTATACTTTATGTTAATAGCGTAATTATATTAATTATATATTTATTTTACTTTTATATGTAAAAATTATAATTATAATATTTATTTATTTATATATATTTAGTTTTTTTAGACAAGTTTATTCACGGATGGTTTGAATGCAATCTCCATGCAAAAACATATATCAAAACATGAAAAAAATGTTCTTTATTGTTAACTTATTTTAATCCTTATGCTTAAACATGACACCTAACCACAATCGAATAATAAAATCGTACACTCTACGATGGTTTTGTTTGTTTATATATACAAATGTAATAAACATTTTCAAAAACAATTTTAGGACAATTGTAAACAATTTGTTCAAGGAAAAGACGGGTTAAAGCATTTAATAATAACACACCTTTTATATCTATAATAATATTATAGGCATAATCTATGGAATAAACTACACATTAAATAATTAAAAATATAGAAATATAAACCAACAGAAACAAGAGTCATCCATACTATTATTCTAAACTACGAGACCAAACTACATCAGGGCACTGACCCAAAACTATTACACTGCATTTATGTAGAGAGACTACCGTATGCTTTTCTTCCAACCTACTAGAAAACTATTATCTGCATTTAAAATTAGAGAATACGTAAATTTACTTTGCTCCCAACATTTACAGGAAGGACAGGAGCAAAGACATCAACATTTATTATCTATGACATTGCTATCAATACAACAAGCACAATATTCTCCTTGGCCTAACGGCTTAAACTTCAAAGCATTGTTTCCCTGATCTTCAGATTCTGAGTTTAAAACTCCCTTAGCTCCTTCGTTGTGTTTCATTGCATTATTGTAGACAAATAATAAGAGTAACCCCATGCAGACCACAAATGTTAATGGAGAAAACTTTGATACTGATGTCGTCATTGCTATAAAAATGGTGCTCGTCAGAGTGCACGAGAGCTTCCAAACAAGTATTGCAAATAATGTTATTTGTATCCAAACATTTTCCTTAAGTTTGGAATTTCTCTTTGGGTTTCAAAATGGAATGCATGCAAGAGTTCACAATAGAAAGCGCAAATTCTGAAACCGTAGAGATCGCTGAATGTTTACACGTTGCAGTGACTTTAGTGCAGATTGAGAATCTTGCCAATATTGGAAGACAATATCACCGAATATTATTGTGAGGATAAGATATAAAACTCCTCAAATCAAGTTTGCAAAGACAAGCCTATGCAAAAAGAAGCCGAATATATTGCAAAGAGAATCCTCTGAAAATAATGGTGCTATGAATTGCAAACATAGGTCCAAAAAGTCATTAGGAATGACTGAGGAAAGTGGATAACTTCTAACGAGGAGGAAACTCAAAAAAATAAATTATTAGCTTTCTCTAAGGCAGCTTCACACAAATAACACCTATTCAAAATGGCTAAACCTCTTTATCATTACTATTGGTTAGTTACCTGTTAGGTTGATATATTGACTACTTACCTTTTTTTTTTATTTTGCTAATACATTCATCTATGAAAATATTAATGGGTAAACCTCTTTATCATTACTATTGGTTAGTTACCTATTAGGTTGATATATTGACTACTTTTTTTTTTGCTAATACATTCATCTATGAAAATATTAATCAATGATGTTGTGTTTAATATATTTAACAAGAAATAATAATGAATGACTTTTTAAAATTTATAATAGTATATATCCTATTTTATAACTCTTATAAAATTTTATATTCTCTTAAAAATATATATTATTTAGGTTGTATAACAAAATTTTAATTAATGTTAAAGGGTTTTTGGTTCAATGGCTGGAAAAATAGTTGATATAGCTCACACCAAAGTTTAAATTTGGATAACACCAAATAGCTCAACACTACTAAATCTATGTAAAAAAGAAGACAACCCTTTAAAAACCCTACCCTTAAATAAATAAAAATAAAAATAATTTATAAATATTGCTTTTATCTTTGGATATAAACTATATATTTTTAATATTAAATAATTATAGTCAAAATAAAGTTTTTGATACTTTTCATTGAATTTTAATTATAAATAATCTATGAGTTTTGTTGCAGCTTGTCCATTTTTTGTCCAATTTTTTTATTTAATAAAAGAAGGGTTTTAAAGAGGTACCTAAACCTTTTACAAAGGGGTTTTGGGAGGGACCCTCAACCTTTAAAAATCCACAAAGATATTCAATAATCACAAAAGAAGAACACAAAAGGGACTACAATGTAAGGGAAAATTGATTCAACATTCCACAAAGATCCCATAGATAAAAAAAAAACAATATTCTTGCCTAAATTTCAACAAACAAAATCAGACCTAAAAAGGATCTTCCCACCCAAGCCACCATGAGAGAATCAAATTTGGAAAAATGAGATAGCCAACCAAGTTATTCAATAGTAAGTTAAAAATTAAACCCTCTAGCTAGCCAACAAATAAATCTCACAAAATTCCAAAAGTGCAAAGGCTTGAATCTAGGATTCCTATAGTGCTAGCCAACCAACATTTGAGATCTACTAGACAGGAAGCAATGAATAGGAATAGAACCAGCACGTACAAATAACATTGTCTTGACCATCCAAAACCTTGCAACATCAAGGGATCTAGAAGAGATGTTCTTGTTCAAAATAAGAAGCAAATATTTTAAACCAATGGTACTCAACATAAATCTAAACAATATAATAATCCAACCAAAGAGAACCATAGAGTTTAATAAGGCTCCCTAAACCAAAATGTAGGGTTTTTAAAGGCTCTCAAAACCTTCATAGTAGTGTTTTGATAGACTCCCAGAACCATGATAGGGTTTTGGGAGGCTCCCTAAACCTTAGAACTAGGTTTTGAAAGGCTCCCAAAATATTACATAAAGGGATTAGGCATTCGATAGAGCACCATAGGGCTTTTGGAAGGCTCCACCAACCTAAATAGGGTTTTAAAAGATTCTTATAACCTTAAACAAAAGAATTAAGCCTTAAGAAGGGGTACATAAGGTTTTGGAAGACTCTCAAAACCTAAAACAGACTAGGATTTAGGAGATCCTAAAGAAACTAGAAGGTCCACTCCATAGGCCAAAAGAAAAGTAGACTAGGAACAACAAGATTCATGAGATAAATCTTGCTTAGAATTGAAGTTAAATAAATACCTTGTTAATAAGCTACAACCTGACTAGCCACCACAAAGGCTAAGATTTGCAAGGAAAACCTACAAAGGCTACACAAAAACACACCACCATTTGAATAAAAGTCAAACTAGGTAAAATCCAGCAAGTACCCTAGCAAATAAAGCTTCCAGTGAAAGTAGAACATGAAATAGAGAAGCATGAGGACCAACCCCACCCACCATGGCTGCTCCTCACACCGTCCAACTAGAACTAGATCCTAGTTGAAGTAGCATAAACTAAACTAGATCCAAAAAGATAATCCATAAGAAGGGTAGATATAGGTTCTAAAAAATAACCCCCTCACTTCCTAGAAGGAGGTTAGAAATAAACCTCTAGAGCTGCTCGTAGGTGACCAACAGTGCCATCCTATTTTGGTATACCACTATCTAGAGGGAATCCATGAGAGATTTTTTATGTCCTCTTCACATCGTAGAGGTTTGAATAGTAGACCTCCCATTCAATGAGGCCAAGCTCACCTTCTCCACTTTAACTAAAAAGGCATCCGATTTTTTATTATATGTACTTTATGAAATAATATTTAAAAGTATAATGAAAATAAATAAATAAAAATAGATTTTTTCAAATTTTCTTCAAAACACTATCTTTTGTTTAAAAGCAAACAATTATTATTTTTGGTTAAATAAGAGATTTAGTCACAACCATTTTAGTTTTAGTAACCGACAAGCACATGGTTAAAACCATAGGGGCTACTCCCACCAAAGTTATTTCACCTTATTATTGTTGATCCGATGTGAAGGAGACCACCGATCATTTGGGATTCGTACTGTCATCATCAATTTGGCTCACACTCAGATAATTAAGAACATACTGCTACCTTTGCTAATAGGCTGCCCCTAAGGTTTGAACCTAGGTACCTTCTTGGTAAGTGCCTTTCTAGACAAGCACTTACCAATCCACCTAACCATCGGGATGAAAAGTAAACAATTATAACGTTTACAACTTTTAGTACACCAACTTTTGCAATATTTTATTTTGTGGATACTTTTTAAATAAATAATTTTCCAACATTATTATTTTTTAACTTATAATAAATAAAATAAAATTGTCATTTTCTTATCATTCGATAGAAAGTGAAGTAAGAGAATATTAACAAATATAAATTAAAAAAATTATAAATAATTTACAATTACATATATCTTTTTATTTTATATGTAAAAGATAATTTTACTTAACTTAATATATAAACATGCTATTATTATTAACACTCATATGAACCATGCCAAGATTATTGACTTGACTATCTTCAACAATGATAATTATAAGGGTTGCTATATAAAGTTATGTATAATGTTAATTAAAAAATTATAATACATGCAATAAGAATGTAAGTTTTTCATTATAATTTCCTATTAGTTTTGTTAATATAAATATTCTTGTTAAAAATTCAAATGATAAAAAAAACAAAATCAACAATTAACCTCTAAAAATAATTTGATAACACTATAAGAAACTTCATAATCTTTATATAAAAATAAGCAATGTTCTTTTACATAATAATTTACTCTTATAGGTAACCTAAAAATTTATATATAAAAAAGGGGACAACAATTGTAATAAGATAGTTATATCTCACTATAAATCAAATTATCAAAGTTAAATAGAACATATTATTATATTTTCCCTTGTATCATTCATATTTATAATTTATTAAATATTTGCACATATCATTATCATTTAAACCATATTAAATATTTTTACTTTATTGAAATATGTTTCTATTTGGGAGGGGGGCATGGGAGGGATGGCTCCAGCACCAGGTTCCCTCGGACTGACCAGTCCCACTTCTCCATTTCCCTGCCCCCCTCTTGGGTCTGCTCTCAGGCCTAGTTTCTAGGTTCCCCTATTTTCTCAGGTTTCCCTCTTGACGGGGTTGCTGGTCTGCAAGGAGGGTTTGGTGGTTTCTTGCCCTAAGTTTCCTAGTTCAACGGGTTTCCAGCGTGCTTTCGGGGCTGTTGGAAGAGGGTTGGCTCTGGTTTTTTGGTTGCTGCTCAGGATCTTCATCTACGTTCTTTTGGCTTTGAGGGGCACCTTTTCTCGTAGATGGTTTTCCCAGTCGCCCCATGAAACCCTTGTCTTCGGGATCTCCTTGTAGATCCGGGGTTTGTTTGTTCTTGTGGATGGATCTCAGGGATATTTTTGTAGTCTTCTATTTGGGTTCTGGGGGGGTGCCCATGCATGCAGCTACATCTCTCCTTGGATCCATTCCCTGACAGACAATGGTGGGGCTAGAAGTTTTCTTGATGGTGGTTTTAATGGCTTGTTTCCTTGCAGGGTTTGATCTTGGGATGGGGGCTCAAGATCTTATAATGCAATGGCTTCCGCTATTTTTTCTACCCATAAAAATCCTCCTCAGTCATGGATGCTCATGGGTCAGCTTCCCTATCTCTCCTTTATAGCTTGCATCCCAAATCATGGTTCCTATTAGGCAGGGGTTGTGTTCTTCTGGGCATGATGTTGGTTTTCCCGTTGGGTGGGATCCACGAGTTCATAGGATTTTTTGCAGGTTCAGGGCATGCTGGTTTTCCCCGATGGGGGGTCATGGGTTTGTCTGCAGGTCTTGGGCGTACTACTAGTTTTTCCCACTGGGCGGGTTCACCTTCTCTTGTTGGTTTCTCTGAAGGCGGGATTCTGGGCATGCTACTATTTTTTTCCTGCAAGGTGGGATTTCCTGTTGCTGTTGGGTTTCCCGCGGGGTGGGACCTTCCCTTGCTGCTAGTTTTTTTCCCCGCTGGGCGGGACCCTTCACACCCGGTTTAGGGTTGGTTTGGTGGTTTTCCCACAAGCAGGATATTCCAATTTTGCTAGTTTTCCCGCTAGGCGAGATTTCTCAAACATGCTAGTTTAGGGTTTGTGTGCCTTTCCTACTTGGTGGGATTCCTAAACATGCTTGTTTTCCCCCATGGTAGGATTTCTATATTGTGCGGTTTTTTCCCCATGAGGCGAAATTGTAATTTTTTTTGTTGTTTTCCCTACTGGGAAGGTTTTTAAATTTGCTAGGGTCCCCGCTAGGTGGGATTTTCCATTTTTGACTGCCGATTTTTCTCGTTGGGCAGGATTTTCTTTGTGGTGGTCTTCAAATGTTTTCCGCTAGACGGGATTTATCTTCATCCTTGTAATAAGTCTCCCACTGGGTGGGATGTGTCATTTGGATTTTAACCCTCGGTTTGGTCTTTTGACCTATTGTAAGAAGGTTTTTGGGATCCTTTCAAAACCCGCTTGTAATATAATTCCAACTTACCAAAAAAAGAAATATTTTTCTATTTGTGTATGATATGTGATCTTATTTATTTAGTTTTTATAGTTAATGAGGTTTTTGAAAAATTATTATATATAAAATTTTCATTTTTTTATTAGATATAGAAATGGTTTTGAAAAGTCCCCTGAACATTATACATTAGGAGAAGTCCTACAAGACATGGACAAAAGCTAACTTCATAAAGACAAGAACAACTACAAAACACAAATGCTAGGCACCCAACACCATCTTTAAAAAGGAACATGAGAGACAAAACAATACAACCAAGGATTGGCTGAAATGCAAACCTTGACATAAGATAGGAGCACCATCAAATGGGTACTTTAGAAGTCACATTATATGACCCCACACCCCATGGGATCCATCACCCCTATCAAAAGTTAAAACATGGTACCAAAAGAGCATAGCCTTTATATCCTCTGCACAAGAAAGGCCAACATTAAGTGTACACAAGAGAGAAAACTAGTAATATTACAAGCTCTTCCCACCCAAACTAAGAGCCTTGGATTTTAGAAACTTTGGCAAACTACATCACCATGATCTAAAACTAATGATGGATCCCAAGGGACCAAAATGAACATTTTCTTGATTCAAAATAAAAAAAATCTTATTGAAACCAAAAACCTTATTTTTAAAATCTTTATGGGCTCTAATTGAAATACAAGACACGATCAAACTACACCAAAGAATCCATAAATAAGGCCCCTATAGACACCAAAATAGCATCAATCCGATTATGTTATGACAAGAACTGATCAAATTGACATGCATAGCCCCTAGGGCAGCCCCCAGAGGTTAAACAGTGGTCCTAACCACTCCCACAATAGTTTGGAAGGTCAGAGGTCAATTTGGAACCTTTTTAGCACTTTGCTCCCTACTCGTCCCACCCTGCAATGATTACAAACTGGTATTCATCCCACCCTGGGATGATTATCAGCATTCGTCCTAGGGTGGGACGATTATCAGGTTTGAATGGCAAAAATTCAAACCTCGATAGGTCTGCCACTTAACTGCACCTTCAGGGCATGCAATTATGAGGAACGACTTCAAATCAAGGAGAGGGACTTTAGTCAAGCATACCTTGATCATTGAGGCCTCATGCAAAGAGACTCTAAATCAGGGAAGAATATTTTCTCCCAAAATAGGGCAAGCAAGCCAAGTGGTGCCCTCGCATGTGCATTCAAAGAAAGAGATCCTAGGTCTATAAAATGGTGAGTCTTCTCACCCCAAAAAATAATAGAGCAAGAGCATTTGGAGCAATGATGTGCTGTCAAATTACACCCCCACCCATAGTTTGTCTCTATTTTGGAAGGGAGGTTATTGGGTGATTATTGGAAGCACAATCCAGACCCAAAAACCCAAAAATTTGGCCACAATACCCCACCTAATCTATCTAAACAACCCCATAAGTTGTTTTGGACCCATCCCAAGTGGTTTGGTGCCGAAACTAGGCCCCAAACGGTGGGCGTCCTGCCCCCAGGCGCCCCCTGCACTACTACAGTCCTAATTGCCCCACCCTAGAGCAATTATACTATGGTATATTTCCATATTGTTATTTTTGCATTTGATTCTAGGCCACTTACATATGGTGTCATTTAAATTTCATGTCATTTGGATGAGTTTTGACTGTGCTTTCAATGTTTCTTACTTTCACTAACATACAAGGAGCATCATCAGATACAGGGTGATCGAGGCCAAATTAGCCAAATCCAAACTTCTGGGTCATCCCAAAATGCCTCGTTTTGTCTAAACCAAACTTTGTATGTGTTTTGGAGGCCTCTAGATGGGACATTTAGGAGGTGGTTTTTTGACAGCTTATGATAGTCCTAATTGTCCCACCCCGAAGTGATTAGAAATCTATGGAAGATTTCTTAACTTTTCCTTTTGTAGTGGGTTCCTGGTAATGTTTTCTTACCTCTGTCCAATTTCAATTCATTCTGATATGTTTTGGTTATCGTTTTAATCATTTTTATGCATGCATTAACTGTAGGTCTTGGGGATCGCATGTTTCCTTCCATCCGCAGGTGCTACTAATCGTTTATTGTTTCTATGAATGTAGGATCTTGACACTAGAGGGATGGTAAGGAACTATAGACACATTCACGCAAGAGACGATGATGTTTGGCCTACCCATTTTCAACGTAGGCATGTAAAATATCCCAAAGGGGAATGTATCATTCATGGTGTAACCAAACTATGTCCAACTCTCCTAGCCCCTAAAAATGGAGGAGAAGTATTGTAACCTGATATCAAGCAAATTAATAAAATAAAGGGTTGTGCCTTTACACTTGCTTTAAATCTCATTTCATTTCATTTGTTTTCCCTCTTTTCATGCATTCTCATTCGTAGGACTTAGCGTTACATTTCCCTTTTGTTTTGCTTTCGTATCCTCGTGCTTTTAGTGGTGATCATGGTGGGACCACTATCCCTTGATTTTGAGATCAAATTTTTGATCAAAAGTTGTGTTTTTTTGCTTGCAAATGTCAATATTTCAAGCACTGAACTGCTGCTCGTTCCACCCTGTGGCAAATACAGAGCTGGAATTTGTGTCACCTAGGGACGAATGGGCATTCGTACCACCCTATGATGAATATAGATCTATTATTCATCCCACCCTAGTACAATTACCTCTTTATGCAATTTTAGAGCAAAAAATCAGAGGCATCTGGTTTGAGCAGAGAAGAGGTAGGGGTTTTGAGCATCCTCTGTCATTTTCTATTTTTTGTCTTTGTCATTTCATGTTTCTTTGCTTGCATAGGAGAGTTTTGCTGCATGTTTTTCTTTCTTTTCATAAATAAAAAGAACCCCACACACCATGGGGTAATTTAAACACCAAGGAGTTGGTCATAAAACCCCAACCCTTGAACAAGACCAACGGTGGCTTTCATTGCCACCTTGGCTTGAATTTTTGCATACATAACCCCAATCGCTATTGTTGCTAGACATAAATCCTGAAGAAAGCTGACCAAGTGTAGCTAGGGTGATTCCTAGTGCATGAGGATAAGTCTTCTATGGTAGGTATCAAAAATAGGTTGATCCCCTTTTCATACCGCCTATGTTCCACATACTGTTCTGCACTCACATACCAATAGTCTCCCTCACATAAGGGCAGGTATATAGAGAGGTCCGGTATAATGGCCTGGAAGTGGTATATTGAAGGGTCAATCATTTTGGGAGATATAAGAGCCCTCATATTGCATATACAACAAAAATTTCTTTACAAGGTTTTCAAAACAAAAATCAAAACACACTGAACCAAATTTAGGGCACACTTTTAATCCATAAACAAGATAATAATTGCTTTGATTGTGTGGTCCCCTTGTGTTTAGTGTAGCATAAAAAATCATAAATAAGATAAAAACATACACATATTTAGATAAACACCACCATGGTGTACACCCGTAATCAAGCCCAATCATGGGTAGAAGCTACGAAAAGTGTACAAAGGGGCACAAGTCACCTCCGATATGGCCTCGAATACTTGGTCATACCACATTGGTGGCCTAACCCACAAGATATTCCACATAATGCCATTATAGAATGGGACTATAGATACACCCCTTTGAGGGGTACTCCCACTCAACATAGACCCTTTTAGGAGGAGGCCCTATACGTGGCACTCAACATATATGGGAGGGCTCCCTTAGACACTCATTATGAATGGCCACTACACAATGAAGCACTAGAGAAACATGGGGTCCATAAGGAGGGGCCACATGATTACATCATCCCTCCTCTACCCCTTATTACTATTAGAAATAATAGGCCAAATCCAGAGCACAAGGCTCTTCAGACAGGGCAAGCTAACTTTGCCCACCTCTTTCACATATATGAAATGGAGCACAAGGAAGACCACTACATTCCTCAAGATAAATACATAGTGTGGGGGCAATGCACCTCCGCACCTGCTATGTATCAGGATCACCCACTGAGGCCAGAGCCTTGGGTGAATTTTGCTAACCTCCATAGAGGAAAGCGACCCCTAGATATCTCGGATCACCACAACCGAGATAGACATGTAGGAGAGGCATTTAGGCTTCCTAAACACAATATTACAGAACAAATTGACTTAGCCTTTTCCAAACATGCCACCCACCAAGCACAAATAATGTAGCTCAGGCAAGACAAACAACAATTAGAGCACCTGTATCGCCTTAGCAAAGATTGCATTTGAAGACAAACGAATTTCTCTAGAACACTATGCATGAGAGGGTCCAAACCCCTCACATGCATAAGATAGGGTTGTATGAGAGGCATAACCCCTTGGTGCGATAGATCCCCATGACCTTATAAAATATTGCGTCTAAGACCTCCTCGACCTGAGCGGGAGGCCACTCCCAAAAACAACGATGGGCACCCTCTACGGGCACCCACCCATGTTTATAGTTCTTGCCCAAGAACTCCTCAAGAAGGCAATGAGGAGTATGAGCAAGAAGAAGAGTGGGTTGAAATGCCCTACCAAGGCAGAGGAGGTGCTATCCGACCACCCCTCCATAGGCCTCAAGTTCTCTACAACCCACAGCAGGAACACACCAAGGAGGAAGAGATAAAATCTTCTAATGCATATAAAGTGCTGCTAAAGCACTTAGAGTCTATGAAGACCAAGACTTTTGGGACCCAAAAGCCCACTTTACACCAGCTCTGCAATCACCCTGTGCATCCGTCAGTGTCGGCACCCCCATACCCAAAACACTTTAAACTACCCTAGTTGGCAATATTTAGAGGGGAGGAAGATGCCGAAGAGCACGTGACTAGATTCCTGAGCCAATGCTTTGGCATTTAGGACAACAATGCTTTGCTGCTAAGAACATTTATAACCATGTTTGTAGGCCCTACCTTAGATTGGTTCAATCAGTTTCCAAAGCATAGCATCAATAACTTGGATCAGCTAGTGGATTTTTTCCTCGAATGCTTCACCTTCAACACCAAGAAGAAGGCATCACTAAGCGACCTATCTAGCCTCATGCAATATGAGAAAGAAACCATGGTGGCCTATGGAAATTAGTGGAGGATGTTGCTTTCAAAGTTGCCCTACCTCCCTCCCATGGTCGACTGACCCAAATGTTCTCAAAGAGTTGTTTGAGGTCCATCTCCATGCTATTGTAGCTGCAGCAATATGCCACTCTTGAGGAACCCTGGTGCAAGCCAGAATCATTGAGGATATCAAGATACAGGATGGCAAGATTTTCAAGCCATGAAAGAAAGAGTGGCCTAAAAATTCCAAATAGGGACCACACAACCAAAACCCATTGCAGTCAATCATGTTGCTATAAACACACAAAAGCCTACACAAGCAACACAGCCCCCTAAGGCTAACTATCAGGTAGTCCCTCTTGAAAATTATGAAAGAGAGAATCATCGGCAAGAGCAAAATTAGTAGCGTCACCCTAGGCAAAAATTAACACCCTGTACAGAGTCTAAAGACTCCTTGTTTGACCATTTTTCAGTGAAAATTTTGATAAACCTAATGGAGAGTCGACCTGTAGACCCCAACACACCAAAACCCAAAGGTAATAGGGAATAATTGTACTGTAGGTTTCACTAACAGAATGGACATGACCTTTATGCATGTTGGAAGTTCAAAAGCTTCGTGTAATACCTAATTGACAATAAGATGCTAGTGGTGGATAATCTCGTAGCATCAAACAACCAATATATGGAGGTCTTCAAAAAAACCCTGCTTGCCCATGATACGTAGGCAAATACCCTTCAAGTCAATGAGGTGACATAGAACTACTCCATGTAGGAATATGTAGGGATGATAAGCATAATGACTCAGAATAAGAGGTACCTAAGCACAACTACCCCCATGATAGCTACAGGAGAGGTTTCGTCAATGTCACAACCTCAAAAGCACCCTACACAACCTCCTCTGCCTAGACCAATGACCATGATTCAGACTAGACTTACCCAAACTTTAAGGACCATGTTAGCTAGGCTCTCCATCTATGAGCTCATACAACAGTAATCACCCCAACGGGAGGCTCTAATGGAGATACTAAAATCCATTGAGCTGTAGCCCCGTGAAGCAAACTCTTTCAACAACTTTGTGGGACATGTCAAATGATGCACCGAACCAGTCATCACCTTTATAGAGGACGAGGTGAAATTAATGACTGGTGACATGGTGGATCCACCCCTGCATGTTATTGCATGGGTCAATGGGATTCTATATAAGAGGGTGTTTGTGGACACTAGCTCGTCCAGTAATATAATTACAATGACGGTATTGAAACACTTGAAGTTGTTAGCATCTCACATTGTGGCTTCTACCTATACTCTATGAGCATTCAATGATTCGATATGCTTGACGGTTGGCACAATTATCATACCCATCCAAGTGGGGCAAAAGACTATTCCTATGTTGTGCCACATCTTGGAAGGTGATATGGCCTATAATATCTTGCTAGGCCGGCCTTGGATTAGGGATATGAAGTGTGTCCCTTTGATAGCTCATCAGTTCCTAAAGTACACATTTTAAGGGCAAGTGCATGTAGTCCCGATGGACTTAGAACCCTTCAAGTATTGCAATGCGGTACAACTAATGCCACAATAGACCCTTCCATCAACACATTTGGATTTTTAGTTGAATCCATATAAATAGGGTTTGATTCCACATACATCTCAACTTTTAAGTCCATCAAACCCCCATATGGGTCCATATTCATCATCTGGTCCTTCACTAATGATGCCACCTACGATGGCCACACCACATGACAATGGCAAGAAACCCCTGGAAGAGGCACCACCATTAGTCTTAACCATCTCTATTGAGGAGATGCCTAGCTGAATGGAAGTCAAGACACCTAGTTCACCTGACATGGAGTGGGCTGAGGAAGAAATCCCATTCCCTCCCCCTCAATTACCAATGATCACCATTAAGATGGCCAATACGGTCCTAGGGGAGTACCTAGTGTGAAACATTGTAGCAACACCTACACTTGAGTCCATGCAGGACATGGGAAGATCTCACCTCCCCATCGAAACTGTTGTTCCTCTAGGCTACCCACAAAATCAGACAAACTTTGTATATGGGGGCTTTGATAATGGCATTGAACCTTACATGCAAGAACAAGAAGATGAAGAGCCCTTTGCTGAGGATGTCAACTATTTGTCCAACCCAGACTTCACTTTGAGATATCTTGGCCAATGCAATTGGCATGGATATGGGTTGGGCATATATGAGCAAGGAGTGCATTTTCTTTGCCAACCAAGGTATCATATGCCATACAACAAATCAGGAGTAGGGTTCAACCACCCCCTACCCCTAGACATCTTGGTAGAGAACATGCAAGGCCTAGGGATAGGCAACAAGGATTGGTTGGCATTAGATCCATATGCCAATCCTAACACAACATATACATTGGGGGATTATCTCCCATTGCTAACAACCAACCTTTTTGACCTTAACAACCCTTTCCCTTCGATCGAGAAAGGAGAAAGTTTGAGGAATCACCTACAAGAGGAATATAGACAATGCCAAGAAGGGTCTTCAGAAGATGATTCAGAGTATGAGGTGGTGCCTTGGGACCCTTTCGAATCTGATAGCAATCACTCACAAGTGATGCCTATATATGATTATTAGGAGATCTTCATGATAATGTTCCCATTGAATGCTCCAATAGAGCAAATGCCACCTCAAGAGAATCAGGTCCTCCCGTAGAGAGTGGAACAACCCCGATGGGACCAGATCAATTTACTTGATCAAGACGAGCCTTACATGTCGCAAAAAGTTGTCTGAGCCAATGAAGTCCTATGGATATCTGATAGCGATTATGAATATGAGACTGAGATGGAATATCTCAATCATATGCAACAACAGCAATACCCCATGGACATTGACGACATGTTCGAACAACTACACATGGGACCAAGGCATAGGTGCCACCTAAACTAGGCACAGTTGGACCAACTGCTTCACCTGCCACTTTAGGCATACAGAGAGCACCTTCCACCTAGTGATCCCATAAAGCCACTAGTGCCAAGGGTAGACCCTATCTTTTTATCTACACATAAGGCTGATCCATTTGTCCCAGCACCCACAGAGCCAGATCTAGAGCACAAAGATCACTAAGGATGTCTAAGTCACCACACCCATGGTCATGAAGACCAAAATCATTTCATCAACATGATATCCACTGACTTAACTGCCCCCATCCATAACCTAGCCGACCCAACATAGCCATTGTATCTAGACCTAGATGCCATAGACTGGGATCGCGCTGACACACCACCATCACCATCAGAGTACTGGCCTTATGGTGGGATGTTCCATTTCACCCCAGGATAGACTCGGGATGTCTTCCATGCTAAATAGGAACCCTATGTTCCCAACATAGAACTAAATTAAGTAAATGATATCCACTTGATCCCAACTCCACACTAGTTGGAGGATGGGTCCCACATGTTAGTCGAGGAGATGACTGACATAGACATCGGTTCTGATCCAATGAATTCACAAATCATTAAGCTGGGGGTAATTCTATGCCCTAAATAGCAAGCCGATTACATTGCCCTTCTCAAATAGGAGGTTTTTACATGATCCTAAAAAGACATGTCGGGGCTAGACCCATAGCTAGTCATGCATAATATAACGCTTGATCCGAAAGTCAAGCCAGTCAATCAAAAACTACATAAACGGTAGCCTTAATGGTCAAATATGAGCTACAAAAGCTGTTGGATGCACATTTTGTCATCTACGTGGATTACCCACCATGGTTGTCCAACATGGTACCCATCAAAAAGGTTGATGGGAGGATTCACATATGCACCGATTTTTGAGATCTAAACAAAGCGAGTCCTAAGGATGATTTCCCCTTGCCTAGCATCGACGCATTGGTAGATGCTACAGCGAGCCATGAAATGCTTTCCCTCATGGATGGTTTCTTGAGATACAATCAAATTTGTATCAATCTTGAGGACCAACTAAAAATGGCGTTCACAACACCTTGGGGGACATTTTGTTATAAGGTCATGCCCTTTGGCCTTAAAAATGCTGGTGCCACCTACCAACATGCCATGAAATACATCTTCCATGATCATATTCATAAAACTTTGGAAGATTACATGGATGATTTATTGGCCAAATCTCTTTTACGCCCAGATCATCTCAATGACTTAAGCAAGATCCTCGATTGCCTCATTGAACATAAAGTCAAACTAAACCCCAAGAAGTGCATATTTGGCATCACATCTGGAAAACTCTTGGGTTTCATAGTCTCAAAATGAGGAATCGAGGTTGATCCAAAAAAATTCAAGGCAATCCTTAAAATTCTTCCCCCAACCACCATCAAGCAGCTCAGAAGCCTACAGGGAAAGGTCACGTTAATGAAGCGCTTCATAGTGCAGCTATCTGACAAGTACTGACCCATGAATAAATTATTACACAAGGGGGTAGCATTTCACTGGGATGATGAGTGTCAGTCAACCTTTGACGATATCAAACAATACTTGGCTTTGCTACCAGTATTGGCACCACCTAGACCATGAGTGTCATTCTACTTATACATCTCAGCTACTGAGGTGGCACTGGGTGCCATGCTAGCCGAGAAAAATGAACTACACAAAGAACGGGCTACTTACTATCTTAGCCACACCTTGGTCAGTTATGAACTTAACTATGCATACATCAAGAAGCTATTCTTGGTAGTGGTATTTGCTACCAAAAATCTATACCAATACATGTTGAGCAATATGATGTATGTTGTGTCTAAGGAGAATCCATTGTGGTACATGATGAGTCATACTTATCATAGTAGCAGCACGGTGAAATGGATCATGTTTTTGACAGAGTTTGACATCAAATTCATTGGAAAAAATTCCATAAAAGTTCAAGTCATCACCAATCAAATAGCAGAGGCTCCTATTGAAGATGATCAACCTCTGACCGTAGAGCTTGCCCAATGATGGGGTCTTCCATGTCTCAGAATCACCACATTCTGATGAGCCTGAGTCATAGGCCGACATAGCCTTATTCTTTAATGGCTCTAAATGTGAGCAAGGGGGTGGTGCAGGAATTGTATTCTTCACACCACAAGGGGCTCTAATGCCCCTATCATTTAAACTAGATTTCTCATGCAATGACAACAACGTAGAATATGAAGCCTTGCTCATAGGTCTTCAGACAATAATCACCATGAACATCAAACGCTTGAACATCTTTGGTGATTCACTATTCATTTTCAACCAAGTAAAAGGGGTATTCTAATGTAAATGCCCAGTTTTGTAGGCCTACAAAGCCCTTGTGGACAAATTCTTGGAAAATCTTGAATGGTATGACATCGAGTCACTCCCTCTATCATCGAATAATTTTGTGAATACTATGGCCTCCTTGGGGTCACTAATCCTGCAAGACGCTTCTGGTGAGATGAAAACCATTTAATTCAAAAAATTATCGCAATCCCTGATGGAGCATGCAAGCTCTGACCTAACACTAGGAATCCACCTGATCTAGATTAAACCATCTCAAGATAAGTTCTCTCGAATCCTCGATAGTCTGAATCATGCCAACTAGGGGTCCTTGTTCTCCCCACACAATGCTATTCTTACAAGTTCTTTCTCACTCAACTTTTTCTAGGGATGAACTTCAAAAGGGATTGGTAGTTCATACCATTGAGGTTTCTACTCAACAAGATTTTTACACAACCATAAGAGATTACCTCAAGCTAGGTAACCTCCCACTTGGATTGACACATGACACGAAAAGATCATTTAAATAGAAAGTGGCAAAACATGTCTTGCTAGGAGACATTTTGTATTGTCAAAATTATGAAGGAATCCTCCTCCATTGCTTGGACCAACAGGAGTCTGCTTGGGTGATCACCCAAGTGCACAATGGTACATGTGGTGGCCACTTCAGTGGTATGACCATCACAAAGCACATTCTCTGCATGGGCGATTATTGGCCATCTTTAGAGCGATATTGTTGCACATATGTAAAGAAGTGTGTGAAGTGTCAACACCATGCTAATTTGATATGTGTACCTTCTCAGGCCTTACAATCGATCCAATTGGCATGGCCATTTTCATAGTGGGGCTTATATCTAATCGAAAATATCTCCCCTGCATTGTCAGGTCATCACATGTTCATCATAACGGCCATAGAGTACTTCACCAAGTGGGTGGAAGCAATTCCGCTTACCTCTACGATTGGAACCCGCATTGTGGAGTTTATTTTACATAACATCATATGTAATTTTGGTATTCCATCCAAGATCATCTTGGATAATGGGACATCATTCAAGAATAAATATGTGCGTGCATTGACAACAAAGTACAAAATTTAGCACAATTTTTCAACACCCTATTATCCACAGGCAAATGGGCAAGCAGAGGTGTCAAACAAAATGCTAGTTGCCATCCTCAAAAATATAGTCACATATAGTCATAAGGATTGGCACATTCAAATACCACTTGCTTTATGGGCTTATCGCACTAGCATTCAGACACCCACGGGGGCAACTCCATTTTCATTGGTGTATGGCTCCAAGGCAATCATGCCTCTCGAGATGGAAATACCTTCCCTACGCATATCAATGCAAGAGTTCATCGATGATGAAATTGCACGGTAGGCCCGATTAGATCAACTTACATTGCTCGAAGAATGATGTGTCAATGCTCTCGAGCATTTACGTATCTATCAAGAGTGACTTAAGAAAGCATACAACATGAAAGTTCACCTAAGGGACTTTCAGGTTGGTGACTTGGTCTTAAAAGAGAACCAGCAAAATTCTAACTTGCCGCCCCATCTAAGGGACAAATTCATGATAAACTGGTTAGGTCCCTATGTAATTGACAGTAAAATAGGACCTGTAACATACTGGCTCACCTTTATTGAAGGAATCAAGGAACTAGAACCCTTGAACATTAGTAATTTGAGGCCATTCGACATTTAGAGAGCCATAGCCCACCCCAAAAGATCCAAGGATTCTCGCAATTGCTTGGTTGACCTAAGAAATCTCAAAGGATTCTCACAATCGCTTGGTCAAACCAAAAGGCTCCAAGGATTCTCACAATCACTTGGTCAAACCTAAAAAGCTCTAAGGATTCCACAATCGCTTGGTCAACCCTAAAAATGCCCCAAAGGTGCCCATAAACCCTTTGGTCACCCCAAACTCTCCAAGGATTCCCAAATTCACTTGGTCAACCCCAAAATGCCCCAAAGGTATCTATAAACCCTTTGGTCAAACCAAATGCTCCAAGGATTCCCACAATCACTTGGTCAATGCCAAAACACCCAAAATGTAACCATAATCCCTTTTGTCAAACCAAAAGCACCAAGGATTTCGTCAATCACTTGGTCAACCCCAAAATGCCCCAAAGGTAACCATAATCCCTTTGGTCAAACCAAATGCTCCAAGGATTCCCACAATTGCTTGGTCAACCCCAAAAAGCCCCAAAGGTATCTATAAACCCTTTGGTCAAACCAAATGCTCCAAGGATTCCCACAATCGCTTGGTCAACCCCAAAATGTCCCAAAGGTATCTATAAATCCATTGG
This sequence comes from Wollemia nobilis, assembly GCA_028583015.1. Lineage (NCBI taxonomy): Eukaryota > Viridiplantae > Streptophyta > Pinopsida > Araucariales > Araucariaceae > Wollemia > Wollemia nobilis. The sequence goes on from JAQPPZ010002325.1 coordinate 20,089, forward strand.
TCAACCCAAACATACCAAGGATTCCCTCAATCACTTGGTCAACCCAAAAATGCCCCAAATGTAACCATAATTCCTTTGGTCAAACCAAAAGCACCAAGGATTCCCTCAATCGCTTGGTCAACCCCAAAATGCCCCAAAGGTAACCATAATCCCTTTGTTCAAACCAAACGCTCCAAGGATTCCCACATTCACTTGGTCAAAAACAAATATTCAAAAACAAACAAAAACAAAAGATAATAAAAAATAACAACAAAATTGCATCTCACTTCCATGCATACTCTTAAAAATCAAAACATAAAAAAAAAAAAAAAGATAAGTTGCATTAGGCATCGCAAACATACATTGCACATTTGTTGATCATACAAGTCAAAGGCATGATAGACTGTAATTGCTAGGCAATTCCATCATTTTTCCACCTTCAATCCATTTTATAAATACATCCATCCAAAATAACACCATCTACATTTTTTAGAATAGTTAGTTGTCTCCTAATGTATTTAGGGTTTTCGTCATTTAGTTGTCCTTAAATTTCTAGCAAAAAATTGTACAAAGTCAGACAAATTTTACAAAGGTAGAGTGTTACTTGAATCACACCTCGTTATGTAGCATCCCAACACAAGTTAAAACACATAAAAAAATTCCCAAGTTGTGTGAATGCAAGAGAAACCTACAAAGTAGTCTAGGGTACCATGGGTGTGTAGAAAACGTGAACTAGATTTTATTAATCATAGCAGAGTTTAAATAATATTACAACTGCCGGGAATAGAACATCGGCGCAACCAGAATTGAACTGAACTGTTACATCAGTTGTAACAGTGGGCTAAATTACGTAGTACAGACAAAAGGGAATTAAGTACGCTAACATCCCCCTTTATTACATTATTTGGGTAATGTAATAACTAATAGCTATACTAGACTACTAACATCCCCTTACATCATTTTGCAATACAAAGTGAGCTGCGAAACAATTCAAATTTGACACGTCCAAGTGCCTTAGTGAAAATTTTTGCAACTTGAGCATCGGTGGGAATGTGCTGAAGCTAAATTTGATGCTTTGGAACTTCATCTCGAATGAAATGACATTGTGTGTCAATGTGCTTTGTTCTTTCATGATGGACTGGATTCTTGACGAGGTTCAGAACACCCTAATTGTCGCAAAACAAGTGTATTGGAGATTTTTATGGATGGCCCATACTTTTCAGAATGTGACGTAACCATATCACTTCGCACACAACTTCACGTGCGGCGTGATATTCTGCCTCTGTTGATGAAATAGCAACCACCTGTTGCTTCTTGCTGTGCCAAGAGACAGGACTGGATCCCAGATGAAAAATGTATCCATAAGTTGACTTGTGATCATCAAATGATCCGGCATAGTCGGAGTTCGTGTATCCTTGCAAGAAGAATTTGTTGTTCCTCTTGTATTCTAGGCCATATTCCATAGTACCACGGACATAGTGAAGAACACGTTTTGCTACTTTCCAATGAGTGGTCTTAGGCTCCTGCATGAACCTTGAAAGATAGTTGACAACAAATACGATATCTGGCCTAGTATTGGTCAGATATATGAGACTCCCAATCAACTATTGATAGAGAGTACCATCTACCTGAGGTGAGTCATCATATCGTGATAACTGAAGTCCATTCTCCATTGGAGTTGCCATCGGCTTGCAGTCAGTCATGCAATATTTTTCCAGCAATGTCTTGGCATATTTTTTACGAGACACTTTGATGGAGTGCTCCTTCGGCTGAATTCCGGACCAAGACAGTAATGGAGAAGTCTGAGATCTGTCATCTCAAAATATTTTCACAAGTTTCTTTTGACAGTAGAGATCATAGTTTCTGAACTCCCTGTAATGAGCAAATCATCCACATAGAGTACAAGAAACACTATCTCAGAACCTTGTTTCTTGAAATAGAGGTTTGCATCTGACGGACATCTCTTAAATCCATGCTGCATAAGGTGATTGTCCATTTTTATATACCAAGCTCGAGGAGCTTGTTTCAGACCATACAAGGATTTGACCAATTTGCAAACTTTCTGCTTTTGGCCTTCCACTTCAAATCCTTCAGGCTGAGTCATATAGACTTCTTCTTGGAGATCACCATTTAGAAAGGCACTCTTGACATCCATCTGGTGAAATTTCCACCCATATTGTGCTGCCATAGCACACATAACCCGAATTGTGGTCATCCGAGCAGTAGGTGCAAAAGTTTCCTCGTAGTCAATGCCTTCTTTTTTAGCATAGCCCTTTGCAACAAGACGGGCCTTATGCTAATCAATTGTTCCACCTGCCTTGTACTTGAATTTATATACCCATTTGCATCCAATGGGCTTCTTTCCATGTGGCAGATCAACAAGCTTCCAAGTTTTATTCTTCATCAAAGACTCATACTCTGTATCCATAGCGGCCTTCCACTGAGGCTCACTAAGAGCATCTTGCACTGATGGAGGTTCAAGATCATCTATGGTAGACATGAACGCCCTGTCATCATCAATATCCATATCCTCTACTTCTGTACTTGGAGTCACAGAAAGTTCCTCAAAAGATTGACAAATATCATCAACCTCACCAGTTTCTCTGGCTTCTCTTTCCTTTTGAGCCATACTGCGTGTACGAGGTCTATCCAAATTCAAATTGGGAGGGGTGGATAAATTTGCATCTCTGATTGTATTTGTACACCATTTAGGATTCTTCTTCGGTGGAGTTGAAGAAGATGTAGAAGGACCTCCTGTCTGTGTTGATGAAGGAATCTTCTCTTCCTTAGTTTCCACAATATCTTGGTGTACTTTAGATGTGCTCTGTGATGTGAAAGCTTCATCAAAGACAACATCTCTGCTAATATGAATTTTCTTATTCAAAGGATCTATCAACCGATATCCTTTAGAGTGCTCAGAATAACCAAGAAAGATACATCTCAGTGTTTTCTCATCTAGCTTCTTCCTTTTCTCTTTCGGTATGTGCATGAAAGCATGACATCCAAAAATACGTAGATGAGATATGGAGGGTTTTCAACCACTCCATGCTTCCTGTGGAGTCATTCCTTTTAGGGCCTTTGTGGGTGCCCTATTCAATAGATACACTACAGTGGTGATAGCTTCTGCCCAATATTGTTGCCCAAGAGTAGCTCCTGTGAGCATACAACAAACCATTTCCATGATAGAACGGTTCCTTCTCTCAGCAACTCCATTTTGCTGAGTATAGGCAGTTGTTAACTTTCTCTTGATTCCATGCTTATCTAGGAATGCAAAAAATTCATTAGAGGTAAACTCTCCCCCTCGATCTGAGCGGAGGGTTTTAATAGAAGCTCCTAACTCCTTCTCAACGGATTTCTTGAACTGTTGGAAGAATGTGAAAGCTTCAGATTTCAGTTGGAGAAAGAAAACCCACATCTTTCATGAGTAGTCATCTACGAATAACTGAAAGTACCTCTTCCCTCCACAACTATTGGGTGTGAAAGGACCACACAGATCGGTGTGAATTAACTCCAGAGGTTTTCATGCTCTTGTAGAGCTCTTCTCAAATGGTACTCTATGTTGCTTTCCTACCAAGCAGTCAGAGCACACTGGCAATGTGGCAGAAAGGGAAGGAAGACCCTTTACCATCTCATACTTGTTGAGCTCAAGTAAGTAGCCAAAACTAAGATGCCCATATCTCTTGTGCCATAGGGAAGTTGCCTCCTTGGTAGAGACAGTCATGGCAACATGTGGAGTAGAGATAGCATCTAGTGCAAATAAGTCGTGCTTATATGAAGCTGTTGTAATCTGCTTACCCTTCCTGGTAATGGTACAACACTTCTTTCCATTCTCAACACGAAAGTTGACAACCATATTTCTGTCCAGGATTTGTGTCACTGACAACAAATTGTTAGCCAATCCTGGAACATAGAGGACTTTGTCAATCTAACACTTGCCATCAGGAAGAGTGACTGAAATTGTACCCTCTCCCTGAACCCTGTAGGTCTTATCATCAGCAATGATGACAGGTTTGCCCTCTTTGGCTAAAAATGATTCAAACCATGATCTGTCGCCAGTCATATGTTTGCTAGCTCCAGAATCGACATACCAAATAGGATCCCTCTATGTGGAATCTGTGGTAGTCATGAGCACCTTGTGTGCCCATTCAGAATCTGAGTCAGATTCTTCAACAACAACATTCACCTGGGGTTGCTTGTTTTTATTTTGTGGTTTGTTTTGGCCTTTCTTCTTGTTCTTATGCCAACACCTGTTGGTGTAATGGTTGTCTTTCTCACAGATCTTGCACCACCTCTTCTTCTGTTGAGGTTGTTTGCATTTTCATTTCATATCCTGTTGAGAATTTCCTCCTTTCTGAAAGTTGCCTCTTTTTTGCCCATTACCTTTCTTCCTAGAACCCTGCTTGTTGGTGTATAGGGTTGTATTGGAAGAATCATCCTTGTGAAGTTGGCGTGCCTCCTGTTGTTGAAGCAGATTGACCAACTCGATGTAGGTAATTTGTCGTTGAGACACCTGGATGGAGGTTATCAACATATCAAATGAAGAAGGTAAAGCTCTCATCACAAGTGAAATGAGAAGTTTTTCGTCCACAGTATCTCCCAAAGAACTCAATTTCTCTTTCAACTCAGACACTCTGCACAGAAAGAGTTCAACTATTTCACCCTACCTCAAACTCAGGTTATGAAGTTGTTGAAGATGAAGAATGGTGGATTCATTCTTTCCCTCATATATGGTTCTAAGGGCATCCCATGCCTCTTTACCACTTGCTTTGTCAGCTATATGAGGTTGCACTTCATCTAAAACAGCAAACAAAATGAGCACCTTTGCTCTACTGTCTTTCTTGTCAAAAGCTATCTGATCTGCGGAAGGACCTGTGGATCCTGCTATTGGTGAAGGCCTAGTTGCTACTCCAGTAACAATATCCCACAAATCTTCCATTTGGAGAATAGCCTTCATCTTATGTTTCCATGGTGTATAATTTGGACCTTTCAATAACTGATGCGGATCAGTCATCAACTTTGCAACAATGGCCATAGTGAAGGTTCCTTATATCACCAATTGGTACCCCTTTCGATATACCTTTTGCTAGGCCAATATACCGTACAAAATACCCGCCCTTACGTGAGGTAAACTATAGGTATTTAGAAAGATCAACAAAAATCACCCGCCCTTACATGAGGGAGACTATAGGTGAGTTTTAGAGATCATACGATACGTGGAACATAAGTGGTACTGAAAGGGAATCGCCTTGTTGATGGCACCTACCATAGAAGATTCTTCTCATGCGTGGGGCATAACTTCCCCTAAACACTATGAAGAATACTTCATTAGGATTTACGCCTAAACACAAGTGCGATAAAGGGTAGTGGATGGAGTAAAAAAATGCAAAAATGGCTAACTTATCTCTCCCCGACGATTTATAGAGAACAAGCTCAGACGTCGTTGTAGCAGCTATATTAGGCGATGGATACAGTAGCCAAATCATGACAACTTTACCTGTAAGTGCTGGCCAGAGGTATTGCAAATACCGAACGCTGCAGTGCAATAAATTGCACGGATGGGTTTTAATTATTTCGGGGACTTAGGGAGTGTTTGATTTTAATTTTTAATGTTATAGTGCAAAAATGAAATATGCAACATACAACAAAAAAAATTGCCCACAAGAATAACCCACAAGGTGTCGGTCACAGCCGAAAATGCACCTTTTACAATTCGCCAAATTGCCTTTTCAAAAAATTACTCACAATCCCCCTTTGATTTTTTGAAAAAATATCCCCCCTTAAAAAAATTCCTTTAACAAAGCATTTTTAATAATTATTATATATTTAAAATTAAAATAAATAATTTTAATTTATATAGTTTTAAAACTTTAAAAAATAAATTAAAATTAAAATTTTAATTTATAAAGTTAAAAAAACTATATTAAAAAAAATTAAAATTAAAAATTTTAATTAAAAAAATAATAATTAAAAATGACTTTGAAAAAAAAATATACCTTGGGGGGAGTCGGCGGGATTTGAACCCCCGACCTGCAGGCTCCCTGAGCCTTACCGCACGGCTCACGACCACGTGAGCCAGCGGGCTGATCCGAAGGGATCACCGGAGCCCTCCTTTTTCAACCTCGGCCTGCCCGTCCGCTGCCTCTGCCACCTCCTCTGCAAGTCACGGCCGCAGCTTTGCTTGGACGCTGCTGCTACTTCGCGGCTGCCCTCCGCAACGTTCCCTTCTTTTTTTTTTCGAAAAAAATTTCACGGTTTTTTTTTTTTTCGAAAAAAAATTTCGGCGTCCCGCCTCTGTGCAATCCGAGCGCGGCTGCAATCTGCGCTGGCTCTGCGCACTGGGCGGACCTCAACCGAGGGGGGGTTTATACCTCACGTAATAGAGAAGCGGGAATTTTAAATTTTAATTTCCCCGCTTTTTAGGGGGGGTTGGTCTCGGGGAGCGCGTGCGCAAATTGCGCGTCACGCGGGGGGGGGGACCTCGGGGAGCACATGCAAATTTGCATCGCGAGGGGGGGGGGGGTGTTGGAGCATGCGGTCTCCAACAAGGGGGGACCATCCCCTCCTGTGGACAGCCGTCCGCTCAACGGCGCGGGGGGGTTTAAAATCCTCCCCGAATGCTGTGCCCTCCGCGTTCCATGGGGACGGGGGGGGAGGGAGTGGGGACGCGTGCAATGCGTCCGTTGTCTCCTCCCCATCCTCCAATGGGTGAGGGGGGGCGACGTCCCTTCCTCTTGGTGCGTGGCTCTACTCTGGCGACGCAGCGCGCCGAGCAGCCGTCAACCGGGGGGGTCCCTTTCCTCCCACCTGCTCCAGACTGCAGCGCGCAGTTCTACTACAGGCTGCAGCGTGCGCGGGATGCGTCTGCTGCGCTCTGGACGCATTTTTTTTTTACAAAAAAAATGCCTGCACGAAACGTCGCACGATTGCGCGCGACGTAAAAAAATTGCCCCTACAAACAAAAAAAAAATTTCGCTGCCCAAAAACCTTATAGAACTGGCTCTGATGCCATGTAGAAAACGTGAACTAGATTTTATTAATCATAGCAGAGTTTAAATAATATTACAACTGTCGGGAATAGAACACCGGCGCAACCAGAATTGAACTAAACTGTTACATCAGTTGTAACAGTGGGCTAAATTACGTAGTACAGACAAAAGGGAATTAAGTATGCTAATAGGGTGAAAGGTTAGCCTGCTCATCCCCCTGTGTGAATGGTTCAAGAATGCTGAGAATTGACAAAAGGACAAGCTCTTCCACATCAATCCCCCATAATAAACAATGGTTTTCACCACTATCAATCATATCCCAAAACACCTTTGGTCCCCAAAGTCGTAAGGATTCGTACTACACACCCCTGACAAGGATGGGCAGTCATCCCAAAAGCCTAAAATATCAATGTCATTACATAATCATATAACCAATCACCTTTAATCCCCAAATTCATAAGGATTCATACTACACATCCCTGACAAGGATGGGTAGTCATCCACAAGGCCTAAACGATCAATGCCCTTACATAATAACATCCCCAATCACCTTTGGTTCACAAAATCGTAAGGATTCGTACTACACGTCCCTGAACATGATGGGTAGGCATCCCCAAGGCCAAAAGGATCAATGCCATTCACAATCCAAAAACCTATGAGCTCAACTTTGAAACCTAAAATACGAAATCAAATAATAGTGGCTATCACCACTATTCAAACTCCTTGCTCAAAAAGAAAAAGAAAAAAAGAAAAATAAATAGTGATTTTCATCACTATGTATGAGAGCAAGTATCCCAACAAGTTGAGCAACTAAAAGATGCTTGAAATTGAATCCTTGGAATTCTCAGCATTCAAAAAACCATCTAGGTGATCCTCATTATGGGTTTGGTGGACAGCCTACCTAAAAATGGCGGTATCCTAAAACGCATGATGATATGTCTGTCACATTAGCTTTGCGTGTGAGCAGACCAATGTTTGCATGTGGATGATCTAGTTTATGGTACCTTAGATTGTCCTGTGGATTAATATTACTAAATAAAACAAAGGAGTTAGTGGAGCTAATTAGGTGATCCTTAGTACAGGTTTGGTTGATATCCTATCTGGCACTGGCGGTATCCTTTTAAATACCACATAAATGAACTCAATTGCACACACAGGGATGTGAAATAACTTGGTCAAACTCAAGTCTATTTCGTAGCTTGTTCAAAAGTATTATGTGATAAATGTATAGTATTGGATAGTTAGTTAAAATATATGAATCTTAGAAACACCTTAACTACATTTTAAAACAACTGGTACATTTTATTACTTACATCACCATCAAAAAATATGAAAAAATACCAAAACAAAATTATCACATGCAAAGTCCTCCATAAAGCAACCACATAGTATAGCAAGCAAGTAAATCCTATATAGTCTATGGTGCCATCGACAAGTTATCAACAAAACATTTCATCCATTCCATATGCATACATCATATAATTAGAAACATCACATTCATAATAACAAGATCCATACATCAACGTAAATAAATGTGCATAAAAATAAACAAAAAAATCATGACAAGTGTATAACCCAAAATAACATCATGTATATATATCATCAAAATACCCGCAGGATACAATAAGTCGGTCCTATGACCTCACAAAATAAATCAAAAACTCAAAAACCCCCAATCCTAGGTCATCGGCCACCATGATCACGTAGGATTGGTGTGACGGGAACTACCCCTAGTGGTGTGGGTCCTATGGGACCTCTCAGGGCAGCTGCTGCTAGCCCCCGCATCACACCCACTAGCCCTAAAGACTTGGTCATACCACCTTGGTGGCCTAACCCACAAGATAGTCCACATCATGCCATTATAGAATGGGACTATAGATACACCCCTTTGAGGGGCACTCCCACTCAACATAGACCCTTTCAAGAGGAGGGCCTACATGTGGCACTCAACATAGATGGGAGGGCTCCCTTAGACACTCGTTATGAGTGGCCACCGCATGATGAAGCACTAGAGCAACATGGGGTCCATAACGAGGGGCCATATGATTACATCATCCCTACTCTACCCCTTATTACTGTCAGAAACAATAGGCCAAATCCAGAGCATAAGGCTCTTTAGACAGGACAAGCCAACTCTGCCCACCTCTTTCACATGTACGAAAGGGAGCACAAGGAAGACCACTACATTCCTCAAGAGAAATACACAACACAGGGGCAATGCACCTCCACACTTGCTATGTATCAAGATCACCCACTAAGGCCAGAGCCTTGGGTGAATGCTGCTAACCTCGACAGAGGAAAGAGACCCATAGATATCTCAGATCATCACAACCGAGATAGACATGTAAGAGAGATGTCTAGGCTTCCTAAACACAAGACAACGAAACAAATTGACTTGGCCTTTTCCAAACATGCCACCCACCAAGCACAAATCATGCAGCTCAGGCAAGACAAACAACAGTTAGAGCACCTGTATCACCTTAGCAAAGAGCGCATTTGACGCCAGATAGATGAATTGCTCCAAAAAATTATGCATGAGAGGGTACCAACCCCTCGCACGCATAAGATAGAGTTGTATGAGAGGCATAACCCCTTGGTGTGAGACAGGTCCCCACGACCTTATCAAATATTGCCTCCAAGACCTCCTAGACCTGAGCGGGATGCCACTCCCAAAAACAATGATGGGCACCCACCCATGTTTATAGGTCTCACCCAAGAACTCCTCAAGAAGCCTATGAGGAGTATGAGTAAGAAGAAGAGCGGCCTAAAATGCCCTACCAAGGCAGAGTGGGTGCTATCTGGCCAACCCTCCATAGGCCTCAAGTTCCCCGCAACCCGCAACAGGAAAAAACCAAGGAGGAAGAGATCAAATCTTCTGATGCATATAAAGTGCTGCTAGAGCACTTAGAGTCTATAGAGACCAAGAATTTTGGGCCCAAAAAGCCTACTTTATGCCAGCTTTGCAGTCACCCTATGCATCTGTCAGTTCCGACACCCCCATACCTCGAACACTTTAAACTACCTCAGTTGGCAATATTTAGAGGGGAGGAAGATGCCCAAGAGCACGTGACTAGATTCCTGAGCCAATGCTTTTGCATTCAGGACAACAATGCTTTGCTGCTAAGAACATTTATAACCATGTTCATAGGCCCTACATTAGATTGGTTCATTCAATTGCCAAAGCATAGCATCAGTAACTTGGATCAGCTAGTGGTCGCTTTCCTCGAACGCTTCACCTTCAACACCAAGAAGAAGGTGTAATTAAGCGACCTAGCTAGCCTGAGGCACTATGAGAAAGAAACCATGGTGGCCTATGGAAATCAGTGGAGGACATTGCTTTCAAAGCTGCCCTACCTCCCTCCCATGGTCGACTTGACCCAAATGTTCTTAAAGAGCTGTCTAAGGTCGATCTCCATGCTATTGTAGCTACAGCAATATGCCATTCCTAAGGAAGCCCTGGTTCAAGCCATAATAATTGAGGAGATCAAGATACAAGATGGCAATATTGCCAAGCCATGGAAGAAAGAGTGGCCTAAAAATGCAAAAATAGGGACCACGCAACCAAAAACCTATTGTGGTCAATCAGGTTGCTATAAACATACCAAAGCCTACACAAGCAACATAGCCCCCTAAGGCTAACCATCAGGTGGTCCCTCTTGACAATTATGAAAGAGAGAATCATAGACAAGAGAAAAATTAGCAGCATCGCCCTAGGCAACAATTCACACCATTTACAGAGTCTAAAGACTCCTTGTTTGACCGTTTGTCGGCAAAAAATTTGATAAACCTACTAGAGAGTTGACCTGTAGACCCCAACGTGCCAAAACCCAAAGGTTATAGGGAATAATTGTACTATAGGTTTCATCGACATAATGGACATGACCTTTATGCATGTTGGAAGTTCAAAAGATTCGTGTAAGACCTAATTGACAACAAGATGTGAGTGTAGCATCAAACAAGAAATATATGGAGGTCTTCAAAGACCCCCTACCTTCCCATGATACGTAGACAAATACCTTTCAAGTAAATGAGGTGACACATAACTACCCCATGCAGGGATATGTAGGGATGATAAGCATAGTAACTCAGAACAAGATGTACCCAAGCACAACTACCCCCATGGCAGCTACAGGAGAGGTTTCATCAATGTCACAACCTCAAAAGCACCCTACACAACCTCCTCTGCCTAGACTAGTGGCCATGATTTAGACTATACTTACCCAAAATTTAAGGACCACATCATCTAGGCTCTCCATCTATGAGCTCATACAACAGTAATCACCCCATCGGGAGGCTCTAATGGAGATACTAAAAGCCATCGAGTTGTAGCCCCATGAAGAAAACTTTTTCAACAACTTCGTAGGACATGTCAAATGATGCAATGAACCAGTCATCACCTTTAGAGAGGACGAGATGAAATCAGTGATTGGTGACATGGTGGATCCACCCCTGCACGTTATTGCATGGATCAATGGGATTTCGTATAAGAGGGTGTTGGTGGACACTGGCTCGTCCAGTAATATAATTACAATTGTGGCATTGAAACACTTGAAGTTGTCGGTATCTCACATTATGGCCTCTACCTATACTCTACAAGCATTCAATGATGCGATATGCTCGATGGTTGGCACAATTGTCTTGCCCATTTAGGTGGGGTAAAATACTATTCCTACGTTGTGCCACATCTTGGAAGGTGGGATGGCCTATAATATCTTTCTGGGCCACCTTGGATCAGGGACATGAAGTGTGTCCCTTCGATAGCTCATTAGTGCCTAAAGTACACATTTGAAGGGCAAGTGCATGTAGTCCCGCCGGACTTAGAACCCTTCAAGTATTGCATTGTGGTACAGTTGATGGTGCAATCAACCATTCCATCAACACATTTGGATTTTTAGTTGAATTCATCTAAATAGGGTTTGATTCCATATACATCCCCACTATTAAGTCCATCAAACCCCCAGTCGGGTCCATCTTCATAATCTAGTCCTTCACCAATGATGCCACCTACGATGGCCACACCACAGGACAATGGAAAGAAACACCTAGAAGAGGCACCGCCATCAGTATCAACCATCTCTACCAAGGATATGCCTAGCCGAATGGAATTCAAGATGCCTAGTTCACCTGACATGGAGTGGACTCAGGAAGAACTCCCATTTTCTCCCCCTCAAATGCCAATGATCACCATTGGGGTGTACCTAGTATGAAACATTGTAGCAACACCCACACTTGAGTCCATGAAGGACATGGGGAGACCTCACCTCCCCATCGGCACTGTTGTTCCTCTAGGCTACCCACAAAATTAGATAAACATTGTATATGGGGGCCTTGATAATGGCATTGAACCTTACATGCAAGAAGAAAAAGATGAAGAGCCCTTTGTTGAGGATGTCAACTATTTGTCCAACCCAAAATTTGCTTTGATATATCTTGGCCAATGCAATTGGCATGGATATGGGTTGGGCAGATATGAGCAAGGAGTCTATGTTCATTGCCAACCAAGGTATCAGATGCCATACAACAAGTCAGGAGTAGGGTTCAACCACCCCCTACCCGTGGACATCTTGGTAGAGAACATGCAATACCTAGGGATAGGCAACAATGATGGGTTGGCATTAGATCCATATGCCAATCCTAACACAACATATACATTGGGGGATTATCTCCCATTGCTAACAACCAACCTTGTTGACCTTAACAACCCTTTCCCTTCGATTGAGAAAGGAGAAATTTTGAGGACTCACCTACAAGAGGAATATAGATATGGCCAAGAAGGGTCTTCAGAAGATGATTCAGAGTATGATGTGGCACCTTGGGACCCTTTCGAGTCTGAAAGCAATCACTCGCAAGTGATGATCATATATTATTATCAGGAGAACTTCATGACAATATTCCTATTGAATGCTCCAATAGAGCAAATTCCACCTCAAGAGAATCAGGTCCTCCCACAGAGAGCGGAACAACCCCGACAGGACCAGATCAATTTACTCGAGCAAGACGATCTTGACATGTCACAAATAGTTGTTAGAGCCAATGAAGGCCTATGGATCTCTGATAGTGATTATGAATATGATATTGAGATGGCATATCTCAATCATATGCGATAGCAGCAATACCCCATGGACATTGATGACATGTTCGAACAGCTACACATGGGGCCAAGGCATAGGTGGCACCTAAACTAAGCACAGTTGGATCAACTGCTTCACCTGCAACTTTAGGCATATAGAGAGCACCTTTCACATAGTGATCCCATAAAGCCACCAGTGCCAAGGGTAGACCCTATCATTTTATCCACACATAGGGCTGATCCATTTGTGCCAGTACCCATAGAGCTAGATCCGGAGCACAAAGATCACCAAGGATTTTTGAGTCACCACACCCATGGTAATGGAAACCAAAATCATTTCATCAACATGATCTCCATTGACTTAACCACCCCCATCCATAACCCAGCCAACCCAACACAACCATTGTATCTAGACCTAGATGCCATAGACTGGGATCGCGCTGACACACCACCATCACCATCAAAGTACTAGCCTTGTGGTGGGATGTTCCATTTCACTCCAGGATAGACTCAGGATGTCTTCCATGCTGAAGAGAAACCCAACATTCCCAACGTAGATTTAAATTCAAAAAATGATATCGACTTGATCCCAACTCCACACGAGTTCGACGACGGGTCCCACATTTCAGTCGATGAGACGACTAACATAGACATCGGTTCTGATCCAATGAATTCACAAATCATTAAGCTGGGGGTAATTCTATGCCCCGAATAGCAAGCCGATTACATTGCCCTTCTCAAATAGAAGGAGGTTTTTGCATGGTCCTACAAAGACATGTCGGGGCTAGACCCATAGCTAGTCATGCATAATATAATGCTTGATCCGTCAGTCAATCCAGTCAATCAAAAACTACGTAAGATGAACCTAACGGTAGCCTTAATGGTCAAATATGAGCTACAAAATATGTTGGATGCATAGTTTGTCATCTACGTGGATTACCCACCATGGTTGTCCAACATGGTACCCATCAAAAAGGTTGACGGGAGGATTCACATATGCACCGATTTTTGAGATCTAAACAAAGCGAGTCCTAAGGATGATTTACCCTTGCCTAGCATTGACACATTGGTAGATGCTATAGCGGGCCATGAAATGCTTTCCCTCATGGATGGTTTCTTGGGATACAATCAAATTCGTATCAATCCCGAGGACCAACTAAAAATGGTGTTCATAATGCCTTGGGGGACATTTTGTTATAAGGTCATGCCCTTTGGCCTTAAAAATGCTGGTGCCACCTACCAACATGCCATGACATACATCTTCCATGATCACATTCATAAAACTTTGGAAGATTACATGGATGATTTATTGGCCAAATCTCTTTTACGCCTAGATAATCTCAATGACTTAAGCAAGATCCTTGATCACCTCATTGAACATAAGTCAGACTAAACCCCAAGAAGTGCATATTTGGCATCACATCTGGAAAACTCTTGGGTTTCATAGTCTCAAAACAAGGAATCAAGGTCGATCCAAACAAATTCAATGAAATCCTTGAAATGCTTCCCCCAACCACCATCAAGCAGCCCAGAATCCTGCAGGGAAAGATCATGTCAATCAAGCGCTTCATAGAATAGCTATCTAACAAGTGCCAACCCATGAATAAATTATTACACAAGGGGGTAGCATTTCACTGGGATGACGAGTGCCAGTCAGCCTTCGACGATATCAAATAATACTTGAATTCACCACTAGTATTGGCACCACCTAGACCATGAGTGTTGTTCTACTTATACATCTCAGCTACTGAGGTGGCACTAGGCACCATGCTAGCCCAAAAAAATGAACTACACAAAGAACAGGCTACTTACTATATTTGCCGCACCTTGGTCAGTTATGAACTTAACTATGCATATGTTGAGAAGCTATGCTTACCAATGGTATTTGCTACCAAAAAGCTATGCCACTACATGCTGAGCAATACGACATATGTTGTGCCTAAGGAGAATCCTTTGCGGTAAATGATGATTCATACTTATCATAGTAGTCGCACGGTGAAATGGATCATGTTGTTGATAGAGTTTGACATCAAATTCATTGGAAAAAATTCCATCAAAGGTAAAGTCATCGACGATCAACTAGCAGAGGCTCCTCTCAAAGACGATCAACCTCTAACCGTAGAGCTGCCCCAATGATGGGGTCTTCCATGTCTCAGAATTTCTTGATTCTAATGATCTTGAATTACAGGCCAACATAAAATTATTCTTCTATGGATTTAAATATGAGCAAGGGGGTGGTGCGGAAATTGTATTCTTCACACCACAAGGGGCTCCAATGCCCCTGTCATTTAAACTAGTTTTCTCATGCACCAAAAAAAATGTAGAATATGAAGCCTTACTCATAGGTCTTCAGACAATAATCACCATGAATATTAAATGCTTGAAAATCTTTGGTGATTCGTTGTTAATTGTCAACCATGTAAAAGGGGTATTCCAATGTAAATGCCCAGTTCTACAGGCATACAAAGCCCTTATGGACAAATTCCTGGCAAAGCTTGAATGGTATGACATCGAGGCACTCCCTCGATCATCGAATCATTTTACGGATACTATGGCCTCCTTGGGGTCACTAATACCGTAAGACCCTTCTCGTGAGATGACAACCATTCAAGTCAAAACATTATCGCAATCCATGATGGAGCATGCAAGCTCTGACCTAATGCTAGGAATCCACCTGATCCAAATTTAACCATCTCAAGATAAGTTCTCTCGAATCCTCGATAGTCTGAATCACGCCAACTAGGGGTCCTTGTTCTCCCAAACCCCTATTAATAGCAACACAATGCTATTCTTAGAAGTTCTTTCTCGCTCAACTTTTTCTAGTGATGAACTTCAAAAGGGATTTGCAATTCATACCATCGAGGTTTCTACTTAGTAGGATTGGTACACACCCATAATATATTACCTCAATCTAGGTAACCTCCCACTTGGATTGACACACGTCGCGAAAAGATCATTTAAATAGAAAGCGACAAAACATGTCTTGCTAGGAGACATTTTGTATCGTCAGAGTTATGAAGGAATCCTCCTCCATTTCTTGGACCAACAAGTTTCCACTTTGGTGATCACCCAAGCACATGATGGTACATGTGGTGGCCACTTCAGTGGTATGGCCATCACAAAGCGCATTCTCCGCATGGGCTATTATTGGCCATCTTTAGAGTGAGATTATTGCGCATATGTAAAGAAGTGAGTGAAGTGTCAACATCATGCCAATTTGACACATGTACCTTCTCAAGACTTCCAACCGATCCAATTGGCTTGGTCTTTTTCATAGTGGGGCTTATATCTAATCAAAAAGATCTCCCTTGCATCATCAGGTCATCACACATTCATCATAATGGCCACAGAGTACTTCACCAAGTGGGTGGAAGCAATTTTTCTTACCTCTAAAATTGGAACCTGCATTGCGGAGTTTATTTTACAAAACATCACATGGCATTTTGGTATTCCATCCAATATCATCTCAAATAATGAGACGTCATTCAAGAACAAATATGTGCGTGCATTGACAACAAAGTACAAAATTCAGCACATTTTTTCAACACCCTATTATCCGCAGGCAAATGGACAAGCATAGGCATCAAACAAAATGCTAGTTTCCATCCTTAAAAAGATAGTCACAGATAGTCATAAGGATTGGCACATTCAAATACCACTTGATCTGTGGGCGTATCACACTAGCATTTGGATGCCCACTGGGGCAACTCCATTTTTTTTGGTGTATGGCTTCGAGGCAATCATGCCTCTCGAGTTGGAAATACCTTCCCTGTGCATATCAATGCAATATTTCATCGATGATGACACTGCACGGCAGGCCCAGTTAGATAAACTTACATTGCTCGACAAATGATGCATCAATTCTCTCAAGCATTTACATATCTATCAAGAGTGACTTAATAAAGCATACAACATGAAAGCTCACCTAAGGGACTTTTAGGTTGGTGACTTGGTCTTAAAAGAGAACCAACAAAATTCTAACTTTCCACCCCATCTAAGGGATAAATTCATGACAAACTGGTTAGGTCCCTATGTAATTGACAGTAAAATAAGACCTACAACATACCGTCTTGCCTTTCTTGAAGGAATCAAGGAACTAGAACCCTTGAACATTAGTCATTTGAGGCCATTCCCCATTTAGAGAGCCATAGCCCACCCTAAAAGCTCCAAGGATTCCCGCAATCACTTTATCAACCTAAAAAAGCTCCAAGGATTCTCATAATCGCTTGGTCAAACAAAAAAGCTCCAAGGATTCTCACAATCGCTTGGTCAAACATAAAAAGCTTCAAGGATTCCACAATCGCTTGGTCAACCCCAAAAATGCCCCAAAGGTGCCCATAAACCCTTTGATCACCCCAAACTCTCCAAGGATTCCCACAATCGCTTGGTCAACCCCAAAATGCCCCAAAGGTATCTATAAACCCTTTGGTCAAACCAAATGCTCCAAGGATTCCCACAATCACTTGGTCAACCCCAAAATTCCCCAAATGTAACCATAATCCCTTTGGTCAAACCAAAAGCACCAAGGATTCCATCAATCACTTGGTCAACCCCAAAATTCCCCAAAGGTAACCATAATCCCTTTGGTCAAACCAAATGCTCCAAAGGTATCTATAAACCCTTTGGTCAAACCAAATGCTCCAAGGATTCCCACAATCACTTGGTCAATCCAAAAACGTCCCAAAGGTATCTATAAATTCTTTGGTTAACCCAAACACACCAAGGATTCCCTCAATCGCTTGGTCAACCCAAAAATGCCCCAAAGGTAACCATAATACCTTTGGTCAAACCAAAAGCACCAAGGATTCCCTCAATCGCTTGGTCAACCCCAACAAGCCCCAAAGGTAACCATAATATCTTTGGTCAAACCAAACGCTCCAAGGATTCCCACATTCTCTTAGTAAAAAAAAAATATTCAAAAACAAACAAAAACAAAAGATAATCAAAAATAACAAAAAAATTGCATCTCACTTCCATGCATACTCTTAAAAATCAAAACGTAAAAAAAAAAAGATAAGTTGCATTAGGCATCGCAAACATACATTACACATTTGTTGATCATACAAGTCAAAGGCACGATAGACTGTAATTGCTAGGCAATTCCATCATTTTTCCACCTTCAATCCATTTTATAAATACATCCATCCATAATAACACCATCCACATTTTTTAGCATAGTCAGTTGTTTCCTAATGTATTTGGGGTTTTCGTCATTTGTACAAAGTCAGATAGATTTTACAAAGGTAGAGTGTTACTTGGATCACACCTTGTTACGTAGCATCCCAACACAAGTTAAAACACATAAAAAAATTCCCAAGTTGTGTGAACGCAAGAGAAACCTACAAAGCAGTCTAGGGTACCATGGGTGAAAGGTTAGCCTGCTCATCCCCTTGTGTGAATGGTTCAAGAATGTTGAGAATTAACAAAAGGACAAGCTCTTCCACATCCATCCCCCATAATAAATAGTGGTTTTCACCACTATCGATCATATCCCCAAACACCTTTGGTCCCCAAAGTCGTATGGATTTGTACTACACTCCCCTAACAAGGATGGGTAGTCATCCCCAAAGCCTAAAATATCAATGCCAGTACATAATCATATAACCAATCACCTTTGATCCCCCAAGTCATAAGGATTCGTACTACATGCCCCTGACAAGGATGGGTAGTCATCCACAAGGCCTAAACGATCAATGCCCTTACATAATAACATCCCCAACCACCTTTGGTTCCCAAAGTTGTAAGGATCCGTACTACACATCCCTGAACAGGATGGGTAGTCATCCCCAAGGCCAAAAGGATCAATGCCATTCATAAGCCAAATACCTATGAGCTCAACTTTGAAACCTAAAATGTGAAATCAAATAATAGTGGTTATCACCACTATTCAAACTTCTTGCTCAAAAAAAAAAAAAAATAAATAAATAAATAGTGATTTTCATCACTATGTATGAGAGCAAGTATCCCAACAAGTTGAGCAACTGAAAGATGCCTGAACTTGAATCCCTAGAATTCTCAGCATTTGAAAAACCATCCAGGTGATCATCATTACGGTTTTGGTGGATAGCCTACCTAACAAAGGCGGTATCCTAAAATGCATGACGATATGTCTATCACATTAGCTTTGCATGTGAGTAGACCAATGTTTGCATGTGGATGAGCTAGATTATGGTACCTTAGATTGTCCTGTGGATTAATATTACTAAATACAACAAAGGAGTTAGTGGAGCTAATTAGGTGATCCTTAGTACAGGTTTGGTTAACAACCTATTTGGCACTGGTGGCATCCTGATAAATACCACATAAACGAACTCAATTGCACACATAGGGATGTGAAATAACTTGGTCAAACTCAAGTCTAATTCATACCTTGTTCAAAATTCTTGTGTGATAAATGTATAGTCTTGGCTAGTTAGTTAAAATATCTGAATCTCAGAAACACCTTAACTACATTTTAAAACAACTGGTACATTTTATTACTTACATCACCATCAGAAAATACAAAAAAATACCAAAATAAAATTATCACGTGCAAAGTCCTCCACAAAGCAACCACATAGTATAGCAAGCCAGTAAATCCTATATAGTCTATGGTGCCATCAACAAGTTATCAACAAAAAATTTCATCCATTCCATATGCATACATCATATAATTAGAAACATCACATTCATAATAACAAGATGCATACATCAATGTAAATAAATGTGCATAAAAATAAACAAAAAAATCATGATAAGTGTATAACCAAAAAGAACTTCATGTATATATATCATCAAAATTCCCATGGGCTATAATAAGTCAGTCCTCTAACCTTTAAAAATAAATCAAAAACTCAAAAACCACCAAGCCTAGGGTGTCGGCAACCATGATCACATAGGATTGGTGTGACAAGAACTACCCCTAGTGGTGTGGGTCCTATGGGACCTCTCAGGGTGGTTGCTGCTAGCCCCTGCATCACACCCACTAGCCCTACCATCAGCCTCCTGCCTATGATGATAGGAAGCATACTGCTTAGTCACATTGTCTCTCATTCGACACAAAGATCCACCTCCAGGGAGCTCAGGTAACCTCTCATCGATGTGGATAATATCTACCTCCAACTCCATCCAGTGTCAAAACAAATCTATCTCCCATCGACGGTACATAGCCAATGCATCGTCGCACTGTGCCAACTATGTCCATATGAGATACCTCTCTCGCGATGCATTGGTGTCCCCATCCCATCGGTGGTACATAGCCAATGCGTTCTCCTGATCTGCCAACTGAGTCTGTAGGAGATCCCTCTCCCTCAGAGCATCCCCAAGCTCCTCATCCCGTATCTAAAGTAGATCCTCCAATCATGCTATCTCAGCATGATACCTAGCCTCCATATCCCTTGGGATCACCTGTGGCATGGGCATCTTTGGGATGACGGGCTACTACGAAACCCACTACTCTAGGAAGTCCTGCGTGTCCGGCTGCTCTTGAAGTCCAAAATCATCCCTCACAAAATTATCCACCTCCACCATGTCCTCATCCTCTAGTGGAGCCCCCCAACCCTCCCTTGATGCCTTTGCATCCTCCCCACCTATTGTTACTACATCAAGATTTCCTAGAGGCCCCTCACCCCACCATCGTGGCATCATCCACCACTGGTCGTACTCGACAATCACCCCAATGTTGTCCACGTTGGGGACATCGATCATTGCATTCGACTCCTCACCAAGCGGCTTGATTATTGGCCAGGCAAGAGTCCTTTCATCGCCCTGATGTCAATAGATCAAGGGCTCACCAGGAAACCCCTGGCGAATCCCTAACTATCGCATCACCCAAATGTATGGGAAGTACTCCTACTCGGTCTCGTGTCGCTCGATCATCCATCTCCCCTTGTGCACCCATCGAAGCCACTCTCTAGCCTTAGGCCAGACTGGATAGTCCCGGTATGGATGCTAGAACACCTCCCTTGGAGCAAGTCGAGTGAAGGCACCACCGACTCTACCCCTACTCCTCTGACCTCCACCATAGTCACGTACCCTATCACCCTATCCATCATCTCTGCTTGAGTGGTCCACGAAAAACCCTATGGTTGCTCCACCGCTATGTTCTACCACCCCCATCACTGCAATAGGTAGTTGTACCCAATCCCCTTCTGACTTTGGTAGTGGACCTCGTACAACTCATCATAAAGTTGTGCTAGTAGTGTCTGACCCCACCTCATAATCAGTGGCTCTGAGGTCGAACACTCTACGAATCTAAAAACTATCTCTAGCAGGTTCCACGAGAACCTCACACCTGAGGAGTCAGGCAGCAGCATGTTGGAGATGAGGGTCATCAGTAAGGCATGCCTCACCCCAACACACCCTTCTTTAGCCACCACCACACCAAAATACTACCAATTAGGCAATCTCCCTTTGCCCTCTCCATCGGACTATCCACCCCCATCTCCACCCCATGCCCGAAGCACCGTGTCAACACCGTCGTACATTGATCATGTGGAGTAGTCCTAATAGGAAGCCCATTTATCATAATCCACAGAATCTAATAGACATCCTTAAGAGACACTGTCATATCCCTTGTTGGGAGATGAAATATATTATTTTGGGGATCCCACAAGTTTATCAGGGTCGTCAAATAGGCCTGATACCCCACCACAGGCTTTAATCGAGTCACCTGCTTGAGCCCAAGGGCATCAAGCCACTCCTAGTCCGCCATATCCAGCACCTCCCATGCTTTAGAGAACATCGTCGGCACACGGTACCGGCTCTTCACAACCTGCAAAAGAAAACAAAAAAAAAACATTAAAAAAAAAACAAAAACATTAAAACATGACAAAACAAAACAAAAACAAAAAAAACAAAAAACTGTACAACACTAAAACAATATACAATAATGTATACAAATTGTACAAAAAAATACATTAAATAAATTTTACAACAACAGTAACAACACTATATAGACAAACAAATTACAAAATTGCAAACTAGGGTTTTAACCATATTTTGAATCAAAACACAAAAAAAATCACAAACATTTTAACCTAGGGTTTTTAACTCTAGTTTAAATTAAAAAAAAAAAAATTCAGTTACCTAGGGTTTTTCACTAAAATTCCAAATAACAAATTGTCAGTTACCTAGTATTTTTCACTTTAGTTCAAACTGATAAATAAACACAAAAAAGCAAATTCAAAATCAAAATTTGTCAGTGACCTGGGGTTTTTAACTTTAGTTCAAACTAATAAATACAAAACAAAAAAAATTGTATAGCTACAACAAAAAAAAATGTACAGCTAAAACATTTAACAAACAAAGTACAACAAAGTACAGACAAACAACTATACAACAAAAGTACAACATGATCAAATAAAACTGTACAACCATAAACAAAATAACACACCTAGGGTTTCTAACCTTAAGTGTGAACACAAAAAAATCAAATACAAACAAAAATTTCATCTACGGTTTCTAAACTCTAGGTTCAACAAAACACAAACAAAATAAAAACGCAGTTCTTACCCTAAGGTTTTTAGCCTTAATTAACACTGAAAAACACATTCAAAAACAACAATTTGTCAGTTACCTAGAGTTTTTAACTTTAGTTCAAACTGATAAATAAATGAAATAAAACAAACCTATGGTTTTTAACCTTAGTTTACAACAATCAAAATTTAACCTAGGGTTTATCACTCTCATTTAACCTACACAAAAAAATAACACAAAATAATAACTCTAGGGTTTTTAACTCTAGTTAAAAAAAAACAAAATTTACATCTAGGGTTTTTCACTCTAGTTAAACAAACATAAAACTTTAAACTAGGGTTTACTTTTATTTTAAAGTGCATAATACAAAAAAATACAAAAACAACGTAAAATCAGTTTAACCTAGGGTTTTTATTCTAGTCTAAATGGATAAAAAATAGAAAATAAAATAAAACAATTTTTTTTACAAACAAAGCTAAGTTTTTGATCTTCGTTCAAACTAGGGTTTTTCTTTCTTTAGTTTACAACAAAAACAAAATAAACACGGTTTTTTTACAAACTAGGGCTTCGTGTTAGTTTCTACAAAGTAACACTAAGAACAAAAACAACAAAAAAAATAAAAATAAAAATAAAATAAAATAAAATTTAACTAGGGTTTTCATTTTTTAATCAACAAACAAAATACAAAAGCACAAACGTTGCGGTTTTAAACAATAAAATAACACAAGCAAAATCATGAGAAGGAGCACTCACCAGTATTTATTTGTCTCTACCACTTGATGATCTGGTCCATGAACTAATGTGTCCAAGAAAATTCGACAGCGCTCCGCTACGCGAACTCGATCTCCTCCTCCTCACAGCTCCAAAACGCCAGGAAAAACAAATGCAAATGAGCCCAAAACCTAGTTTTGGCCCTTAAATAGGATTTTTAGGCCTGTAATCGTTCCACCATGGGACAAGCACTCTATTTAGTGCTCGTAACACCCTGAGACGATTACTAAATAGGTATTTGTCCCACCCAGGGATGATTATAGAGCAAGAAATTCAAAAACAACAAAAACTGCACCAAAATGCACAAAAAAATAGCAATAAACTTGTGGAACACAGGGGCCTTTGCGCCTATGATTATTGGCATGAAAAATTGATCTTGGGATCACAAATCCTCACTATCCTACTCCCTCATAAGGCTACCATAGCTGGACCGCTCCATAGGAGGACAAATTCTTGAGAATTTCATCCCCAAACAACGTCACAAAAAGGGTCCAAACCCACCTAAAAATAGCAATAACATTGTCGAACAAATGTGCCTTGGTGCCTGACCTTCTTGGAATCCAAACTAGACATTGGGGTCACAAATTGTCACTATACTACTCCCTAATAAGGCTACCATAGCCGTACTGCTCCACGGGAGGACAAATTTTTGACAATTTTAGCTCCAAAATGCATCACAAAAAGGGTTCAAACCCACCAAAAATAGGTCAAAATGTTCAAAAACTGCATAAGAATTCAATGGAAAACAACTGAAGGCACCCTTACCTAAGTCATCTTGGGTCAAGTGACTCATTGTTTTTCTCATGTCGGTCATTCCTTCATCGATTTGTCGCTTGAGGGGGTAGTCACACTTAGTCATTAATAAAAAAAAACACACCCAATCAAGGAAATGGCATGCATTCAAAGGATCATTGACAAAAACAATCACATACCTACTTGGGGTAGCAAATAAGCAATAATCACAAGCTGATCAAACACTTGGTATTCTAGAATCATGAACTCAAGGTTCCCATAGACAAAATGTTGCACCCTTTGCCTATTCATGACTGAACAATGTCCAAGATCAAGTAACACCTCACCGAAAAATATTAACACTTGAATTAAGCTCCTTAGCTCGTCAAAATCAAGGATTCAAGAATGCATGCTATTTCCATACTTGGGGCATCAAGAGTTGGTTAGATTATTGAGAAAACCTAATCATTAGTGCTTTGGTTATCTATTTTTTCTTAGCACTGTGCCATGCATAATGCATCCCAAAAAGGGGCATCTGTAGACACCAAAACAACACCAATCCGATTATGTGATGACAAGCATTGATCGAATTGACATACATAGCCCCTAGGGAAGCCCCCATAGGTTAAAAAATGGTCCTAACCACTCCCACAGTAGTTTGGAAGGTCAAAGGTCAATTTGGCACCTTTTTAGTACTTTTCTCCCTACTTGTCCCACCTTGGGATGATTACAAACTAGTATTCGTCCCACCCCGGGACGATTATCAACATTCATCCCAGGGTGGGACGATTATTAGGTTTGAATGGCAAAAATTCAAAAATCGACAGGTCTACCACTTAACTGCACCTTCAGGGCATGCAATTACGAGGAACGACTTCAAATCAAGGAGAGGGACTTCAATCAAGCATACCTTGATCATGGAAGCCTCATGCAAAGAGACTCTAAATCAGGGAAGAATATTTTCTCCCAAAATAGGGCAAGCATGCTAAGTGGTGCCCTCACATGCGCATTCAAACAAAGAGACCCTAGGTCTATAAAATGGTGAGTCTTCTCACCCCAAAAAATAATAGAGCAAGAGCATTTGTAGCAACGGAGTGCTGTCGAATTACACCCTCACCCATCGTTTGTGCTTCTTACATCCTTGATCTCTCTTTTGGAAGGGAGGTTATTGGGTGATTATTGGAAGTGTAATCCAGACCCAAAAACTTGAAAATTTGGCCACAATACCCCACCTAATCTGTCGACACAACCCCATAAGTGGTTTTGGACCCATCCCAAGTGGATTGGTGTCGAAACCAGGCCCCCAATGATGGGCGTCCTACCCCCGGGTGCCCCCCGCACTACTGTAGTCCTAATCGCCCCACCCCAAAGTGATTATAAATCTATGGAAGATTTCCATATTGTTATTTTTGCATTTTATTCTAGATCACTTGCGTATGATTTCATTTAAATTTCATGTCATTTGGATGAGTTTTGACTGTGCTTTCAATGTTTCTTGCTTTTAATAACATATAGGGAGCATCATCAGATACATGGTGATGAAGGCCGAATTAGCCAAATCCAACCTTCTGGGTCATCCCAAAATGCCCCGTTTTGTCTAACCCCAACTTTGCAGGTGTTTTTGAGGCCTCTGGATGGGACATTTAGGAGGTGGTTTTTTGATAGCTTATGACAGTCCTAATCATCCCACCCCAGAGCAATTAGAAAAATGTGGTAGATTTCTCTACTTTTCCTTTTGTAGTGGGTTCCTGGTAATGTTTTCTTACCTCTGTCTAAATTTTATCTCATTTTGATATGTTTTGGTTATCATTTTAATCATTTTTATGCATGCATTAACTGTAGGCCTTGGGGATCGCATGTTTCCTTCCATCCGTAGGTGCTACTAATCATTTATTGTTTCTCTAAATGTAAGATCTCAAAACTGGAGGGATGGAAAGGAAATCCAAACACATTCACACAAGCGATGATGACGTTTGGCCTACCCATTTTCAACGTGGGCATGTAGAAGATCCCAAAGGGGAATGTATCATTCATGGTGTAACCAAACTATGTCTGACGCTCCTAGCCCCTGAAAAGGGAGGATACGTATTGTAACCTGATATCGAGCAAATTAATAAAATAAATGGTTGTGCATTTACACTTGCTTTAAATCCCATTTCATTTTGTTTGTTTTCCCTCTTTTCATGCATTCTTGTTCGTAGGACTTAGCGACACATTTCCATTTCATTTTGCTTTCATATCCTCGTGCTTTCAGCCCTAAAATAGTCTTTCACCCATTAACAAAAATTGGGATTGGATCTCTTTCCCATGGTAAATGGTT
This sequence comes from Wollemia nobilis, assembly GCA_028583015.1. NCBI lineage: Eukaryota > Viridiplantae > Streptophyta > Pinopsida > Araucariales > Araucariaceae > Wollemia > Wollemia nobilis. Next base: position 46,403 of record JAQPPZ010002325.1, read on the forward strand.
GGGAAGGTTGATAATTTCCAATATCCAACTTCAAAAAAGACTAAGATCCATTGGTGATCTCTACCTCTGTCACCTTATTCCCTAGAGCTTTAAATTATTGTCTCCCAACATTATTCTCTACTTAACATCTACAAAACAATTTTTAAAACTTCTTGATTTAGAGCCAAGGAATCCCTTTATGACTTCTAGTTTTAGGTCTTGGGAACCCTTTCTTCAACTTCACCATCATCTTCAAAATAGTGGATGTAGGGAGATTTATTGATTCTGATGAAACATCTAGCCTAGGGAGATTGAGGTAATCAAAGGAGTTCTACAAAATAAATGAGACAAATGGAGGAGGGGTACTAACCTTCTTAAAGATTTTTTGAATATTATATTCAAAATTAGATGGAAGCACATCTCAATATTCAACTAAGGGAGGCATCTTACCTTGAAGGAGAGGCACATCATGATATTCAACCAGGGGTGGATTCTCACCTTGAAAGGGGGGTTCTACAACAATCTCAAATCCAAAACTATCAACTACCTTAACATGCTATAACTCAACAAGCTCAAAAACTTGGCTATTGATGACATTCTTTAGGGGCTCCTCTTGAACAGATTTACCCCATGAGTTTAATTTCTTTTATTATTCCTCTTGATCTAATTTATCACTATTTACCTAAATATTTTGGAGGTACTTATCCATAGGATAACTAACAATTCGACATCCAGAGCAAACTATTAGTCTATTTTCATATGCAATGGGTTGGACCCAAGTATCTAAGTATAAGGTAAGCTTGATTGAAGAAGGGAGATCCACTTCCAGATCTACCATAACACACAACCTCACAAAGACCATTTTTGATTTTGTTCTTATTATCAAATCAATTTTAGTAAGATCTCCCACTACCTTAGCCACTCCTCTTAAGATATTGTCATGCCATAGATAGAAAGGAAGACTAAGGAGATGAATCCAAAGAGACACCAAGTTTACCTTCTGAGTATGTGGGTTGAATTCAAGCTCTAATTTTTAAAATAGCAAGCCCCTCATACCATAGAATGAGGGAGCACCACATAGGATGCGGTTTGAATCTCACACATAGTTTAATTTTATAAAAAATAAGTATTTTGGAGTCCCAACTATTTTCATTGCACCTAAAAGTTTTCATTTTGCTATGACCCATATTCTAATTGAATCAAGATCTAGCCTCACCCCTTGAAATTTTTCCATGAGATTACATTTGCCTTATTCTTTGGTGATTTGAATAAAATCTCTTGGAATGTAAATTTCATTACCAATAGGGGAGAGGTCACAAAGAATTTTAGGACTAACAATACCAACACATTTAAATGCCACAACAATATAATATTTTTGGGGTTAATAGACTTAATATTAATATAACGACCTTAGAAACTGACCCCACTTTCAAAATTACCTTTAGATGATTGAAGACCCCCTAAAATACCTAGGTGACTAGCCCTATATCCAACACTAGGATTGAAGGGCTTTTTGAATGAAGCCCTTAAATGGATCCCATTCTTAGAACCTTCTAGCAGGGAAACCACACATTCCAAAGGGAATCCTCTCCCTCTAACAAAAATACATGATCCACCATAGGGTTGTCGTCAAACCTTCAACCCCAAACTCCATCTCCATTACCCTACCTACCATTCTTGCTCAAAGAAAAGTTCAAAAAAATTCAAGTCCATTAATATTTGAAATTCTTGATGTCTATCATTGAGCAGAGATGTAGATATGGAAGCCATAGGATGCAGTGGGAGAAAATTTCCATATTTTTTATATATTAAAATCATACAATTTATAAAAAAATGAAAATTCACTTTTTGCTCTTCAACACCTACTTCACATTAATGGGCATAATAATTTTTTTCATATAGATTGAAATTTTTCATTATTAAAAATTAGGTTCAAATAATTAATTAAATATAAGTTTAATTAGTTATGTTTTAGTTAGTATTTTACATATTAAAGTGTAATTGTAACAAATACAAATATTTAATTATACATACATAAGATATTTGAATGACTCTTGATCACTGTTCAATGTGGCGAACAACTGCACACAAATATTACAACCGAGAATAATGTTCGATGATTAAGAAATCATGGATAGCAGATTTTACTAAAGGTCAAGGAATTGAAGTCGTAGATTATGCATTTATAATTCTTCTTATAGCATAATGATTTGAGGGGGAAAGTGGCTGCATTAGGGTTTACAGTAAAAATTTAGGATTTCATGCAATTTTATCTTTTGGATATTGGGATGAAGGGTTTCAATAGAGATGCATGCATTAAGTTAAAAATAAATTTTAGAGAAGCAATCTGTGGAGGACCACCTCAAACAGGAGGGAAACACAATCAACAATTTCCAAGAAAACCATTGAGGATGCCAAATGTTGATCCAAGGAAAATAGATATGGATTGCATGAAAGTAACTAATGGATCCCTAGTGGTGAAATTGGAAATAATGGATGTTCAAAAATGAATAGATGTGATTGAGAGAAAAAACCTAATTTGTCGATTCATGGGATTCCAAATGACTATTGCTACCTTCAAGCAATGGGCTACCAATAACTGGAGCACTAAAGCTAAGTTCTAAATTTTTACATACCCTAATGGCTACATTATTTCTTTTTTTAAAATGATGAAGATTGGGAGAACATTTTTCAAGGGAGGCTATTATTTTTGGTAGGGTAGGTCTCTTCATGAAGCCCTGACATACCATGTTCAAAGATGATGAAGAGATGCCATCAACTGCCCCTATTTGGGTTCGTTTATTTGGTCTTCTGATAGAATACTGGCATCCAAATATATTCGAAACAATTGAAATTTCTTTAGGAATTTACATGATGACTTATGATTGTACCCAACACATAGAGTATATGATTTATTCAAGGATTTGTGTTTTGATTGATTTTGATAAACCAATTCGATAGAATATTACTTTACAATATAGGGAAGAAATATGGTACCAAGTAGTAGATTATTAAAATATTCTATTTAGATGCATAATGAAGAACATGAGCTTATACTGAGACGAGGGGTGAATAGTATAAGATAAAACTTTTTTACATTTCAATACATATGATAACATCAACAATATTAAAGCAGTAAGCATTTCATTAATCATCAGACATGAGAGACATGATTTAATGTACTTCACTCAATGTAGGCTATTGCATGAAGAATATATTCCTTACAAATTTTCTCAATAAATTATTTTGGAAATCAATTCCCTATTACAATGCTGACGGACCCTTGTTTAAAGGAGAAACCAATCCCCTTACTTTGGTTTATGGAACTCTATCCATAGGAGAAATATTTCTCCTTAGCTATGGCTGGTGATCTGCTAGAATGCTTTTACCCCTACTGTTAAAAAGACATTTTATTTTGTTAGAAGATCGTCTTTTTAATAATTTTGATATACAAGTTTTTAATTTATAAAAATAAAAAAAATATTTTTAAAAATAAAAATAAATTAAAAAATTATTATTATATATTAATTTATATATAACATATATTTTAAAACAATTGATTTCTATACTTTATGTTAACATCATAATTATATTAATTATATATTTATTTTACTTATATATATATAAATTATAATTATAATATTTATTTGTTTATATTTATTTAGTTTTTTTTTAGACCAGTTTATTCATGGATGGTTTGAATGCAATCTCCATGCAAAAACATATATCAAAACATGAAAAAAATGTTCTTTATTGTTAACTTATTTTAATCCTTATGCTTAAACATGACACCTAACCACAATCGAATAATAAAATCATACACTCTACGATGGTTTTGTTTGTTTATATATACAAATGTAATAAACCTTTTCAAAAACAATTTTAGGACAATTGTAAACAATTTGTTCAAGGAAAAGACGGGTTAAAAAATTTAATAAGAACACACATTTTATATCTATAATAATATTATAGGCATAATCTATGGAATAAACTACACATTAAATAATTAACAAGATAGAAATATAAACCAACAGAAACAAGAGTCATCCATACTATTATTCTAAACTACGAGACCAAACTACATCAGGGCACTAACCCAAAACTATTACACCGCATTTATGTAGAGAGACTGCCATATGCTTTTCTTCCAGCTTACTGGAAAACTATTATCTGCATTTAAAATTAGATAATACGTAGATTTACTTTGCTCTCAACATTTACAGGAAGGACAGGAGCAGAGACAACAACATTTATTATCTGTGATGTTGCTATCAATACAACAAGCACAATATTCTCCCTGGCCTAACGGCTTAAACATCAAAGCATTGTTTCCCTAATCTTCAGATTTCGAGTTTAAAACTCCCTTAGCTCCTTTGTTGTGTTTCATTGCATTACTGTAGACAAATAATAAGAGTAACCCCATGCAGACCACAAATGTTAATGGAGAAAACTTTGATACTAATGTCGTCATTGCTATAAAAATGGTGCTTTTCAGAGTGCACGAGAGCTTCCAAACAAGTATTCCAAATAATGTTATTTGTATCCAAACATTTTCCTTCAGTTCAGAATTTCTCTTTGGGTTTCAAAATGGAATGCATGCAACAGTTCACAATAGAAAGCGCAAATTCCGAAACCGTAGAGATCGCTGAATGTTTACACATTGCAATGAATTTAGTGTAGATTGAGAATCTTGCCAATATTGGAAGACAATATCACCGAATATTATTGTGAGGAAAACTCCTCAATTCAAGTTTGCAAAGACAAGCCTATGCAAAAAGAAGCCGAATATATTGCAAAGAGAATTCTTTGAAAATAATGGTGCTATGAATTGCAAACATAGGCCCAAAATGTCATTAGGAATGACTGAGGAAAGTGGATAACTTCTAACGAGGAGGACACTCAAAAAAATAAATGTTTAGCTTTCTCTAAGGCAGCTTCACACAAATAACACCTATTCAAAATGGGTAAACCTCTTTATCATTACTATTGGTTAGTCACCTGTTAGGTTGATATATTGACTACTTACCTTTTTTTTTTTTTTTGCTAATACATTCATCTATGAAAATATTAATCAATGATGTTGTGAAATAATAATGAATGTGTTTTTAAAATTTATAATAGTATATATCCTATTTTATAACTCTTATAAAATTTTATATTCTCTTAAAAATATATATTATTTAGGTTGTATAACAAAATTTTAATTAATGTTAAAGGGTTTTTGGTTCAATGGCTAGAAAAATAGTTGATATAGCTCACACCAAAGTTTAAATTTGGATAACACCAAATAGCTCAACACTACTAAATCTATGTAAAAAAGAAGACAACCCTTTAAAAACCTTACCCTTAAATAAATATAAATATAAATAATTTATTTAAATAATTTATAAATATTGCTTTTATCTTTGGATATAAACTATATATTTTTAATATTAAATAATGATAGTCAAAATAAAGTTTTCGATACTTTTCAATGAATTTTAATTATAAATAATATATGAGTTTTGTTGCATCTTGTCCATTTTTTGTCCATTTTTTTAAAAGAAGGGTTTTAAAGGGGTCCCTAAACATTTTACAAAGGGGTTTTGGGAGGGACCCTCAACCTTTAAAAAGCCACAAAGATATTCAATAATCACAAAAGAAGAACACAAAAGGGACTACAATGTAAGGGAAAATTGATTCAAAATTCCACAAAGATCCCATAGATCCAAAACAAACAATATTCTTGCCTAAATTTCAACAAACAAAATCAGAACTGAAAAGGATCTTCCCACCCAAGCCACCAAGAGAGAATCAAATTTGGGAAAATGGGATAGCCAACCAAGTTATTCAATGGTAAGTTAAAAATTAAACCCTCTAGCTAGCCAACAAATAAATCTCACAAAAGTCCAAAAGTGCAAAGGCTTGAATCAAGGATTCCTATAGTGCTAGCCAACCAACAGTTGAGATCTACTAGACAGGAAGGAATGGATATTAATAGAACTAGCACATACAAATAACATTGTCTTGACCATCCAAAACCTTGCAACATCAAGGGATCTAGAAGAGATGTTCTTGTTCAAGATAAGAAGCAAATATTTCAAACCAATGGTACTCAACATAAATCCAAACAATATAAGAACCCAACCAAAGAGAATCATAGGGTTTAATAAGGCTCCCTAAACCAAATTGTAGGGTTTTTAAAGGCTCTCAAAACCTTCATAGTAGTGAGGACTGCCCAAACTTCCGAACTCGTTTCGGCCATATCTCACTCATCCGAACTCGGATTGAGCTGAAATTTTGAGGGTAGATGCCTGAAAAACCCTAGAACGTCTCCACCAATTTTCATATCATTTGGAGCAACACAGATCCTAGCGCATCCCTATGTGTGAACGATATATTTGGCAAGCGGCTATGCGAGGGTTTCATCCGGGTTGAGTGCAAGCAGCTCCAGAGGTTGGTTTTTAGGGCCTTCGGGCCCTAGCGGCCAATATTTTTGTGGTTTATGCTCAATATTTTAGCAAGAAATGTTGCAGGGGATACAATATGGGTTAGAAATTTGTCTTTCAATAGATCATACTATGAACTTGAGTGACAACGGCTTCCAATTTGCTGCACAAAAGAAAAGTGAAAACCATACCTTTCCACGGCATCTAGGGCAAGGATTAAAGAGACCACGAAACAAGTTTCAAGCAGTTGATCAAAAAATGGCTCATATCTCAAGTGAATCTGGTGCTAAGGTGCACCCACAAAATAATTCTACTGTGAAAACCCCTGTCAAGGGTAAGAATTTTGAAGACTCAGTCCCAAAAATGAATTTTAGGGATGCCCTTCATGGTGGATAGCCTCAACCCAATGCTAATATCAATATTAGGGCTTCTCATAAACCTCTAAGAATGCCTAAGATTGATCCCAGGAAAACGGAGTCAGGATGTCTTAAAGCAACTGATGGAACTCCTATTGTTAAGCTTGATATGGGTAACATTCAGACCGGCATTGAAGATTTGGAAAAAAGAGGACTAATTTGTCGGTTCGTGGGTTTTCGTCCGAGTCTATCTACTTTCAAAGTCTGGGCTGCAAAAAGCTGGAAAACTAAAGGTGAGTTACAAATCTCTATTTATCCAAATGGTTATTTTCTTGTTTTATTTGCTAATAATGAAGATAGAGAGAAAAATTTTCAAGGGGGTCCTTGGTTTTTTGGAAGGGCAGGGCTTTTCATGAAGCCCTGGCATACTAAATTTAAAGTCGAAGAAGAGATGCCTTCTATAGCTCCCATGTGGGTTAGACTCTTTGGCCTCCCTATTGAATTTTGGAATCCTACTATTTTTTCTTCAATTGGAAACTCTTTAGGAACTTTTATGATGACTCGCTGATTGTACTCAAAATTTTGAACATATTATTTATGCTCGAATTTGTGTTTTAATGGATTTTGACAAACCCCTACCTAAAAATATCACATTACAATTTGGGGAAGACACTTGGGAGCAAGTAGTGGACTATGAGAACATTCCTTTTCGTTGTAGAATTTGCCATGAATATGGTCATTTGGCCAATGCTTGCCCAAATAAAATTCCTGATCAAAAGAAAGAAGATATAAACTCAACGAGTTTCCAAATACCTAAGAAGAAGAACACTAAAAAAAACCAAGTTATGAAGGATCAATCAAAGTCATTTGCTAATATGTTTGAAATCCTTTCCACAAATGATGTCCCAAGTGAGGAAGAGGAAATAATGGAAACTAAAATCTTAGAAACACAATTTAAATATGAAGGGAAGAACTCAGAGACAAACCAACAAATCAAAGGTTTTCAACAGAAAAAAAAGGAGAAAATTTACACAAGAAAAACAATATTTCAAATGTCAAAACTTCAAATAATGCAGGTCCCAATATAGACTCCATTGAACCATCTAGTAAAATTTTGGCTGTGTATGAGCATTCTTCAAGGTTAGAAGCCATCTCGGATTCAATTGGAATAAGTCAAGAAACAGGGAAAAAAAATTGAAGATGGATTCTAATCAAAAAGTAGGTCGCAAGACCAATCAATATCATATGGTAAAAGAAGGTGAAAAGCTTGTAGAGGAAGGTAAGATTAATGCCCTTCCCAACATTTTTAGCCCTGGTATTAATGAAGATCATCACTTGGAATATTAGAGGACTCAAAGGGAGTCTTTCAAAACAAAATGAAATTAGAAGAATGATTCAGATAAATCATCCACATCTTGTTTTCCTTCAAGAAACAAAGATGTCAATGGAGGATATGGACTTAATTGCCAGTAAAATTTGGCCAGCTAGAAAAGTGGTTTCCCTCAGCTCCCAAGGGACTTCGGGTGGCATTGCTTGTCTTTGGGACCCAAAAGAGGTAGTTATTCACCATATGGTTGGCAGTTGGGGTTTGTTGGCTATAGCTATTCAAAGTAGACATTCCAACCAGATTATGCTCTGCATTACTGTTTATGCCCCGACTTCTTTGGAGGAAAAAAGAAGACAGTGGAAGGATATTACTCATATTATCTCTCATTTTCCTAAAGCTTGGATCTTGATCGGAGGAGATTTCAATACCATCCTCTCTCTGGATGAGAAAAGGGGGGGAAATAGAAATTTGGACAAAAGCACCGACCTCATGAGCGAATATATTGCAAACCTCCATCTTGTGGATATCCAACCGGATAATGGCCTTATGACTTGGTCTAACAGAAGGCAAGGCTTAGCTTGTATAATGGAGAGATTGGATAGGTTTTTGCTCTCTAAAAATTTCTTAATCCATGGTCACATTCCTAAAGTGAAGACTCTTAATAATGCTGGTTCGGATCATTGGCCAACATGGTGGAAATGTGGAAAACCAATGTGAGTTTCTCTCCTTTTCATTTTCAATTAATGTGGCTTAGAGACATTTCCTTCAGACCTCATGTGCAACAATGGTGGAAGGAAGGTAAACCTAGGCATGGGACTAAGATGTTCTGTTTTGCCAAAAGACTGCAATACATTAAATCCAAAATCAAGACTTGGAACTGGAAAGAGTTTGGGGATGTTCATAAAAAAAACATGAAGTTATTGCTCATCTTGAAAATTTGAATAAGAAAATCCGTTTAGATGGCCTCACAGAGAAGAGAAGTGCAGATGAAATTAAACTCACAACTCAGCTTGAGGAATGGGAAAAAAGAGAAGAAATCTTATGGAAGCAAAAATCTAGAATTCAATGGCTCAAAGAAGGAGATCGAAACACAAATTTCTTCCACAAATCTCTTCTAGCTCGAAGATCTCACAACTTTATTTCTTCCTTAAAATCAGATTCTGGAGATGTTGTTTATACTTGGGATGGCATGAACTCTATTGTTGTTGATTACTTTTCCAATATTTTTGCTGCTACTCCTCTTGACTCAGCTTCACAACAAAATGTTCTTCAAGCAATCCCTTCTCTTATCACTTCTGAGGAGAACTCTATTTTGACTGCTCCTGTTACTATCAATGAGCTTCAACAAGTAGTTTTTAAAATGCAAAAAGGGAAAACCCCGAGTCCCGATGGTTTTCCTATTGAGTTCTACCAAGAGTTCTGGGATATCCTTCATGTTGATTTATTAGAGGTGGTGGAAGAAGCCAGGAAATCCAAAGAAATTTTGAAGGTTATCAATAAAACTTATATTACTCTTGTTCCAAAAGCTCAAGAGGTTGATCATATCTCAGCTTTTAGACCTATTGCTTTATGTAATGTTCTTCTCAAAATCATTACTAAAATCATGGCAGAAAGGTTGAAGCCTCTTTTGCATAAGATTATTTCCCCGAGCAAGGGGGATATGTGGAAGGACGTCAAATAGTAGATGAGATAGTTCTTGCTCAGGAAGCCATCCATTCCATGGATATGCAAAATTCTCCTTCTATGTTCATCCGGTTAGACTTATCCAAAGCTTATGACAGAGTGGATTGGCACTTCCTTATCAAAGTTTTGAGGCAATTTGGTTTCTCTAAGGATTGGATGGATTGGATTATGGGATGTATCTCTTCAGTTTCCTACTTAGTTCTTATCAATGGTAGGCCTTCTCAGTATTTCCCAGCTTCCAGAGGTATTAGGCAAGGTGACCCGCTATCCCCTTATTTATTCATCATTCTTGTTGAATGCTTGGGTAGGACTATAACCAAAAAGAGGGAAAACAAAACCCTTGAGGGAGTTACCATTGCTCATGGAGCTAGACCTATCTCTCATCTTCAATTTGTGGATGACTCTACCCTTTTAGGTAAAGCTACAATTAAGGAAGCTTCTAATATTAAGCAAATAATTAGCTATTTTTCTAAGGCTATCAGGCGCTTGATCAATGAAGACAAATCTAAAGTTATTTTCTTTCACTGCTATGCTAGACAAGAATCCATGGTCTTGGATAAATTAAGATATAAGAAGACCTCTCTTCCAATCACTTATTTAGGTATTCCCATAAATATTCAAAGGCAGAAAAATAAATATTGGAATTGGTTGTTGGACAAAGTCAAGAAGAAAATTGGAAAGTGGACCAACAAGTGGCTTTCTTCTGGGGGTAGAATCACCTTGGTAAAATCAGTCCTTCAAGCTATTCCTATTTATGTTTCTTCCATTTTGAATATCCCAAAGGTTGTTCTTCGAGAATTGGATCAAATCAGTCATCGTTTCCTTTGGAGTGGTACTAAGGAGAAAAGAAAATGGGCCTTGGTGAAATGGGATACTTTATGTCTTCCTAAGAGTGAAGGGGGGTTAGGATTCCGGTCTTCAATTAATAACAACAAAGCTTTAGCTGCTAAATTATATTGGAGGATGTTGCATAACCCCAATGCTCTTTGGGCCAATAATCTCCATGCTAAATATGCTGAGAACAAAAGTCCCGAAGACCTTGTTCGCTATCAACTTCCTACCAAAGGTTCTCCCATTTTAGCAGTTCTTAAGACCGGTGAGGATTTGATAAAGAAAAAATTATTTTGGATCATTCATAATGGTCAACATGCAAATTTTTGGACAGATTCTTGGGATGGTCACAAGCCTTTGATAACTCGGCTTCCCGATTGGAGGCCTTGGATGGAGGAGCTTCACCGAGCTAATTGGATAAAGGTGGCTAATTACCGTCGGTACCATACCGGTAATTCAAAGGTTGGTAGATATTGGATCCCTATTGAGGACTCGGCCTATTCAAATCCCAGAAAGGCAAAGACAAGATATCCAAGGCATCCTTCATATGAGATCCCTCTCTTGGTCCCATGAAAAAGATTGTTTTGGATGGAACAACACTACTAAGGGTGAGTATTCAGTTGCTCAAGGTTATTTGACCTTATGCCATAATAATCCCAACCATTCTTCTGACATATTTTCTCAATTGTGGGCTCAAAAGCTCCGGCCTAAGGTGAGGTTCTTTAATTGGCTTTTATTGCATCGTAGGGTGCTTACCGGTGAGCAACTTATGAAGCGTGGTTTTCATGGCCCTTTTAGATGTGAAATGTGTGAAGAGAATGTAGAAAATATCAACCATATTTTTATTGAGTGTACTTTAGCCTCCGAGCTATGGAGGAGAATGGCAACTTTACTTGGCTTACAAGTGGTCCAATTTTTTCACTTTTGAACAACTTTGGAGGGATTGGCCTAATCAAGAGGGTGTTGATCATTTTATTAGGCAGCTTAGTTTGGATGGGTTCTACCATTCTTCTTTGGAATATTTGGAATGAAAGGAACAACCAAATTTTTAATCAAGATAGGAAGGATATTCACTATATTTGGCAAAATACCATAGCCAACTTAGTTGAATCAGTCCATCAACTCCTTAATCACCCCCAAAACTCCCACCAAATATGGGATCAAGTGATGCAAAGATTGAAGATTAAACCTTCTAAGGGCAACCAACTTAAAGGGAATGTGAGTATTAGTAAGATGGATAGGACTAGAAATTGGCAACCTCCTCCTAAGGATTTTGGAAAAGTCAATACCGATGGAGCCTCTAGAGGGAACCCTAGAAAAGCCAAGGTGGGAGGAATTGGTAGACTTTCAGATGGCTCCCTGGTTTTTACTTTTGCTGAGAATTTGGGTATTCTTTCCAATAACCTTGCTGAGGGGTATGGTATCCTTAGAGGCCTTCGGGAGGCTACTAAGGTTGGATGGGAAAAGGTGTTAGTTGAGTCTGACTCTCAACTTATGATTAATCTCTTGAAGACTCCTTCTAAGAATCATAAGGTGGATTGGAGAATAAAAAGAATTATTGAGAAGATTCAGTTAATCCAGATGGGATTTTTGAAAGTTGATTACAATCATGTGGTCAGAGATCAAAACAAGAGTGCTGATGCTTTAGCTAATTGGGCTTTGGACAAAGGTGATCTTACTTGTTATGGCCACCCTCCTATATGGTGGGCTTCTCAAATTAGGGAAGCTCTTCTTTCTATCATTTCTTTGGATGGCTCCAGTTTTGAAGGTACCTAGTTTCTTCTTGTTTTTTTTTTTTGTTTCTCTTTGGTTCATTCAGTTTTTTTAGTTCCCTAGCTCATTCTATTCTTTATTTTGTTTCCTCTGTTGATTCTTGCATTAATAGTCTTCTCGGTCTAGATAGGTCATTGTTTTGTTCATTTTTTTTCTTTTGTCTTCTTTGTTTTTTTGTTTAGTTTTTTAAGGTGGGTGGGTTCTTTTGTTTTGTTTTGTTTTTGTGTTCTTTGTGTTGTTTTTTGTTGTTCTTGTGTTTTTGTTGTTTTGTTTTTTTTTTTTATGTTTTTTGTTATTGTTCTTGTGTTTTTTTTGTTCTTGTTCTTGGGTTTCTCTTTGTTTGTGTTATTTCATTTTTTTATGTGTGAGTGTTTTCTATGTTTTTTGTTTTTGTTTATTGTCTGTTGTTGGTTTTTTTTATTTTTATTTTATTTATTTTATTTTTTAGGTTTTGGTTGTGTTTATTTTTCATGTTTTTTTTGGGTTATGTCTTTGTAGTGTTCTGTTGTTTTTGTCTTGTTTGTGTTTTGTTATGTGGTTCTTGTGTTTTTCTATGTGGTTTGTGTTGTGGTTTCTTTTATCTTATTGTGCGTGTTTGGTTGTGCTTTTGGTTTTGACACACTCAAGGAGCATGTTTTTTATTTTATTTTATTATTTTTGTTGTTATTTACTTATTTTTAATTTGGTTTTGTGTGTTTGTTTGCTCCTTGAGTATGTCAAAGGTGGTAGGCCAGGTCCGAGTCCTGGGCGTTTTTGGCAGAATGGATACCCTTGCCTCCTTGGGTCTTACCCGAAAGTGGCATCCCTTTTGGGATGTTTTCCACAAATAATAATAATAATAATAAATCTTCATAGTAGTGTTTTGATAGACTCCTAGAACCATGATAGGGCTTTGGGAGGCTCCCTAAACCTTAGAACTAGGTTTTGAAAGGCTCCCAAAATATTGTATAAATGGATTAGGCATTCGATAGAGTACCATAGGGCTTTTGGAAGGCTCCACCAACCTAAATAGGGTTTTAAAAGATTCTTAGAAACTTAAACAAAAGAATTAAGCCTTAAGAAGAGTAACATAAGGTTTTGGAAGACTCTCCAAACCTAAAACAGGCTAGGATTTAGGAGATCCTAAAGAAACTAGAAGGTCCACTCTATAGGCCAGAAGAGAAGTAGACTAGGAACAACAATATTCATGAGATAAATATTTCTTAGAATTGAAGTTAAAGAAATACCTTGTTAATAAGCTACAACCTGACTAGCCACCACAAAGGCTAATATTTGCAAGGAAAACCTACAAAGGCTGCACAAAAACACACCACCATTTGAATATAAGTGAAACTAGGTAAAAGCCAACAAGTACCCTAGAAAAGAAAGCTTCCAGTGAAATTAGACCATGAAATAGAGAAGCATGAGGACCAACCCCACCCACCATGGCTGCTCCTCACATCGTCCAACTAGAACTAGATCCTAGTTGAAGTAGCATAAACTAAACTATATCCGACAAGATAATCCATAAGAAGGGTAGATATAGGTTCTAAAAAATAATCCCCTCACTTCCTAGAAGGAGGTTAGAAATAAACCTCTAGAGCTGCTCGTAGGTGACCAACAGTGCCATCCTATTTTGGTATACCACTATCTAGTGGGAATCCATGAGAAATTTTTTATGTCCTCTTCACATCGTAGAGGTTTGAATAGTAGACCTCACATTAAATGAGGCCAAGCTCACCTTCTCCACTTTCACTACAAAGGCATCCAATTTTTTATTATATGTACTTTATGAAATAATATTTAAAAGTATAATGAAAATAAATAAATAAAAATATATTTTTTCAACTTTTCTTCAAAACACTATCTTTTGTTTAAAAGTAAACAATTATTATTTTTGGTTACATAAGAGATTTAGTCACAACCATTTTAGTTTTAGTAACTGAAAAGCACATGGATAAAACCATAGGGGATACTCCTGGGCGTTTTTGGTGGAATGGATACCCCTGCCTCCTTGGGTCTTACCCAAAAGTGGCATCCCTTTTGGGATGTTTTCCACAAATAAAAAAAAAAAAAAACCATAGGGGCTACTCCCACCAAAATTATTTCACCTTCTTATTGTTGATCCGATGTGAAGGAGACCACCGATTGTTTGGGATTCGTACTGTCATCATCAATTTGGCTCACACTCAGAGAATTAAGAACATACTACTACATTTGCTAATAGTCTGCCCCTAAGGTTTGAACCTAGGTACCTTCTTGGTAAGTGCCTTTCTAGACAAGCACTTACCAATCCACCTAACCATTGAGACGAAAAGTAAACAATTATAATGTTTACAACTTTTAGTACACCAAATTTTGCAATATTTTATTTTGTGGATACTTTTTAAATAAATAATTTTCCAACATTATTATTTTTTAACTTATAATAAATAAAATAAAATTTTCATTTTCTTATCATTCGATAGAAAGTGAAGTAAGATGATATTAACAAATATAAATTAAAAAAATTATAAATAATTTACAATTACATATATCTTTTTATTTTATATGTAAAAGATAATTTTACTTAACTTAATATATAAACATGCTATTATTATTAACACTCATATGAACCATGCCAAGATTATTGACTTGACTATCTTCAACAATGATAATTATAAGGGTTGCTATATAAAGTTATGTATAATGTTAATTAAAAAATTATAATACATGCAATAAGAATGTAAGTTTTTCATTATAATTTCCTATTAGTTTTGTCAATATAAATATTCTTGTTAAAAATTCAAATGAAAAAAAACAAAAAACAAAATCAACAATTAACCTCTAAAAATAATTTGATAACACTATAAGAAATTTCATAATCTTTATATAAAAATAAGCAATGTTCTTTTACATAATAATTTACTCTTATAGGTAACCTAAAAATTTATATATAAAAAAGGGGACAACAATTGTAATAAGATAGTTATATCTCACTATAAATCAAATTATCAAAGTTAAATAGAACATATTATTATATTTTCCCTTGTATCATTCATATTTATAATTTATTAAATATTTGCACATATCATTATCATTTAAACCATATTAAATATTTTTACTTTATTGAAATATGTTTCTATTTGTGTATGAGATGTGATCTTATTTATTTAGTTTTTATAGTTAATGAGGTTTTTGACAAATTATTATATATACAATTTTCATTTTTTTATTAGATATAGAAATGGTTTTGAAAATGCCCCCGACCATTATACATTAGGAGAAGTCCTACAAGACATGGCCAAAAACTAACTTCATAAAGACAAGAACAAATACAAAACACAAATGCTAGACACCCAAAACCATCTTTAAAAAGGAACATGAGAGACAAAACAATACAACCAAGGATTGGCTGAAATGCAAACCTTCACATAAGCTAGGAGCACCATCAAATGGGTACTATAGAAGTCACATTATATGACATCACACCCCATGGGATTCATCACCCCTATCAAAAGTTAAACCATGATACCAAAATAGCATAGCCTTTATATCCTTTGCACAAGAAATACCAACATTAAGTGTACACAAGAGAGAAAACTAGTAATATTACAAGCTCTTCCCACCCAAACTAAGAGCATTGGATTTTGGAAACTTTAGCAAACTGCATCAACATGATATAAAACCAATGATGGATCCCAAGGGACCAAAATGAATATTTTCTTGATTCAAAATAAAAAATATATTATTGAAACCAAAAACCCTATTTTTAAAATATTTATGGGATCTAATTGAAATACAAGACATGATCAAACTACACCAAATAATCCATAAAGAAGGCCCCAAAATAGTCTTTCACCCATTAACAAAAATTGGGATTGGATCTCTTTCCCATGGTAAAGGGTTGGGAAGGTTGATAATTTCCAATATCCAACTTCAACAAAGACTAAGATCCATTGGTCATCTCTACCTATGTCACATTATTCCCTAGAGCTTTAAATTATTAGCTCTCGACATTATTCTCTACTTAACATCTACAAAAACATTTTTAAAAATTCTTGATTTAGAGCCAAGGAATCCCTTTATGACTTCTAGTTTTAGGTCTTGGGAACCCTTTCTTCAACTTCACCATCATCTTCAAAGTAGTGGATGTAGGGATATTTATCGATTCTGATGAAACATCTAGGCTAGGGAGATTGAAGTAATCAAAGAAGTTCTACAAAATCAATGAGACAAATGGAGGAGGGGTACTAACCTTCTTAAAGAGTTTTTGAATATTATATTCAAAATTAGATGGAAGCACATCTCAATATTCAACTAAGGGAGGCATCTTACCTTGAAGGAGAGGCACATCATGATATTCAACCAGGGGTGGATTCTCACCTTGAAATGGGGGTTTTGCAACAATCTCAAAGCCCAAACTATCAACTACCTCAACTTGCTAGAACTCAACAAGCTCAAAAAATTGGCTATTGATGACATTCTTTAGGGGCTCCTCTTGAACAGATTTACCCCATGAGTTTAATTTCTTTTATTATTCCTCTTGATCTAATTTATCACTATTTACCTAAATATTTTGGAGGTACTTATCCATAGGATAACTAACAATTCAACATCTAGAGCAAACTATTTGTCTATTTTCATATGCAATGGGTTGGACCCAAGTACCTAAGTATAAGGTAAGCTTGATTGAAGAAGGGATATCCACTTCCAGATCTACCATAACACACAACCTCACAAAAACCATTTTGGATTTTTTTCTTATTATCGAATAAATTTTGGTAAGATCTCCCACTACCTTAGCCACTCTTAAGATATTGTCATGCCATAGATAGAAAGTAAGACTAAGAAGATGAATCCAAAGAGACTTCGGGACCACCACATAGGATGCGGTTTGAATCTCACACAGTTTAATTTTATAAAAAATAAGGATTTTGGAGTCCCAACTATTTTCATTGCACCTAAAAGTTTACCTTCTTGGCTATTGATGACATTATTTAGGGGCTCCTCTTGAAGAGATTTACCCCATGAGTTTAATTTCTTTTATTATTCCTCTTGATCTATTTTATCACTATTTACCTAAATATTTTGGAGGTAGTTATCCATAGGATAACTAACAATTCAACATCCAGAGCAAGCTATCAGTCTAAAATGGGTTTGACCCAAGTACCTAAGTATAAGGTAAGATTGATTGAAGAAGGGATATCCACTTCCAGATCTACCATAACACACAACCTCACAAAAACCATTTTTGATTTTGTTCTTATTATCGAATAAATTTGAGTAAGATCTCCCACTACCTTAGCCACTCTTAAGATATTGTCATGCCATAGATAGAAAGGAAGACAAAGAAAATGAATCCAAAGAGACGCTAAGTTTACCTTCTAAGTAACTGGGTTGAAGTCAAGCTCTAATTTTTAAAATAACAAGCCCCTCTTAGCATATAATGAGGGACCACCACATAGGATGTGGTTTGAATCTCACACATAGTTTAATTTTATAAAAAATAAGGATTTTGGAGTCCCAACTATTTTCATTGCACCTAAAATTTTTCATTTTGCTATGACCCATCTTCTAATTGAATCCAGATCTAGCCTCACCCATTGAAATTTTCCCATGAGATTACATTTGCCTTATTCTTTGGTGATTTGAATAAAATCTCTTGGAATGTAAATTTCATTACCAATAGGGGAGACGTCACAAAGAATTTTAGGACTAACAATACCAACACATTTAAATTCCACAACAATGTAATATTTATTGGGTTTAATAGACTTAAGATTAATATAACGACCTTAGAAACTAGCCCCACTTTCAAAATTACCTTTAGATGATCGAAGACCCCCCGAAACACCTAGGTGACTAGCCCTCTATCCAACACTAGGATTGAAGGGATTTTTGAATGAATCCCTTAAAGGGATCCCATTATTAGCACCTTCTAGTAGGGAAACCACACTTTCTAAAGGGAATCCTCTCCCTCTAACAAAAATACATGATCCACCATAGTGTTTTTGAAACCTGCAACCCCAAACTCCATCTCCATTACCCTACCTACCATTATTGCTCAAAGAAAAGTTCAAAAAAACTCAAGTCCATTAATATTTTAAATTCTTGATGTCTATCATCGAGCAGAGATGTAGATATAGAAGCCATAGGATGCAGTGGGAGAAAATTTCCATATTTTTAATATATTAAAATCATACAATTTATTAAAAAATGAAAATTCACTCTTTGTTCTTCAACACCTACTTCACATTAATGGGCATAATAATTTTTTCATATAGATTGAAATTTTTCATTATTAAAAATTAGGGTCAAATAATTAATTAAATATAAGTTTAATTAGTTATGTTTTAGTTAGTATTTTACATATTAAAGTGTAATTGTAACAAATAAAAATTTTGAATTATAGATATAGACTCGAGATATTTGAACGACTCTTGATCACTGTTCATTGTGGCAAACAACTGCACACAAATATTACAACCGAGAATAATGCTCGATGATGAAGAAATCATGGATATCAGATTTTGCTGAAGGTCAAGGAATTGAATACATAGATTATGGATTTATAATTCTTCTTATAGCATATTGATTTAAGGGGGAAAGTGGTTGCATTAGGCTTTACAGTAAAACTTTAGGATTTCATGAAATTTTATCTTTTGGATATTGAGATGAAGGGTTTCAATAGAGATGCATGCATTAAGTTAAAAATAAATTTTAGAGAAGCAATCTATGGAGGACCACCTCAAACAGGAGGGGAACACAATCAACAATTTCTAAGAAAACCATTGAGGATGCCAAATGTTGATCCAAGGAAAATAGATATGGGTTGCATGAAAGCAACTAATGGATCCCAAATGGTGAAATTGGAAATAATGGATGTTCAGAAAGGAATAGATGTGATTGAGATAAAAAACCTAATTAGTTGATTCATGGGATTCCAACTGACTATTGCTACCTTCAAGCAATGGGCTACCAATAACTAGAGCACTAAAGCTAAGTTCCAAATTTTTACATACCCTAATGGCTATATTATTTCTTTTTTGAAAATGATGAAGATAGGGAGAACATTTTTCAAGGGAGGCCATGGTTTTTGGTAGGGTAGGTTTCTTCATGAAGCTGTGGCATACCAAGTTCAAATATGACGAAGAGATGCCATCAAATGCCCCTGTTTGGGTTCGTTTATTTGGTCTTTTGATAGAATACTGGCATCCAAAGATATTCGAAACAATTGGAATTTCTTTAGGAATTTACATGATGACTTATGATTGTACCCAAAACATAGAGTATATGATTTATTCAAGGATTTGTGTTTTGATTGATTTTGATAAACCACATCCATAGAATATTACTTTACAATATAGGGAAGAAATATTGTACCAAGTAGTATATTATTAAAATATTCTATTTAGATGCATAATGAAGAACATGAACTTATACTGAGAGTGGGGGTGAACAGTATTGAACTTTTTTACGTTTCAATACATATGATAACATCAATAATATTAAAGCAGTAAGCATTTCATTCATCATCACACATGAGAGATATGATTTAACGTGAGTTATTACTTATAAATTTTCTCAATAAATTCATTTGGAAATCAATTCCCTATTACAATGCTTATGGACCCTTGTCTAAAAGAGAAACCAATCCCCTTACTTTGGTTTATGGAACTCTATCCATAGGAGAAATATTTCTTCTTAGCTATGGCTGGTGATCTTCTAGAATGCTTTTACCCCTACTGTTAAAAAGACATTTGATTTTTTTAGAAGATCGTCTTTTTAATAACTTTGATATACAAATTTTTAATTTATAAAAAAAATATATATATATTTTTAATAAAAAAAAATTAAAAAATTATTATTATATATTAATTTATAGATAACATATATTTTAAAACAATTGATTTCTATACTTTATGTTAACAGCATAATTATATTAATTATATATTTATTTTACTTTTATATGTAAAAATTATAATTATAATATTTATTTATTTATATATATTTAGTTTTTTTTAGACAAGTTTATTCACGGATGGTTTGAATGCAATCTCCATGCAAAAACATATATCAAAACATGAAAAAAATGTTCTTTATTGTTAAATTATTTTAATACTTATGCTTAAACATGACACCTAACCACAATCAAATAATAAAATCGTACACTCTAGGATGGTTTTGTTTGTTTATATATACAAATGTAATAAACGTTTTCAAAAAAAAATTTAGGACAATTGTAAACAATTTGTTCAAGGAAAAGACAGGATAAAGCATTTAATAAGAACACACCTTTTATATCTATAATAATATTATAGGCATAATCTATGGAATAAACTACACATTAAATAATTAACAAGATAGAAATATAAACCAACAGAAACAAGAGTCATCCATACTATTATTCTAAACTACGAGATCAAACAACATCAGGGCACTAACCCAAAACTATTACATCGCATTTATATAGAGAGACTACCGTATGCTTTTCTTCCAACCTACTACTGGAAAACTATTATCTGCATTTAAAATTAGAGAATACGTAGATTTACTTTGCTCTCAACATTTACAGAAAGGACAGGAGCAAAGACATCGACATTTATTATCTGTGACGTTGGTATCAATACAACAAGCACAATATTCTCCCTGGCCTAATGGCTTAAACTTCAAAGCATTATTTCCCTGATCTTCAGATTCTGAGTTTAAAACTCCCTTAGCTCCTTCGTTGTGTTTCATTGCAGTATTGTAGACAAATAATAAGAGTAACCCCATATAGACCACAAATTTTAACGGAGAAAACTTCGATACTGATGTCGTCATTGCTATAAAAATGGTGCTTTTTAGAGTGTACAAGAGCTTCCAAAAAAGTATTCCAAATAATGTTATTTGTATCCAAAAATTTTCCTTCAGTTCAAAATTTCTCTTTGGGTTTCAAAATGGAATGCATGCAATAGTTCACAATAGAAAGTGCAAATTTTGAAACCGTAGAGATCGTTGAATGTTTACACATTGTAGTGAATTTAGTGCAGATTGAGAATCTTGCCAATATTGGAAGACAATATCACCAAATATTATTGTGAGGATAAGATCTAAAACTCCTCAATTCAAGTTTGCAAAGACAAGCCTATGCAAAAAGAAGTTGAATATATTGCAAAGAGAAGTATCTGAAAATAATGGTGCTATGAATTACAAACATAGGCCCAAAATGTCATTAGGAATGACTAAGGAAAGTGGATAACTTCTAATGAGGAGGACACTCAAAAAAAATAAATGATTAGCTTTCTAAAGGCCAAGGAATTGATGACGAAACCATGGATAGCATATTTTTTTGAAGGCCAAGGAATTGAAGACGTAGATTATGGATTTATAATTCTTCTTATAGAAAAATAATTTGAGGGTGAAAGTGGCTGCATTAGGGTTTATAGTAAAAATTTAGGGTTTCCTACAATTTTATCTTTTGGATATTGGGATGAAGGGTTTCAATAGAGATGCATGCATTAAGTTAAAAATAAATTTTGGAGAAGCAATCTATGGAGGACCACCTCAAACATGAGGGGAACACAATCAACAATTTCTAAGAAAACCATTGAGGATGCCAAATGTTGATCCAAGGAAAATAGATATGGGTTGCATAAAAGCAACTCATGGATCCCTACTGGTGAAGTTGGAAATAATGGATGTTCATAAAGGAATAGATGCGATTGAGAGAAAAAACCTAATTTGTCAATTCATGGGATTCCAACTGACTATTGCTACCTTCAAGCAATGGGCTACCAATAATTGGAGCACTAAAGGTAAGTTCCAAATTTTTACATACCCTAATGGCTACATTCTTTATTTTTTGACAATGAAGAAGATAAGGAGAAAAATTTTCAAGGGAGGCCATGGTTTTTATTAGGGTAGGTCTCTTCATGAAGCCCTGACATACCAAGTTTAAATATGATGAAGAGATGCCATCAACTACCCCTGTTTGGGTCCGTTTATTTGGTCTTCTGATAGAATACTAGCATCCAAAGGTATTCGAAACAATTGGAATTTCTTTAGGAATTTACATGATGACTTATGATTGTACCCAACACATAGAGTATATGATTTATTCAAGGATTTGTGTTTTCATTGATTTTGATAAACCACTTCCATAGAATAGTACTTTACAATATAGGGAAGAAATATGGGACCAAGTAGTAGATTATTAAAATATTCTATTTAGATGCATAATGAAGAACATGAGCTTATACTGAGAGGGGGGTGAACAGTATAAGATAATTTTTTCTTTATGTTTCAATACATATGATAACATCAACAATATTAAAGCAATAAGCATTCCATTAATCATCACACACATGAGAGACATGATTTAACATGCTTAACCCAATGTGGGCTACTCCATGAAGAATATATTCCTTATAAATTTTCTCAATAAATTCTTTTGGAAATCAATTCCCTATTACAATGCTTATGGACCCCTATCTAAAGGAGAAACCAATCCCATTTGGTTTATGGAACTATATCCATAGGAGAAATATTTTTCCTCAGCTCTAGATGGTTATCTTCTAGAATACTTTTACCCCTATTGAACTGTATTATGTATCTCTCTCAATAGAAGACCTTTGTCCTTACTACCCTAGCTAATGGATCTCTATCCACTAGAGACTGATGTCCTATGCTCTATCATCTCCAAATATTTCTCTTAAATATATCTCAAATCTACACCAAACTCTGTCCCAAGTATAGTATAAATCTGCTCTAACTCTATCTTAGGTCTAGCACAAATCTGCTCACAAATCTGCACCAACCTCTATCCTCAATTTTGTCCTCAAGACTTCTAAAAGACTTTCTCAAATCTGCCTTCAATTCCTCTCAAGAACTTACTCTAATATGCCTTCAAGCCTTCTCAAAGACTTGCTAAAATCTACTTAAACATTTTCTCAATAATAGCTCACAAGACATTCTCAATCAATCACAAATCTTACACACAATGTTATCATTTTTTTTGTCTAATCTTCAAAGTAATTCCTTTAAATTGAAGCAGTTTAGACATAATCTATTTAGAATTAATTTAACCTTTGGAACATATAGAGAATGATGTACTCTATCTAAAACTCAATATATTCTACTCAATAATTAATTCTATCGCTTGCACAAATTTATTTTCTAATATTTGCACTTTTACTTTAAATATCACTCAAAACCAATGCTCAAGAAGTTTCACTCAATCATTCAATCAATGAAAGACAACTTGCTTACTAAACCTAAAAAAGTGTTTTCATACTTCTTCAAAAAAATAGCACAATGTGGGTCTCAAACCCTAACTCAATAATCTTCAATATTTATCTCAAATGTTCTCTAAACATTCACCAATGAAGCATATAACAACTCACTCAAGTATTTCCAACAATGCTTATCAAACAATCCTTTTCACTCCATCTTATATTTCATAACATTCAATCCAAAAACACTTCAGACAAAGGATGATGTGCCCATACCTTTTTGCTTTGATGGAGATATATCTTTAAAACATATCTCACTCACAATATATTTTGCAACTATAAAATGTTAGCACAACACTTCTTTATGAGTTAGCAAAACTTCAATATGTGTGCCCAATTAAATTCCAAACCACTCTCTTGGTTTCTCAAATTATTGCATCAAATCATATAATCAAACCCTCCAAAATATTTTAGCAAAACATACATACAATAAAAATTCCTCATACACCTTTTAACTCCCTCTTAACATATTCAACACAAAATTAGCAAGGATTCTTATTACTCCAATAATTCACTTTCAACCTGATATACTATAACTTACTTCAAACATTAAATGCATGGAATAATGAAAGTTATTCCCCTGTGTATCCCACTTATCATAAATGCATTTCCAATAGAAATATAACCACCATTCAAAATAATATTCCAAGGCACTTCACAATTTCACTATATCAAAATCCAAATTAATTCAAAACCCATTTTATGCCAAAAAGTAAAAATTATTTTTAACACCTTATACCTCCCACGTTAGTGCATACCATACAACTTAGAACCTTAGGTGAAAATTTTATTAATGAAAAAATAAATACCTTGCACGTTGCCTCCATGGGAATCGAACCCCCGCTACGCCTGTCACTTGCATCTTGGTTGCAGCCTAACCACCACGTGAGCTAAGCACTTACTTGAAACAACAATGTTCCCACTACCCTTTGTACCTTTCACTAGCACCAAAACTATTTGAAAGAAAACCTTTCCCTTCTTCTACCATTGGGAATCGAACGTGAGACCTACCGTCCGCCAAAGCCTTACATTGCCAAGCCTTGCCACTAGGCCAATTGCATGGTTGGTGATAGGGGTATGCACCTTTACCTCCTTATCCTTCCAGGTGCTCCTCTTTTATTTTTAAAAATAAAACCTTCATCTTATTTCACCCATGAAAATTTGCATCAAACAATCTAATCAACCTCTCACTTATGCATTTCAGAGACTTACCTTTGGCCTCCCAATTTTATGGTATAAATACCATTTTTCTTCCTTCCTTGGACATCGACTGAAATTAAAAAATTTAAACCTTAACCTTGGCGCCAAACCCTATTTAGGGTTATAAAATTATTATAATATAAAAATTATAAAAAATTTATATATAACCTTAGGCTTTCTCTTAACACTTTAATATTATAATATTATTTCCTTTGGACCTAGGTGTTTCCTTCCTTAACCTTAGGCCTTATCTTAACAACTTTAATATTATAATAATAAATATTATAACATTATTTCCTTTGGGCCTAGGTATTTCCTTCCTTCGGGGTATTTAGACAATATTTTGACAAACCATGTGAAGATTTAAACCAAATCTCTTGGGCTTAAAATATAAATATTTTAACCCTCTTTTTATCAATCTCTTTGCACTGAGATGAACTAACTCTTGACATCAATGACAACATAATTACTCAAAATTTCCAACAATCTCCCCCTTTGTCATTGATGACAATCCTTTTCCTTAACCATTCTTTTTTCCTTTTTCTAATTCTACTCCCATTGAGAAACTACTCCCCCTAACTGCATGCTCTCCACCTAACTAAAATATCTCCCCATTTGACATCAATGGCAAAGGGAATCCTTTGGGGCTAAATATAAGACTCTTAGCTTAGCCCCCTCCCCACCTCCTCTCCTTGAGGTGATTAATTTTGAGGTGGGAGTAAAACTACTCCCAATTTTCTTCTGATATACTCAAAAGTTTCTTTTGGAAGTGGTTTAGTGAAAATATCCACAATTTTCTCCTTTGTAGTAACATATTCTAACTTGACTTGCTTATCTATCACCTGTTCTCTCAGAAAATGATATTTGATCAGGATGTTCTTGGTCCTGGAGTGCATCACCGGATTCTTTGAGATATATATACCAATTGTATTATCACACAGTATGGGGATAGGGTGATCATGCTCTATCTTGAAGTCCTTTAAAGTTTGCTTCATCCATAACACCTATGTACAATAAGCAACCACTACAATATACTCTGCCTATGCTGTGGATAAGGATACTGATGCCTATTTCTTGCTTAGCCAAGAGACTAAACAATCTCCAAGAAAGAATGCTCCTCCACTTGTACTTTTTCTATCATCAATACTACCTACCCAATCTGCATATATATATGCTATGAGAGTGAAATTATCACTTTTGGGGTACCAGAGCCCAAAATCCATAGTCCATTTTAAATACCTGAGAATCCTTTTTACTACTACTACATGTGTTTCCTTTGGTGTTGCTTGAAACCTTACCACTAGTCCCACTTCCTACATTATATTTGGTCTTGTAGCTATGACATATAGTAAGCTGCCAATCATAGATCTGTATAATTTTTTATTTACCTCTGGAGATTCATCATATTTACTTAACTTGCATCCTGTAACCATGGGGGTACTTACGGGTTTGCAATATTCTAACTTAAATTTCTTTAGCATCTCTTTTATATACTTGGTTTGTGAGATAAATATGCCTTTCTCTGATTGTGAAATCTAAATTCCAAGAAAGAAGGACAACTCACCAAGCATTGACATTTCAAATTTACTTTGCATACTCTTTGCAAATTTCTAGCACATATTATCATTGTTGCCTCCAAAAATGATATCATCCACATAAACAACCACAATTAGTAAGTCATTTCCTTCATTCTTGATGTATAAGTTACTATCCACTATTCCTTTTTTGAAACCTTTTTCCTGAAGATACTTATCCAATATTGAATACCAAGCTCTAGGAGCTTGCTTTAGTCCATAAAGTGCCTTATTTAATCTGCATACATAGTCTGGTTTATCAATTAGGCTAAATCCCTCAGGTTGCTCAATGTAAACCTCTTCTTCCAGGATACCATTTAGAAAGGATTATTTAACATGCATATGATATACTCTAAAATTTTTGAAACTTGAGAAGGCTCAAAATATTCTTATAGCTTCAATTCATGCAATCAGAGCAAACATCTCATCAAAATCAATCCCCACAACCTATGCATAAAATTTGCATACTAATGTTGCTTTGTGTTCTAACTAACTGACCATATTCATTTAACTTGTTTTTAAAAATCTATTTAGTGCCATTCACATTCTTAACTTTTGGTTGTGGGACAAGTTTCCAAGTCCCACTTTTTTCTATTTGATCTAGTTCCTCATTCATTGCCTTGATCCAAAACTTATCTTCTCTTGCCTCATTAAAATATTTGGGCTCAATTTTAAATAACAAATAAAAATTTGCATTCTCACTTGTTCCTATTATCTTTCTCCTTTTCTGTATCTCATTTGGATGATTTTTTTACGCATATCTAGATGGAGTTTTGGGTAGTAGTCTTTGTGTTTCTTCTTCTTCTTCTTCTAATTCTTCACCTAACTCTTCTTGGCAACTTTCTTCTTCTTGATACACAATTTCTTGAGCTAGTTCTCTTGACCCTATATGCTCATCAACTATCACATTTATACTTTCTATAATAGAATGTGTCATGTTGTTATAGAATCTATAGGCTTTTCTCTTGGTGAAATATCCAAGAAAAATACCGTCATCACATCTTGAGTCAAACTTACCCAAAATATTCTCTTCTCGTCTTATGTAAAATTTTCTTCCAAAGATTTTGAAATATTATACTATGGTTGGTCTTCCTTTCTAGAGCTCATATGGGTTTTTATGGTGATTTACTCTTATTTGAGCTCTATTGATGATATATACTGTCGTATGTACTACCTCTTTTCAAAAACCATTTGAAATATTAGACTCATTTAACATGGCTCTATCAATATTTTTAATAGTCTTATTTTTCCTCTCAACTACCCCTTTTTTTTGAGTTCTTGCTGCTTAATATTCTCTTTTGATCCCATGTTGTTCACAGAAGTCTACAAATTTATTTGAGGTAAATTCTCCTCCTCTATCTGATCGTAAACCCTTCTACCTTTTCATTTTCCACTAATTATTTAAAATATTTAAACTTCTCAAGAGCTTCTAACTTTTCTTTCAATAAGGCTACCCAAATCATTCTAGAATAATCATCTATAAATAATATAATGTAACTTTCACCTTGTAGACTCTTTGTCCTTGTAAGACCACATAGGTCAGTGTGCACTAGTTGCAATGGCTCAGATGACATAAATCCTTTTGACTTGAAACATGTTCTAGTTTGCCTCCCATGCTGGCAATGTGCACAAATTATATTTTGTGGCCTTTTTATCTTGTGCAAATCTCTAACAGCTTGTTTTTTTCTTATTTTCACTATGTTTTCAAAGTTCAAATGACCCATTATTTTATGCCACAACCAACTCTCATCTTCTTGTGATAGAAATTTTGTTTCTCCTTTAATATCACTTAGCATGTAGAGGTTGTTTGTAGTTCTATTTGCATATGCAATAATATTTCCATTTTTAGACTTTATGATCTCACATATATTTAGATGAAATGTAACCGTGTGCCCATGATCACAAATTTGGCTTACACTTGGTAGATTTTACCTTAACCCCTTGACATACAATACATTCTCCATCTTTATTTTTCCATTATCTAAACTCAAAGTTCTTTTTCCATAAATTTTTGCTCAACCATTATCACCAAATTTTACTGATCCTCCATCAATTTCTTTGAGTACAAGAAATTTACTCTTATCTCCTGTCATATGACTAGAACAACCACTATCAAGAAACCACTATTTTCCCTTATCTTGAACATGAAGGATTGTTTGTACAAACATTGATCTAAATTTATCATGCTCTTTTCCCTCTCTCCTAATTGTTGAAGTTATATTCTTTTTACTTGACTCAATAAATACCATTTGCACTATTTAGCCTTGTACCCAAAATTATTGCATTTATAACATATGACATCATAATTCATAAGAGGTACAAAAGAATTGAAATTTCTATCAATATTATTTTTCACATAACCAACACAATATGTAACTTTATGACCGTATTTGTTACATAAAAAACAATAGCCATGGAAGAGATTTTATAACCTTTTGGAGAGCCTTGAATGATATGGTCGAGTGCTTCTTTTGTTGTTCTTGTAATTGAATTTTGTCCATGGATCTTCTTTACCCTCTTCTTTCCTCGTGCCTTTTCCTTCTAGAGTATTAGCATAAATTATGAGCTCATATTTATTTGATGTCTCTATTTCTTGAGAGCTTGACTTCTCTTTCTATTTCCCTAACTTTATATCTTGTCGTAACTTAGTCATTTTAACTTCATTCCTTAGAGAGAAAATTTTTCATTCTAATATTTCACACTCTACCTATCTTGCCCTTTAGTTCTATCATATCATGTTCAATTTTCTTTCCCTCTTCCACTTTTATCTTGATTTCTGTAATATTTTGTAGAAGTTTCATCTTTGCTTCTTCATCCTCTTGAATTTGATCCTTCAAACTTGAGTTCTTCCTTATGATCTTTTCTAAATTTTTGAGAGCAACACTTTTTTTTTTCTTTTATGTCAATTGTGGCCTCTTCTTCATTTTTTGAGGTCATGTATGTTTTTATGGGATCTTCCTCCAATATGTTAGTCTTTTCATGAAGGATCCCACTCTGATACCATTTGAAGAACATGAGCTTATACTGAGAGGGGAGAGGTGAACAATATAAGATAAAAATTTTTACTTTTCAATCCATATGATAAAATCAACAATATTAAAGCAGTAAGCATTCTACAAACCATCACACACATGAGAGATATGATTTAACGTGGTTCACCCAATGTGGGCTACTCCACAAAGAAAATATTCCTTATAAATTTTCTCAATAAATGTTTTTGGGAATCAATTCCCTATTACAATGTTTATGGATCTTTATCCAAAGGAGACACCAATTCCCTTACTCTAGTTTGTAGAAATCTATCCACAAGAGAACTCTTTCTCCTCTGCTTTGGTTGATGATCTTCTAGAAGACTTTTACCCCCACTACACTGGCTTATGGATCTCTCTCCACAAAAGACCTTTGTCCTTACTTTCTTAGCTAATGGATCTCTATCCACTAGATATTGTTTCCCTCTACTCTATCACCTCCAAAACTTGCTCTCAACTCTATCTTAAATCTACACCAAAATTTATCCCAAGTGTAGTACAAATATTCTCTAACTCTATCTTAGGTTTAGCACAAATATGCTTACAAATATGCACCAACATCTATCCTCAAATTTGTCCTCAAGCCTTCTCAAAAACTTGCTCAAATATGCCTTCAAGACCTCTCAAGAACTTGCTCCAATATGCCTTCAATCCTTCTCAAATATTTGCTCAAATCTGTTCAAAAATTTGTTCAATAATAGCTCACAAGATATGCTCAATCAATCTCAAATCTTGCACACAATGCTATCAATTGTTTAGTCTAATCTTCAAAGTAATTACTTTAACTTGAATAAGTTTAGACATATCCTATTCAAAATTCATTTAACCTCTAGAATATATAGATAATGATGTACTCTATCAAAAACTCAATATGTTCTACTCAATTATTAAGTTTGTCACTTTCACAAATCTGTTTTCTAATGTTTGCACATTTATTTTCAATATCACTCAAAACCAATGCTCAAGAAGTTTCACTCAATAATTCAATCAATGAAACACAACTTGCTCACTAACCCTAAACAAGTTTTTTCATACTTCTTCAAAAAAAATAACAATGTGGGTCTCAAACCCTAACTCAATAATATTCAATCTCTATCTCAAATGTTCTCTAAACATTCACCAATGAAGCATATAACAACTCACTCAAATATTTCCAACAATGCTTATCAAAAAATCCTTTTCACTCCACCTTATATTTCACAACATTCAGTCTAACAACACTTCATAAAAAGGATGATATGCCCATACCTTTTTTATTTTATGGAGATATGTCTTCAAAACATGTCTCACTCACAATATCTTTTGCAACTATAAAAGGTTAGCACAATACTTCTTTATGAGTTAGCAAAACTTCAATATGTGTGCCCAATTAAATTCTAAACCACTCTCTTGGTTTCTCAAATTATTGCATCAACTCATATAATCAAATCCCCCAAAATATTTTAGCAAAACATACATAGAATCAAAATTCCTCATACACCTTTTAACTCCCTCTTAACATACTCAACACAAAATCAGCAAGGATTCTTATTACTCCAATAATTCACTTTCAACCTAATATATTATAACTTCATTCAAATATAAAATTCATGGAACAATTAAAGTTATTCCCTTATGTATTCCACTTATCATAAATGCATTTCCAACAAAAATATAACCACCATTCAAAATAATATTCCAAGGCACTTAACAATTTTACTATGTCAAAATCCAAATTAATTCAAAACGTTTTTTATGCAAAAAAAATAAAAAATATTTTTAACACATTATACCTCCCACATTAGCACATACCATACAACATAGAACCTTAGATGATAAATTTATTAAAGCAAAAAATAAATACCTTGTGTGTTGCATCCATGGGAATCGAACCCCTGTTGCGCCTACTGCCTGTGCCTTAGTTGTAGCCTAACCACCGCATGAGCTAAGTGTTCACTTGAAACAACAATGCACCTACTACCCTTTGTATCTTTCACTGGTGCCAAAACTATTTGAAACAAAAATCTTTCCCTTCTTCTACCATCAGGAATCAAACACAAGACCTATCATCCATCAAAGCCTTATGCTGCTAAGCCTTGCCACTAGGCCAACCATGTGGTTGGTGATAGGGTCATGCACCTTTGCCTCCTTATCCTTCCACGTGCTCCACTTCTATTTTTAAAAATAAAACCTTCATATTCTTTTGCTCACAAAAAATTGCATCAAACATTTTAATCAACCTCTCACTTATCCATTTGGAGACTTACCTTTGGCCTCCCAACTTTATAGCATAAATACCATTCTTCTTCCTTTCTTGGACGTTGATGGAAATTAAAATATTTAAACCTTAACCTTAGCACCATACCCTATTTAGGGTTATAAAATTATTATAATATAAAAATTATAATTATTTTATAAATAACCTTAGGCTTTATATTAACACTTTAATATTGTAATAATAAATATTATAATATTATTTCCTTTGGGCCTAGGTATTTCCTTCCTTTAGGGTATTTAGACAATATTTTGACCAACCATGTGAATCTTTAAACCAAATCTCTTGGGCTTAAAATATAAATATTTTAACCCTCTTTTTATCAATTCCTTTGCACTGAGATGACCTGAATCTTAACATGAATGGCAACATAATTACTCAAAATTTCCAACACAAAATTTTATCATGAATATGGTCATCTAGACAAGGATTGTCCACATAAGGTCCCTAAAAAATATAAAGAGGATGGGGACTTGGTAGGGTTTCAAATCCCTAAACAAAAAAAAAACACAAAAAAAAGCAACAAAAGGGAAAATAGTTATTTCTCCTAACACCTTTGATATTCTCTCCATGGATGAGCAAGCAGATGATGAGGATGGTCAAATGAAAATAGTTATTATGGAGATACAATTTTATGAAGAGGGGGGACATGAAGGATTGCATGATAAGAAATAATTAAAAGAGCTTTCTCTAAGGCAGCTTCACACAAATAACACCTTGAAATGGTCAGAAAATGGTATTTGATAATTTAATACAAAATAATAAGATGCATTAAACAGAGAAATTGCATTCCATTGATATTAATAAACATGTGTTACAAGAGGGTCTTGATGCCCTTTATCCATATCTATTCCTAGCAAGGTTACAATCAATCTGATGCCTTCTTCAGTCTTCACTCAGTGTAGGTGGGCTTCTTTGTATGTGGGCCACCACAGGGTTACTATTGGTTTGATGCTACTTTCCCTCTTCATATTTGCTACATAACCTGTGATTAACCTGTATAAGGGGGCCAGTACGATGGGGGATTGCCTTAGTCATGCCCCATGTTTATTAAGATGAAATGACTATAAAATCATAACAAAATCTATGATAAACTATGCAAAAAGTAATAATATGATAAAAGGAAGCTTACCACCCAAATCTAGAGTGATTTGAGACCTGTAGACCCAATTTGCCACCCGAGGGGTGAACTGAGGTCAGATTCATGGGGCAAGGGGTGATTTGAGCTATGATGCTTCTTCTACAAAATCCTTTAGGTGGGTCAAATCCTAGGTAGCTGGGGTGCCTCTGTGTACCATTGAAACCCGACTATGTGCACTGAAAATTGACTGTTCAATATTGGCTTTCCATTTCAGTAGAGTAACTGTGCTTTGTTGAATTTGTGAATCAAACTTAATTAGGGGTTTGGGACCCATTATTTATAGGCAAAAGCAAGGTGTAGGGGGTGGGGTTTGATTGACTAAACCTAGGTTTGATTCTGACTAGGGTTAGGTTAAGAAATGCAAGGTGGCAACATTACATTCCTTATGAGAAATATCTCATCCTCACACATGTGTGAGGATGGATTATGGCCAATCCTAATTAGGAGGTGCTTAAGCCAATTTAAGATATGATTAAATAAATATCTCAACAAACCCTAATTTCACACATGTGGGAGGATGTAATTAGTGCTAATAAATATTAAGGGTTCTTTTAATCAAATTTACCCTAAAAAGGTGACTTAAGTGAAGTCAACATTAAATTAGATTTTAGGTATTGACTTATTAATTATTTTGGTCAACTAATACACCGTGGGGGCCTTAATTACATGTGAATAGACCGTCGAATGATATCCCAATGCATCGGATGTGATTTGGAAGGCTTATGAGGGTTTAAGACTCGAAAATTTGATGGAGTAGTATATGGGAGTCTACATGATGCTATGACAATCTATGGTGATCTATGCATGACTACACATGACTATGGTCGTCTACGTATGACTACGCATGACTACATAAATCTACGCATATATAGGAGGATCTACAATAGTCTATGCTAGTCTACAATATCCTAGGGGTACCTAGGATGGCCTATGTAAACCTACAAGTCTCCAGAAGGATCTACAAGTACGTAGGAATAGCAGTGTGCAACTTTTGAGTGTCTACATTTGCCCCTTCTTGCACTATACTATGTAGAACATAGTTTAATACAAAAATGTGAAGAGTTTGTGTAGAAGGAAAAGGGATATAAGGGGAATGAGATCCAATCAAAGTTATGTAGCCTCTCGAAGCATGACCATACAACATTGACTGAATAGCCAAGAAGGAGAAAAAAATGGGATCCAATCAAAGGTATGTAGTTGCTCAAAGCGTGACCATACAACATTGACTAGATAGCCAAGAAGAGAAGGGAAAAGAATGGGATAAAATCAAAGGTATGTAGCCGCTCGAAGCGTGACCATACAACATTAACTGGATAGCCAAGAAGAGAAGGGAAAATAATGGGATCCAATCAAAGGTATGTAGTCACTCGAAGCGTGACCATACAACATTGACTGGATAGCCAAGAAGAGAAGGGAAAAGAATGGGATCCAATCAAAGGTATGTAGCCACTCAAAGCGTGACCATACAACATTAACTGGATAGCCATAGGGGAAGAAGAGAGGAAGGAAAGAAGGAAAAGAGGAAAGAGATAAAAATAATGTTGGTAAATGAAAATGAATGATTATGAATGCAATGATATGATTTTGTTGAGTCCGTATGACATTTTTCAATGCCATACTAGTTGCTTGAAAATGATAACTTTTGACTGCTTTGCTTTTGCAACCAGATCAGTGTGGTCCAAAAGTATGAATAGGACAAAAACCTATCTAAATTTTTTTTGTTGATTGATTGATGAGAGCATGGCGACAAGTGTCAAACCATTTGAGTTAGTTTAACATTTGGATCATCAACTCGTGACTAGATCAGCATGGTCATGAAGTCCATTTCCAAATGTTGTGCTAGGATTAATCAAACGTATCATCCATTGTGTACTCGATGTACATGAATGCTATATTGACTTCTCCATGGAAACACATAACTCTCATGATGTAACCCATGTCTATTTGGGATTGAGATTATAATTGTATGATAATCTTCAACAAAACTTTTTGTAGACAAATGTGCTAATCACACTTTTGGATTTTTGATGTTGTGGTTGCATGCAAAGTTGAATTTTATTATGAATGCCCCTCAAACAAGGAATCAACAATGAGGTGAATGGGTGGTGATTTGATGATGCAGCGATTGATAAGATACCAATGCATGATGAATATGATTGCAAGTGGAGTTAAAAAAAACAAATTTTGAAGGTTCCTAGGGTTTTATAGGCCAATTGCCTGCTTTCCTAGGGTTTTGGGGGTGTTTTGGGATGTTTTGGTTGAATTCACCACCCGGGGGGAGAATTTGACCTAAATTGCCACCTAGGGGGCAAATTGGGTTCATTTTGCCCCTTGAGGGGTGAATCGATGATAAATGCATATTTAAGCCCTAATTTGCTTGGAATGGGCTCATTTTGACTTTGCACGACGGTGAAAAGTGATTTGTAGAGGCATCCAATGGCATGATGAGAATGAGATTGACGAATTTGGGAGCAACAATGACGAGGGGATGTAGAGCAGCTGGAAGTAGGTGCGAGGACCCACCGATAACTGTTATTTTGCTTTGTTTTTATTTTTGTTTTTATTTTATCGAGAAATGTGAATGAGGGGGGGAGGTTTTCATCTCGATTTAAATTTTTTTGTAATTTTTATTGGAAATTTGAACACATAGTGGTAAATAAACCAAATGGGTATCCAAAAGCGCAATCGGTTTTTGAATTTGACTTTTTTTAATGCCAATTTGACCGAGTGAAGGGTAGAGTAGGTGTAATCTTTGACCGTCAGTTTTGGAAGTAACGGTGTACTGACATTGATATGTTTTTGCATTTTGTCTGCTAAAGTAGGAAATGGGTATCCTAATTTGTGACTGTTATATTTTTTGACTTTGTTTGATGTGATTTTAGTATTTGTCACTTTTAGGTGTAATGTATCAAACCTAGACTATTAGATTTGACATGTTAGGCATAAAATTTTGGAAAACTGATAAAAATTTCATGGGAAAAGGGCAAAATGGGTGTCCAAAAATATTAGTTTTTTTGATGAATGACTTAGTTTGACCTGCCTTTGATTTGTGTGTCAAGGTGTAGATTAGTGTTAAACTAAAAATGAGCTATAGAGAGCCTGATTTAGACTATATTCAACGTCTATTTGAAATTTCACCACTAAGTAGGCAAATGGGTATCCAAAAATACAACTGTTATTGTTGAATTATGTCTACTGATGCATGTTCGATTTTGAGGTATTTATGATAGAGTTGACTATTAGATCTGTGTAGATTGGTATGTTGTTTTTGAATTTTGTCGACACATTTACCGCTAAGTGGGCAAATGGGTATCCAAAAATATTTTTTATTTTTGTAGATGTCATTGTTTGGCTTGTGTTTGATTTACGTATTAATTAATAGGTAGTTGTAACTTTGAACTGGGTTTTTGGGAGTCCAAATGATGATGTTTGTCACGTCAATTTGCACTTTTGCCATGAAATGACAAAATGGGTGTCCAAATGTGTGATCGTTATGTTGATGTGTTTTGTCATGTGTTTTGTGCATTAGTTTGCTTTGAAATGTGTGTCAAATTAAATAGGTTTAATTTGAAAATTATTATTGATGTATTTTTATTTGATTGGATTGTTATGTGGATTATTGATGTGTGTTTTATTGTGTTTTGGATAGGTGAAGATGCTTGAACCCCATCATCGAGTGAGGAATTTTAAGGAGGGTTTCGAGGAGTTGATGAAGACTGAAGATGAGTTGTCTTGGTTGGATGACATACATTTCTAAGGTGTGTGGGAATGTAAGAGCATCCACATCAATAGAGCATACGTGTCTGTGTTGTGTGAGCGATGGGATGTAGACCAGAACACCTTTCATTTTTGTACGAGGGAAATGACTGTTACACTAGAGGATGTGTATCAGATTTATAGACTATTGATTGAGGGTGTTCCTATAAGTGCAATCATAGATGATAGGAAGAACACTGTGTTGGAGAGATTATTTGAAGCTGATTGGAGAGACATTGATGTCTCAAAGATGGATTACGAGTGGTTGTGGATAAAAAATAAAATATTAGAGTGACAGTGTGTAGATATGATGATGATCTCGACATACGCTCTACCTGATAGTTCTGGGGTGTTGTTTACCTAGAACATGTTGGATATAGTGAGTGATCTGGTGGAGCACAGGGTTGTGTTTTCTTGGGTACCTGCTTTGTTAGCCCAAGTATATCGAGAGTTGTACGAGGTTGTTTGGGGCAGAAGTATAAGATTGAGTGCGATTCCTTTACTACAGGTATGGGCATGGGAACATATTGCTATTGAGAGGCCACTTCTATTATCCCACACTATACACATTGAGGGCAAGGAGTATTTACCCTATGCTTTGAGATGGAGCACAATGGTTGAGTAGGGTATTAAGAGGTCGCATGAGGGTGACCCATTATTTTGGAGGGGTAAGTTTGAGGATGCTACTCCTGATGATATTAGGTGGAGACCTTGGTTGGGTGGAGTGAGTTGGGATGAGGATGATGAGCAACTTTGAGCCATTAGACAGGGTAAATGGTTGGTGGGAAGGTATGCCTGGTAGATTGAGTACTTTTAGTTTGATTGAGTGAGGAGGTAGTTTGGTTTATAGCAGGATGTCCCTGGGACTCCTGTAACTTAATTCAGACGACGGGGAGATAGAGGAGAGCGACCTATGGTGTCACCATGGGTTGGAGAGAGGGATCCTCCTATGGATATCCTAGTTGTAGGGGATACTAGGATGACTTCAATATTTGATGTATGGTGGGCTTGATAGAGTTGGGTTCCTGGTAGGGGCATGGTTGATCGGTGGGTGGTGCCTAATGTGGGGGTACCTCCATCGATGGGGAGGACGAGTAGGAGATCTTGGGTCAAGGGTGTGGTTGTTGATGCAAAGGAGGTTCCTTTATGGTTCTCATGATGTTGCTTGGGTGGTGGAGCGAGCACCCAAGATGTGAGGGTGGAGCAGGTGCTCAGGGATGTTGAGGTGGAGGAGGTGCATGTGGATTTGGATGCTAGTATGGGACACACTGCTAGGACCAAGATGGAGGGAAGTGTTGACATTGTTATGGGTGATGTGGATGACACCATTGACATTGGTGTATTCATGGATGCAATACAATATATTCCTATTGATATTCCCATGAGGGGGGATTCTATGGATGAGGCACGGGTGCTATGGGATAGAGTCCATCAATTGGAGGCTGAGGTGGAGTAGCTACAGGTTGATATGGTTAGGTAGGGGATTGAGATAGAGTAGCTAAGGGTCATGATGATGAGGCAGGCTCAGATGATTATGAGCCTTACTGGTCAGTTGGGCATGGAGACTACTAGGTAGGTGTTATGTGAGACTTCCATATCGATGCATGGAATTCCTATCCTTGACTATACATAGGTGGTGTCACAGTCTAGGACATAGTCACGAGTGTGGGCACCCTCTCATTAGAGTCAGCATAGTGGTACTCCAATGGTAGAGGTTGGTGCTAGAGTTGAGGTGCAGGATCTGCCTATTGTGGAGCAGCTTGTGGTAGATCCAGCTCCAGAGGTCATTGCACAGTCGAGCCAGGCAATAGAGAGACGAGCGAGCTAGGAGGGATTTTGGGAGACTCATGGTGATAGTTAGTAGTTATATCTTTTATTATAGCCTATGGGTATTTTAGATGTTATATGTGATGGGCATGGTCCCAGGTTGTAGCCTTCGAGCATTTTTGGATGATGATATATATATACCATGATTTTAGTTGTTATATATGATTTGTGATTTTGATTATTTGAAATGTATTGTGTTTATGTTTGTGTAGATAGTACAATATAGTTCATAGGTATGTATGATTAATAGATACATATGTGTGAATGGTTTAGATCTATTATTGTTTTTTTCTATAGATGAATTGTAGAATATTATGCATGATTATGTTTTGAATGCAGTGTGATGTGATATCTAATGTGGCATTGTTGTATATGTATGTAGGGTGAATGCAATGGTGTAATTTGGTGTTGGGATTTATGTGAAATAAAATGTAATAATGTGATTTGCTATTTTAAATGCATATAAGATGAATGCATGGTCGTAATATAAACTAGGTGTATATGACATAGATGCATGAATGCATGTATGGACTTACTGAAATGCACCTAGGGTGCACTTGTATCATAAAATTTACCTATATGGATGTGATCCATTCCATGATTTCAAGATCGGTGGATAATGTAAGGCATGTGTAATGGTTTTGACTAACATAGTTATGACAATAAAATCTCAAACCCTTAGCTATACAAGGTTTGTGGCAACTTATAACATAATCGGGTTGGTTCAAAATTTGTCTTGGACCTATGTGTGTGAATGTGTAAGGTTCATTTATCCATTTTTAGGGAGGTAGGATTAACCCGTTGTAGATGCTACTGGACTAGCTAGCTCATCCATCCACAATAGTGATCTCTACAAAAGCGAGATGCTAATGTAAGAGATGTGTTGTCACCTGTAAGACTATTCCACTGGTAGGCAGGCTCTTGGAGCCATTTACTAGTTGTGGGAATCATCCCATGGTGTTATGTTGAACCTAAGGACCAAAGGTGATAAGCATAACATGTGTGATATTAAGAGGTATTTCCTTTTGTTTTCTACCCTTGTTCTAGTGTTAACCTATTTGATTGTGGTAGTGCTCTTTTTGTTTTTTCTTTTTTTTTTTGTTTTTTTTTTTGCTCTATTTGTATGGGCGATGAAGTTTATTTCCTACCCAATTATTTAATTTTTCTTATGCTTGATCCCTTTTTTTATCCCCAAGTCGTATGTTGACCATGCAGGTGATAGGACGAGCAGGGGATACCGTTCGCTAGATGACGATATCTACTCAAGATGTCATCTTTCCTAGGCTCAAAATTGTTAATGTGTAACCTATTATGAGTGATCCATGAGAGAAGTTGAACCAGCCTAAAATACCATAAGAAGAATGTACAAGACTTAGTAGCTATGGGTGACACTTGATTGCCTAAACTATAGAGTAGTCAAAATTAAACTCGACACCTATGTATACCCTGATCCTGAAAAGGTGGAATGGACATCCAGGTGGTGATGCTAACAAATGCATGTATTATTCCTACTAAGGCATATTTTGGGGGAGAATGTATAAACATGAATTAAATTTTTAACCATAAAGCATATGAATATGTGCAATGAATGTAAATGTAAATGATGCAAGTGGAGGAATGCGATATTTACAACAGGAAAGTTATGTTGTGTAGAAGGAGAATTTTAGAAGAACCTATTTACAGATGAGTAAAGTGTGTAATGATGACAAAAAGGGCGATGCTATGATCATGGTTACCCAAGCATGTGGGATGTGTGTGTAGTATATGTATAATATGTGAGCTATATAAGTGGATGTAATAGTCACAAAAAAGAAAGAAGATGTGAGAGTGGAATGTACAAGTTGAAGAAGTGAGAAGAAATAGGCTTTGGTAACCAATCAAGAAAATGGGATCACCAAGAGCCAGTAAATATAGGAGAGAAGAAATGAATCAACGTATGTAAGAAGTAGAAGAATGAGATAGAAGAAGAAGAGTAACTGAAGCTACTATCGGATGAAATGGCGTGGGTTCGATCGGGAGTGGGATGGTGAAGTGATGACATGGCTAGAATTACGGCTGGAGCCATAGTTGGAAATGTTATGAATGTAGTGGGGGATGATGTTAGGGTACTGCAAGGTGGTAAAGTCCTGGGAGTGGTGCGGCACGAAGGACTAACAAGTTGGCTAAACAAAAAAGAATGCTCTGGTGATGGGGTACACTCGTCATGCAACATGTTGTGCACTAGGGTTTTGAATGATCAACACTCTTCGATATCATGACTTGGCTGGCGATGGTAAATGAAAAATTGATTCTCATTGTAATTGCGTGGTTTAGGCTGAGAGGGATCAATGGGCAAAATTTTTGGTAGGGGCACAAAAAAAAAAAAAAAGGGGGGGGGGGGGGGGGGAGGGGGACGGTAATGGAGGCATGGGTCTGGGTTCTAGCATGGGTTGAGTCCAAGGTTAGGGAAGGGGTCTATATGGTGGTGAGTGAGGCCACTACCATGGGTGAACGTGGAAACGACAGTGGCTCATCTACACCTTTAGTGCTTTGATATAGGAGATGAGGTGTTGTATCTCATGGTGTGGCAATGATGGTATTGGGGAAGGGGGTGATCGAGATTCCAATGTGAATGGAATGGATCGATGCATGGTAGAAAATAGGTGTGGTTGGGATGACAACATAGTAGTGTGGAATGAATGTGGTGATTGCAAGCATTGCTAGAATGATATACCTCACAACGGTGAAGGTGGTGTCTTGAGGACCGATGGCATAGGCGATGGCCCTAAGTGGTGACACAAATGGGAAGGAGGGATTTTTGCATGACCATATTGAGTAGCTTGGGTCGTATGGGCTTGCAAAGCTTGGGTGTAGGTAGACTCGCCATTGGAAAGGGGAGCTGGTAGAAATGCAGGGTGAGGTTGATGAGGTTTATACTCCCTATTAGGTGGGTGATAGGATCCTATGGGATGATGGGGGTGATTTGTAGGTGAATAGTGATGTCTGAGATCATCAGACGTATGGGAGGATGATCCCTATGCTTGGGGTTGGGTGGATTCCTCTTTATCATCAAAAGAGGACATGGTGATCTAGCTGTCTCCAAAGTGTGGCGAGTAAGATGAACCTCACTGGCAAGGGAAATGGTGTCAAGGTGAGGTATGATGACCTGAACGGGATGAATGCGAGGAGTGCCTAGTATGAAGGGTGGTTGGTGGTTAGGTGAGATCGGTCGGTGTAATGGATTTTTGTTGTGGCTATGGATGGTCCTGCATGGTGGTAGGTGAGGCCACTGTAGAGCTCTCCTACTGATGATGTGAGTCCTACAAAAGGAAAAAAATACCTTGAGCATAAAAATGGTAGAAAGGTGTAACGTACATGTACAGAGAAATAATAAAGCAAAAATAAAAGATTTAAACGGTGATGTATTTGGTGATTTATTTCTAATACTATGTGACACTCATGATGGTGACTGTGTTTATGCATCATGCATTGAATGCACGAAGGTGCAAAATGTTGATGGGTTCAAGATTGTTAAGGCCTTCAATATTGACCAGACGATATGCTCCCAAACCGTATTTGTGTGTGATAATAAATTGGCCCAACTAGTTTGGAGCAAATTTATCATGTTGTTGGTGAGGTTGACTTGTGATTTGCTAGTTCTCCTTGAGAACCAAATTGCTAATATTAAATTTGCAATGATGTACCTTACTATTTTAGGCACGGTGAAGGCGATCTTGATATACTCATGTGTGCTCGATGGCATGGATGCGACATTCATCGAGGAGTGTTAGTTTATCTAGGCGAGCTTGGCGAGCAGTGTCATCATCAATGAAATATTTCATAGATATCCGTAAAGAGGGTATCTCAAGCTCAAGGGGTATGATAGTTTCTGCCCTGTAGACAAGTGAAAAAAGTGTTTTCCTAGTAGGAGTATGGATGCTCATACGATATGCCCACAAGGCTAGGGGTATTTGATTATGCCAGTCTCAGTGAGATTTTGCTATAGTTTTATGAAGAATAGAATAGATGGTTTTGTTCATGGCTTCTACCTGGCCATTTCCTTAAGGGTAATATGGATTTGAAAAGCTATGGTGTACATGAAATCTGTCACATAGGGCTTGAAAAGTCTTGTTTTTAATTTTTTCCCATTATCTAAAATAATTTGGGAGGGAATTCCAAAGCGGCATATGATATGGTCCATGATGAATGCTACAATTTCAGCTCCTGTAGTTTGTACCAGTGGGATGGCTTCGACCCACTTTTTAAAATATTCTATTATTGTACTGATAAATTAATGATTGCTAGAGGATGCAGGTGTAATTTATTTGATTAGATCCAGGCCCCATTAGGAGAAGGGCCACATGGACTAGATTGGTTGAAGTGCTTGGGATGGTAAATATGTTAGGTTGGCATGTTGTTGGCATTTGATGAAATGTTTGACATACTCATAGCAGTCTTGCTCCATTTTAGGCCAATAGTAGCCCATACGGAGGATGCATTTGGTAATTTCCATGCCACTAAAATGGCCACCACAAGTACCGTCATGGGTTTCTTGTACAACCCATTGTGATTCTTGTCGTTCTAGGCAACGCAAGAGTATGTCGTCATTGCTGCGATGATAAAGGATGTCCCCCAGCAAGGTGTAGCAAATAACTCTTTGTTTAAAGGTTTGGCATTGGGCATGGGGAAAATCACATGGTAGGAAACCTAGTTTGATGTACTCTTTGATCTACAATAACCATGGGTCATGAGGTTCGATGTTTACCACATACACACCACCATCATCTATGGGAGGTGTGGGTGATATAGTAGATTGTGTAAGTGTATGAATGGATATAGATATTGTGTTGAATGTTGGGTTTTGTAGGATGAGGGACCCTAAGGAGGCCATAGTGTCTACAAAATGGTTTGATCATGGAGCAACTTCAAGGTAATACCATTCAAATTGGGATAAGAGTTGTTAGGTGATTTTTTTGTATTGTTGAAGAACTAGGCAATTGCATAGCTAGAGTTCATGCACTTGATTGGCTATCAATAGTGAATCGCCTATGATGTGGAGGCATTTGATGTGCATAGAGTGTGCTTGTTTCAGTCCTAGGATTAGGGCTTCATACTATGCATTATTATTGCTACAAGGGAAATCTAGTTTGAATGAAAATGGGAGTGGTTCTCCTTTAGGTGTAAATAAAACAATGCCTACACCCCTAGTGTGGAGACACCTGGAACCATCAAAGAACATGGTGAGGTCAGCCACGAATTTTGGTTCGATGTATTGCTCATCTTCGGTTACATGAAATATGGAATCATTGGGGAGTTGAATGAGTAGGGGTTGATTATCAATCAATTGCGCTTCAGCCAATTGGTCAGCAATGACTTACCCTTTGATATACTTTTGAGATATGAATTCTAGGTCAACTCGATTAGGAGCATGATCCATTTGGTTGTGCATGAATTGTGATAACTTTTGTTCATCATGTATCAAAGGGGATTATATCGGGTGATGACAAAAGTTGTGTGGTTTAACATGTAGTGTCTTAACTTTTGGGTGGCAAATAATACTACTAGGTATAGCTTCTCCATGTATTCGTATCTCATTTTGTAACTAACTAATGTGCAGTTGATGTAGTAGATAGCTTGCTCTTTGTCGAGAGTATTTTTTTGAGCTAGGAGTGTACCTAGCGCAAGTTCTGTGGCTAAGATGTATAGAGTCAGTGCTAATTATGGGTGCGATAATGACATGACCGACGATGATGTAAGGTATGTTTTGATAGCATCGAATGTGGCTTGATAGTTATCATCCCATGTAAAGTATACTCCTTTTTATAGGAGATGATTGAATGCTTGGCATTTGTCTAATATTGCACTATAAATTTGTGAATAGAGGTAATCTTGCCCTGGAGGCTGCGTAATTGCTTTAGGGTGGTAGGAGGAGGCATCTCGATGATGGCTTTCACCTTACTAGGATCTACTTCAATGCCTCGTTGGGAGATAATGAATCCTAGTATTTTTCTTGATGTAACACCGAACATGCATTTTTTTGGATTGAGGTGCACGTTGTGTTCTAATAGTCGATAGAAAATCTGACGGAGATCTTTGAGATGGTCGACACGTTTCTTTGATTTGGCTGTGAGGTCATCTACATAATATTCCACATTTTTGTGCATTAGATCATGAAATATGTAGGTCATGGTTGGTTGATAGGTTTCCCCAGCATTTTTAAGACCAAAGGGCATGACCTTGTAGCAAAATGTCCCCCAAGGTGTTGTGAAGGAAGTTTTGTGTTGATCGACTGGGTTGATCCTAATTTGATTATATCCATAAAACCCATCCATGAGGGAAATCATTTCATGACCTATGATAGAGTCAACGAGGGAGTCAATGTTGGGTAAAGGGAAGTTGTATTTGGGACAAGCTTTGTTTAGGTCATGAAAATCTATACAAATGCGAACGTCACCAGATGGTTTGGGGATAGGGACCATGCTAGATACCCACTCGGGATAGTCGATGGGTACTATGAAATCAATGTCTAGGAGCTTTTGGAGCTCATATTTTACTATTAATGTGATATTTGGATGCATACATTGTAGCT
Source organism: Wollemia nobilis (assembly GCA_028583015.1). Taxonomy (NCBI): domain Eukaryota; kingdom Viridiplantae; phylum Streptophyta; class Pinopsida; order Araucariales; family Araucariaceae; genus Wollemia; species Wollemia nobilis. The sequence goes on from JAQPPZ010002325.1 coordinate 91,363, forward strand.
TATGTCTTAATGGTTTGGCATTGGGATCTAGTATAATATTATGCACTACTACGGTAGAGTTAAGTCCCGACATGTCTTTGTAAGACCATGCAAACAATTTTATATACTTGCATAGGAAGTTCATGAAGGTGATGCGCTCCTCGGGTGAGAGGCTAGCAGCTAATTTGAGGATGTGTGGATTTTTTGGGTCATCGATCAATGTCAACACCGATCATATTCTCGATGAGCAAGGTCTATCACATAATTGTTCAAGGATAGGAATGATATTGAAGTCATCAATGGCCTCAATGAACTCATACTCATCATCTATGTAAATACCTATGTGATGTAATTGAGGAGTTTGGGATGACATGGATGAGGAAGGGGTATTTTCCACCCGCAAGATGTGAGAAGAGAGAAGAAAGTCTCTAGGTATTGGTATGTGTGAGATGTGTGCGCGATCAATAAAGTTTAGGTTTGGGGTATCATCTTGAATCTACTAGTGGTTGTAATAGAGGGGAGAGTGTAAGTCTACCTCAACCATGTTAATAAATGTTGTAGGTGAAGTATGTGGGGTAGAGTTTGATGAGGGAGGTTTTATAGGTTATGCACATCCTAAGAGACTCAAGGGAGGTCGCAGGACAATCTCTGATGAACAAGGACAAGAGGCTACTTGTTGTAGCTATCTATGTATAGGAGGTAATATAGGAAAGCATATCGGTGGTGGATCAAATGGGACTAGGTCTAGCTCTATTGGTGGTGTAGCTAGGGATAAGGTAGCAAAGTTTTCTGCCAATCTCTGAACATCACAGAACAAGGAGGTATTGGGCGTAGGAGATTCTTGGAAGAAATCATAGGGGATGGTGATAGTTGATGTGGGTGAAGGTGTGTCTTCCAACATGTCCTTATCAATGTACTCTTCCAAGGTGTGTGTTGGGTGCAGAGGAGGATGTAAATAGAGATCTTGGATCTCATATTCTAATGTATAGCCGATGGTTGGGCGATACCCTAGGCCAGTTTTGTCGATAGGTGATCAAACACGAGGGTTAATGGGTGTATGTAGCCCTTGCTCATAATGACCTAATCCAAACCCATGCCAATGAAAGCACTACAGGTAGTACAAGGCAAATTGAGGGTTGGCTAGGTGTGTAATTGCATCACCAAAGCTAGATTATGGTGGTGAAGAAGTTGATGAGGGGGTCAAAGAGTCTACTCCTGCATACACAAAGTTGGTGTGGTTTTCAAGACTTCCTAACTATATGATAGTTTTGATAGTCAACACCGAGGTTGAGTGATAGCCAAAATCTTAGGTAGATTGGGTAGGGGTGTCACATACACAGGTATCACATACGTTATAGTCTCCTAAGCCATTATTTGTCATGAATATGGATATGTGTGGTGTGGCACGCTCTAGAAACTGGGGTGGCTTATCCGAGTTAGACAAGAAAGGAGAAAGTTGGGATTCCCTAATGGTGGTAGCTAAAGGGTGTAGAGATTCATCCAAGCTGGGTGTTGGTTATTCGGTTTCATGATGTTTGGTTGTTGTGGCTTAAAAAGGTTGTTTTTTCTACATAGGTTATGGCATTAGTGTAGGTGTAGGGATGCATCAAGACATGAATGTATTAGGTTTTAGTTGGAATGGAAGAGGAGGTGTTTGTAGTGTGGGAAGGATAGGGGCTTCCATATGCGAGGGTGGAGGAGGTAATGTAGTCGGTTGTGTGATGGGTGGCAATGGTGGTTGTGACACCACGGGTGGAAATTGGAATGGTAGAGGTTGGGAGGATTGTGGAGGCCATAATAATGGTGAGGAAGGCATGGTATCAGTTTTAGGTCCCCTGGTAGATGATGCTAATGGTGCAGATATCAAGGCTTGTGTTGTTGATGAACACTGGGATGTTGGGGTGGAAATTGGGGAGGATACCGATGCTCCTACTGATTGGTGAGAGGATACAAAGAATAGTTGGGAGGATGAGAATAAAGGTGTAGGGGGAAGGTCTATGACATTACAAAACTTAAAGGGGTCTCCATCGATTGGGACATAGTGCACAAGTCCATTGTGGATGTACTTGAGGCAATGGTGAAATATGGATGGGACACACTACATGTCTCTAATCCAAGGGTGACCAAGGAGAATATTGTATTGTATTTCTCTCTGGATAATGTGAAAGAGGATGGGGATCGTATGGATGCCTACATGAATGGGCAGAACTATGGATCCTATGGTAGGTCTCATGGAACCATCGAAAGCACGTAGGTCTAGGGAAGGTGTGGCAAAATGTGATGCAGGGAGGTGTAGGTGATGCAGGGCTACTATGGATATGATGCTGATGGATGAGCCCATGTCAAAAAGTACCCACTTGTAGGTAATATCATTGATATTAGCTTGTATGTGGAGGGGAGGATCAGCTCCTTCACCAACGAGTTTCATTATCTCCTAGTCATGGAAACTAATTGAAGGTTGGAGGCATCATGGGATGTTCCCTATGAAATTGGCCCGGGGTGGGTTTGGGGGCTACCTGAATAGTGCCCCTATCGATTAGGTCTTGAAATTATCACTGAAAGGATTAACACAAATTGATATTATGGCCACACTGCCTATGAAAGGGATAAAAGAGCTGCTCATTATAGTCACAAGGCTTAGGTGAATTTGGATCCAATGGGTGGATCTTGGGTATAACGAGATGGTTTCCCTCATACAATCTATGGAACAGGGTTGGTAATGGTTCAGATAAAGGTGTAAAGTTGCACGGTGGACCCTATGGGCGCATACCATGGTATTTTTGTGGTCGATGTGGGGTAGGAGTATTAGCTTGGAATGCTTGTGGTTGCAATGCATAGGGTGGAGGAGTCGGTACTAGTGCTAGGGTAGTAGCTACGACTTGGTTGGTTTGCGGTGGTCATCGGTAAGGTTGATTCAGCATAGGTCTATTGAAGTGGAAGTTGGAGTTATAGTTGGATTTAGCTCTCAAATTAATCTTCCCAGACTAGACCTTAATATCTTTGATCACTTTTTCTTGTGAGATAACATCTTCAAAAGTACAACTTTGGTGAAGTTTGAGGGATGTGGAAATGTTTTTGTGGAAACTCTTGGAAAAGAGTGTCACAAGCTCCGAGGTGGGGAGGCTATGGGTGATGTCATGGATAATCGCTCTCCATCTAGAAATGAACTCTGTAATGGGTTCATCATTCACCTATCATAAGGCGTAGACATAAAAGAATGTGGTCTTCTTCTTGATGTTGATGGAAAAGTGCTCTAAGAAGGAATTGGCCAGCTGCTCAAAGGTATACAGGCTATGGCATGGGAGCATATTGTACCAATCCAATACTGGCCCAATGAGGGATAGGGAGAAGGTACGTAACATAAGGGGATTACTACTATGAAGTTGGTAGCAAGACGAGTGGTATTTGCTCACATGTTCTCTCGGATCTTCCTTATGTATATACTTGTCAAATTTTGGTATTTTGAAGTGATAGGGATGAGGGATAGGGACGACTGGATGAACTAGATCATTACATAGTTCATCATAGCAAGGCTTTTGTGTCCCATATCTAGAGGTGTGTAGGTTCAACATTTTGACTTCATATCGCAAGAGTTGAAGTTCAAGTGTCATAGGAGTCGAGGGTTGGGTTATGGTAGGTTGACCTTATGGATGTGGTGGATATTGGTATTATTGTTCTTCACAATATTGTGGAGAATATTGTTGTGCCTGATTATGATAAGGTAGGTACTAGGTGACATGTGTTGTCATATCTACGGGCACACTAGGTTGTGGGGTAGGTGTCTGTTGAGGATAATAGTACTGTGACTAGGCAACATGTGGTTGTGGTAGGGGTACTTGTTGGTTTGGAGCTTGCTGTACTAGTTGAGCCGTGGGTGGTGATGAAAAAACTGGAGGAGGTGTAAAGAAGCTAGGTGTAGTTAGTGGTAGTATAGGTGTCAGTGCTACTGGTTCTAGGGGTGGTCAAGATGAGGTATCAAAATATGGAATCTATCTCTACCCTAGAGGGTAGGAAGTAGGAAAGCTAAACTATGTGGAATAGTTTGGTTGAGTGGGTGGATAAGCTATCAGTGTTGGTCCATAGGTAGGATGGGGATGGGTAGTGGGAGCCTAAAAAGGAATAGGTTGTGACATCCTAAAGGTCATCATAGGCAAATGTGGCTCCAAGGGTTGGGTGTCGTACACTCCAGATACCTGGGAGATAGGCAGAAACTCTATCAAAAAGGTGGAATAAGTTGTCGAGGTAGGAGCTTGGGTTGAGGGGAAAGTCTAGGTGTACACTCCCACCTAGGTTTGCTCCTCTTACTCCTAAAGAGGATGCTAGGAGGTACCCTCATATATGGTGAAGAATGACTCTTGGGAAGAGGATGGTTGGTACTCTTGTGAAGAGTACAGGTGTGAGGTTTGAGGGAATATTTACGGTTCCTTCTGGGTAGGGATTTGTTGTGTAGTTTGGAAGGATGGTTTTTGGCTTCCTATAGTGGAGGAGGATGGGTCAGACACCATTCCTATGATAGGGGTGAATGATGTGACCTTAGGACGGGTACAATTTAGGAGGGAGGAATCATTCTCGAACAAGGATTGAGATATATTTTGGAAGAAGGAATGTGCGAAGATGGGTGAAGTAGGCATGACCTCCTCATCTATAGTGAAGGATGGATGAGGTTGTCCTAGTGCTATGTAGATCACATGGTCGCATAGAATGTGGTCAGTGTATTAGGTGAGGATGGGACTGCAAAGAGCGGGTAATCCTCTACGAGTGAAGTAGTGATAATTTCACTCAAAGTTGACATTTCCTTGTGAGGCATCATGTGTGTGAATTGTACATTGGATTCTATGCATGAGTCAAATATGTCTATGATATTCTCCTTCATGATAAAAGGAGTAAGAGTGGACTAACTAGAGGAAGGGGGAGGCCATTACTCCATAGAGCGTGCTTGCTCACGCGCTCTACTACAAGTGACCCATAGGCATAGTGGCATGTGAAAAAGGGGTTTTTAAGAATAAACCCTATGTGATGTAGACTCAACTTTGTCTACTATGAGTGTGAAGTAAGTGACATGATGTGTGTAGCAAAATAATATATAGTGCAATGTGTTGAGACCAGTCTATGATCATGCAAACAATGGTAGATCGAAATCAATTCTAAATGCTAAGAAAATAAAAGTGTTATGTTCATTTTGTGTATTGTAATGTTGATACTCCCTATGTAGAATCATGGGTAATGGTGTGAATACTCTAGCAAATTGAGAATGTCATCAATATCAAACCTCCTACAACACCCAAATATTCATTGGATAGAATGGTACCGCAACGTGCGAATGGTGACCTGTATGGAAGGTGCAGTAAAATGATATCCTAAAAGGTGTGGAACTCACTATGCTAAAGCAAGTTCACAATATCCTCTCATGAGAAGAGGTGGTACTATCTGAGACCTACTATCGGCATACCCATGCTTTTACTTCACCCTCGGGCGGGCTTAGTCAAGAACGACAGTTACCAATTCCACAAATTATACAAGCCTTGTGGATGAAGGTGCTAATCCTGTCCCACTCTACAGGTAACTGCTGGTGATGAAATCTAGGGCCCAATCACAAAAGTGGGGGATTTTTTGGTGATGAAATCCAAAAAACTACTCTTGTGGTGTTTCTAGGTGTCTAGGGGGTGAGCTGATGGAGAGTGTAACTCGATCCACACCAGTCTCAAGCGATGTATTGGGGATGAATATAAATCTCACCACTTGTTTAAATACCATGTGATTGTGTGTGGGTTTGTGTTTTACTAACAATGTATGCAAGGTAAGAAACTAACTAGTTACCTTTTCAAAAGAAAACTAATCCTAATGCCTTTTCAAAAGCAAATTATTAGATAGCTTGTATTCTTTGTAAAGAAATGGTCTAGCCTAAATGCCTTTGTGAAGCAGATTAATATATTTTGCAAAGCATATAAACATGCAATCCAAATGAGTTTGGAGTAGAGTGGATTATTGTTAGGACCCTCCTAACATAATACAATTATCATCATCTTAATATATTAACTTACAAGGGGTCACACCCTTTCACAAGCACACACTCCTTGGTTGGGTATATTAACCCAATCACTTTTTATTTTTAAGACATCAAAGAATATACATTCATTAATATATAAGGAGTTTACCTTCTATTTTCCAACTGCGATTCTTAATATTTCTTGCGATTCTATTTAAGTTAGAGTCTTCCACTTGGTATCCTAACATCTGGCATCAGAGCCAAAAATCCTGAAGGAATTATTTTTTCCTTCTTTTCTCTCATTCCCGAATACAAGACGAGGACACTACTGAATGACACACTCACTGTGGACACTACAAATGGCCAGGTGAAGCACGCACTGAATACCAAGCACATTTTAAATGTTTTAATCATCGTTAAAGGTTCTGTGTGAATAGGTTTTTTGACGATGACAACAGAATCTGACGGCCTCTCCTTAGCAAAAAAACAAGGCCATATACCTTGCATACCCTGCCATTGATCACACTCTTACTCTTCATTGGTGACGATTACATCAAGATAAACAAAAGCATCAAATTCCTTCAATCAGTGGAAAACAAAAATTTCAGCGTGAGGATACGTTTTTCGGCACCTTACAACAAAACCCGACGAAAAAAAATTAAAAGTATCAAAGTTGGACTAAGGTTTTAATTTTTTTGACCGTTGGAAAAAGCTGTTGACGTCGGAGACAACAAAGGAAGATTGTTTAAAAAAAAAAATAGACTCAATTTATCCCACATTGGCCCCGAAAGGAACCAAGGGGATAAATAAAAATAAAAACACACAAGGGTAAAGTGTCTAGCTTGGCTAGACACCCCCGTGCGTATGTGGGAGTAAGTGTCGGTGGTTGGCACGTGTCGGGCAGCTGACATCTATCATGAATCTCTGACCAACCTCTTCCATCGAGCGTCATTCACCTTCTACCTCGCTCCTCTACCACCTGAGCCTCTTGATCTCCTTTGCCACCTGAGCTCTGCTCTGCCCGAACCTCACCTCTTTGCCATGCCACTCTTAGCCCATCCTCTGCTCTGCCTCTATCGAGCTTAGTCGCCCCTTTGCACGCCCTTCACTTTCGCCTTCACTAGCCTTGTGCTTACTGGTGGTTGATCACCTTACATTATACCTAGTGCTTGTCACCTTCCCATTCATTTTTTGCCTACCCGCCTTGCCATGCCATGATCAAAATTGAAAATTCAAAATAAAGTGAAACACCAAATTTTGTCAAAAAAGGAAATATAATATAAAACAATTTTTTTTTTTACTAGCAATTTTGGCAATCTCTACCAAATTGGTCAATTTTTTTTTGCAACCCACCTCACAAAGGTATAAAGGTTCCAAAAACCCAACCAACTGCTATGGTCGATGGACGTCGATCACTGGATTCCATTCATGAGAAACATGAAAGGCTCGCTGAAGAAGTTAAATAGGAAAGAGAGGAGAATGCCCATAACACAAGAGAACTCTTCAAGAAAATATTTGCAATGGATGTTAAACTTGATGCTATCAGTCAAAATTAGGCAACAACACATTCAAATTCAACCAACAATGGGTCATCAAATCGAGCAATGTTAGGAGGTCCACAAACTTCCATTTTACCATGGATGACCAAATTAGACTTCCCAAAATTTGAAGGCGGAGACCCTACAAATTGGATCTACCGAGCAGAGCAATATTTCTCACTAAATCAAATTTCAAAAATGCAAAAAGTGCATATTGCCTCCTTCCACTTGGAAAACGATGCCATCCAATGGTACCAATGGTTCGAGAAAACTAATGGCACTCCGACGTGGTCAACCTTTACACATAATCTATTAGTGTGATTTGGCCCTAGCAAGTTTCAAAGCTTTATCAAATTTATTTTGGAATAGGGTATTAAAATTCTGAAACCCTAACTTGAACTTTTAGAATGCAAAATTATTTTAGAAATGTAAGAGGGTATTAGAAACCCTGATTTTACTTTAGAATGTAAAGTTTCTTTTAGCAATGGAAGCTATGAACGAAGGAAGAACAACTTAGGCTTATGCCATATGCAAAAATAAAAGACAAATGTAAATTTATTTGAGAAATAAATTTTATACACTTGTTGGAAAGTTGCAGGTCCTAAAAAATTCAGAAACCCTAAAGATTTGATAACTTTGTAATGAAGACAAAACTATGTCTAGCAATGATTATTTAACTAGATAGTGAGATTTTTTGTTTCCAAAACTTGCAATAGAGGTAGAAAATGTGAGCATACCTGCATTCTGATGCTAAGGGTGGTTTTCTTGGCCCCTTAGAGAGTCACCCCAATTCACAACCTAGGGGGCGAACTAAGGCCGGATTTGTGAGGTAATGGGTGATTTGAGTTGTGATGCTTCTTCTACAAAATCCTTCTAGTGGGTCGACTCCTAGGTAGCTGGGGTGCCTCTATGTACCATTGAAACTCGAAAGTGTGTGCCAAAAACTAATTGTTCAATATTAGCTTTCCATTTTAGCAAAGTAACTATGCTTTTTTGAATTTATGAATCAGACTTAATTAGGGGTTTGGGACCCATTATTTATAGGCAAAAGAAAGGTGCAGTGGGTGGGGTTTTATTGACTAAACCTAGGTTTGATTTTTCCTAGGGTTAAGTTAAGAAATGCAAGGTGGCAACATTACATTCCTTATGAGAAATATCTCATCCTCACACATGTGTGAGGATGGATTAGGGATAATCCTGATTAGGAGGTGCTTAAGCCAATTTAAGATATGATTGTTGAGCAAGGTGCAGCAAAAGTATTGTCATTGTTGTCAACACAAACAGATAGATCAGTTGATGCAGTTGATGTAGTGGACAGGAGTTCAGAGGTCAGTCAGAACATGTACAGTGAATTTCCAAGAAGACGAAGTGGCCCAGATTCAAAAAATCAAAGAAAAAGACAAGTAAGAAAAGCGTCGCGATATCGCGACATGTTTTCTCATCATGATTTCGTGACATGGCCGAGGAGAGAGAAGGCGCAAGCAAAATTGTCATGATTTCATGACATGGCCGAGGAGAGAGAAGGCACAAGCAAAATTGTCATGATTTCATGACATGGACGAGGAGAGAGAAGGCGCAAGCAAAATTGTCACGATTTCATGACATGGACGAGGAGAGAGAAGGCGCAAGCAAAATTGTCATGATTTCGCGACATGGCCGAGGAGAGAGAAGGCGCAAGGAAAATTGTCATGATTTCATGACATGTTGGAGGCAAAGAAGCCAAGTGGAAAAACTATCATGATTTCGTGACATGTTGGAAGCAAAGAAGGCAAGTAAGAAAACTGTCACGATTTCGTGACATGTTTGGAAAGAAGGCGCAAGCAAAGAAAATTGTCATGATTTTGTGACATGTTTGGAGAGAAGGCACAGGCAAAGAAAATTGTCATGATTTCATGACAGGTTCGAAGAGAAAGTGCCAAGGAGAGAAAGTGTCACGATTTCATGATAGGATCGAAGAGAAAGCGCCAAGGAGAGAAAGTGTCATGATTTCATGACAGGTTCGAAGAGAAAGTGCCAAGGAGAGAAAGTGTCATGATTTCATGATAGGATCGAAGAGAAAGCGCCAAGGAGAGAAAGTGTCATGATTTCATGATAGGTTCAAAGAGAAAGTGCCAAGGAGAGAAAGTGTCACGATTTCATGATAGGTTCGAAGAGAAAGCGCCAAGGAGAGAAAGTGTCACGATTTCATGACATGTGTTTTCATTGGCCAAAGACAGAAAAGGCACAAGGCAGCGAAAGTGTCATGATTTCATGACATGTTCCATTTTTGCGGGCGAAAGGCAGAGAAGTGCAAGGAAGCGAAAAGTGTCACGATTTCATGACATGTTATGTTTTTGATGGCCAAAGACAGAAAAGGCACAAGGCAGCAAAAGTGTCACGATTTTGTGACATGTTCTATTTTCGCTGGCCAAAGACGAGAAAGGCACAAGGCAGCGAAAGTGTCATGATTTCGTGACATGTTCCATTTTCATGGGTGAAAGGCAGAGAAGTGCAAGGAAGCGAAAAGTGTCATGATTTCGTGACATGTCTGGTTTTCATGGCTGCAAGACAAGAGGTGAACAAGGAGGCCAAAAATGTCACGATTTCGTGACATGTTGCATTTTCGTGGGTAAAAGGCGAGAAGAGCATAAAGAGACAGAAGTGTCACGATTTCGTGACAGGTCGCGACAGCACGATCACTGATAGTTAACTGAAGTAGAACAACAGTTAAAGGGGCAGTTGTAGAGGAAAAGCATGCAACTATTTTAAGAACAGTCGAAGAAGGAGAAATCGAACAGTCGCATAAATAGAATCAAAAAATGCATGCATGCACAGAAATGAATACGAACAGTTATGTTCAAGAAGACGTACAATCATGGTAGAGATATACGTTGCATGTAACGTAATGCCCACTCTATAAATACAAAAGGAGTTACATAAAGAAGGAGTTACAGTTGACAAGTGGCAGAAGAGAATATTAAAGGAACAGTTACGGGTTGCATGCATTAATATGGAAGTTAAAAATAGAGACTAATATGTTATAAAAGTAGGTCTGCATGAAGAATAAGGTTGTTGTTGTAAGTGAGAAATTGCTACGTAAAGAGGGTTAGAAGAGGGCCGAGAGAGAGATAAGCAGAGCCGTGAGAGCGTGCAGAGTTTAATTAATTGCAGACCAGTCAGGGTCGTGTAAACAACGAAGGCATTTTTATGTCATTGAAATAAATCAGAATTGCAGTCCAAGTTGGTGCTTGGCATTAGGGGTTGGTGCTCCTATCTGTTGTAGCAAAAAAATAAGGGGTTGGTGCTCCTTCCAGTGGGTGCTGGTAAAGTGTTTGTAAAATTGGTGTTTTGCAAAGGCTGGATTTGGATTGAAGTCCAAGCGGTCATTTTTGAGGAGTAGCCAAATTGGTGAACCTCGTTACATTGTGTGTTGTGGTGTGCTCTCTTGTGAAAAATTGCTTTACCTATTTTTAAGTTCTCTTTGCTTCAACATTAAGTGTTGTAGATTTGAATTTTAATAGCCACATTGATTCACCCCCCCTCTCAGTGTCATTGTGAGAATATCAATTGGTATCAGAGCAAGGTTCCTGAACAAAGCTTAATCAGCTAAGGTGATCTTGGAAGGAACACAATGGCGAGGTAATGAAGGATTCTCATCAAACAAAGCTCCTTTGTTCAATGGAACTAATTACTCATTCTGGAGACTCAGGATGCAGACATATCCGAGTGCGTTAGGATACGACATTTGGGAGTCGGTAGAAAGTGGATACACAGTACTCGCTACTCCTCCAACAGATACTGCTAAGAAGAAGTTTGAGAATAACTCCAAAGCATAGAATGCCATAATGTGTGGGCTAGTAGACAGTGAACTGATAAGGATCATGAGCTGTAAATCAGCAAAAGACATGTGGGACAAACTAAAGAGCATCCATGAAGGAGACAACAAGATCAAGGAAGCCAAGCTACAAACTCATCGAGCTCAGTTTGAAGCATTACAAATGAATGACGATGAGAACATAGAGGCCTATATGCTGAGAGTCAATGGAATCATTAATGCAATCAGAGGACTCGACAAAAAAATCGAAGATGCGGTTGTCATGAAAAAGGTACTTAGAACTCTTCACAAAAGATTTAATTCTAAAGTTTCTGCAATAGAAGAGGCTAAAGATCTAAATAATTTTAGCATGGATGAGATGCATGGTTCTTTGACTGCATACGAAATGAGAATAGGACAAACTAAGCCCATAGACAGAGAAGCTGCTTTTAAAGCACACAAGAATACAAAAGCTGAACAAGAATCAGAGGATGAAGAGACATCGGATGAAATGAAAGCCAATTTTGTTTGAAAACTTACAAAGGGGAAAAGGAAAATATAGAGGAAAGTTACCATTTAAGTGTTTCAATTGTGGAGGGGTCGGTCACTTTGCAGCTAAGTGTCCAATGAATGAGAAAACCAAAAGTGATGAAGGGTCACACCAAGAAAGAAGTGAGTGGAAGAAGAAACCAAATTTTAGGAAAAGCAATTTCAAAAAGAAAAGTTTCATATCCAAGAATGTCAGCTCTTCTGAAGAAAGCTCAGGTGAAGATTTTGAAGAAGAAACAGGTGAAGCTCTATTCATGGCATTTGAAGAAGCAAAAATAGAAGAAAAATAGGAAGGTGATACAAAAAGTAAGGATGAGATTGAAGTTTATCTGGAAGGAGAGTTGGTTGCTGCACTTAAAGAGTTGAATACAGAAAGGAAAAAGAATAAAAAGGTCTCAAGAAAGCTTGAGGATGCGAATGACATAATAAACAGTTTGAAAGTACAGACAGAAGAATTTAAGAAAATGTCTGAAGAACTTGAAGTACAATTAACCATGAGAATAGATGAGTGCAGAAAACTAGAAGAAGAGATTATTGTTTTAAGAATGCGGCTAGAAGAAAAGAATCAAAAATTGAGTTGCTATCACAAACTTGAAGGAAGTTCTGCAAAGCTTGAAAAGATTATAAATAGTCAGAGGACTACAGGCATCAAGTTTGGCTTGGGCTTTGTCGAAGGAGAATCATCAAGTGGATCAAAGGACATAACTGTAGAACAAGTAAAGAAAGAAGATAAGATCAAGGTTGATCAAAGAAAAATGAATCAGGCAAAAGAAAGCAACAGTGCCAGGCATGAGAAGAGTGCTGACAATGAGGGATTCATAAAAGTCACACATCAAAGGAGAAGAAAATTTGTGGCTCCTACTACAAAGTGGCAAAGACCAATTCCCAGGTTCAATCATTCCTTTTCTGGTTATTGTTTTAAATGCAATGCTTACGGTCATAAGATTTCAGAATGCATTCATAATATAGGACAAAGAAATTTTTCCAGTAGAAATGTCTTTTCACCCTTGATGGATTATGCAGTAGAATGCTATAACTGTCATAACTTTGGACACATTGCAAGAAACTATAGAAGCACATATGCAGCAAATAGATATCAGGGAAGAAGAACTCAACCAAACAGTTTAAGGCAAAATAGAAAATTCCTAGAAAAACATGCACAGGCTACTGACAAAGAAAAGTCTAAACAAGTGACCAAAACTGTAGCCAAACCAGAGTGGAAAGAAAAGGAGCGACCCAAGGAAGAAAAGGAATCCTTGATTGTTCAGACAACATTCAAAGCACAGAACAAATCTGCACCATGGATATTGGATAGTGGATGCTCCGAGTCACATGACAGGAGATAAACAAAAATTTGAAAAATTACAGAAATATGAAGGGGGCTCTGTAAAGTTTGGAAATAATGATGGAGCCAAAATAGTTGGCAAAGGATCAATCAAGATAAGTGATGGAAAGATCAATTCCAAAGAAGTTCTGTTTGTGATTGGTTTGAAGCACAACTTACTGAGCGTAAGTCAAATCTGTGACAGAGGTCATGAAGTCATCTTTAAGAAGCAGGGCTATGAAGTCAGAAAAGCACACAGTGGGAAGTTGATAGCTACTGGATCGAGGACTTCTAGAAATCTATATACTCTCTCAGAAACTTCAGAAGGAGCATGCTTGATTGGACAGGAAGATGAAAATTGGCTGTGGCACAAGAGGCTCGGTCATATTAGCTTTGACAATCTGGTAAAAATAAGTTCAAAAAGAGCAGTAAGAGATATACCTACCATTGGCAAACTAGTAAATAGCATCTATGCTTCATGCCAAAAAGGGAAGCAAACTAGATCCACATTTAAAGCAAAGGAATACTTCACCAGCAAACCGTTAGAGCTGATACATACTGATTTATGTGGACCCATGAGAACACAAAGCATAAATGGTGACAAATACTTTATGTTGTTCATAGATGACTACTCCGAGATGACATGGGTACTATTTTTAAAGCTTAAATCAGATGCCTTTGAGATGTTCAAGATTTTTAAAAAATAGGTTGAGAATCAAATTGGAAAAAGAATTAAATGCCTAAGATCAGACAGAGGAGGAGAGTTTATCTCAGAGGAGTTTGCAGAATACTGTCAAAAATATGGGATCAGAAGACAGTTTTCAGCAGCAAGGACACCTCAGCAGAATGGTGTTGTTGAAAGGAAGAACAAGGACTATGCAAGAAATGGCACGGACAATGTTGGCTGAGAACAAAATAGCTGATAGATTTTGGAAAGAGGCAGTACATACTACAGTTTACATTCAAAATAGGTGCATGCTAAGGACGCATGAAAGCAAAACACCGTATGAGCTATGGTTCGGCAGAAAGGCAACAACAAGATATTTCAAAGTGTTCGGCAGCAAGTGCTACATCAAACGAACTGAAGATAATCTCGATAAATTTGAAGATAGAGCTGACGAAGGTATTTTTCTTGGTTACTCAACAAAAAGCAAAGCCTACACATGTTACAACAAGAGGCTAAAGAAAATTGTGGAGAGTGCAGATGTTAAAGTTGATGAAGGTAGAGATCGAGAAACAACTTATCAAGAAAACTACCCTATTTATGAAGAAGTCATTGAAGGAGATGAAGAAATGGAAACAGAAGAGAATCAAAAAATTGACCCAGCTGATTTAAGAATTGACTCAGAAGAAGAAGAAAACAAGAAATTCAAAACAATAGCAAAAAAATCATCCCAGAGAACAGATTATTGGGGACCCAACGGTTGGTATTCAGGCTAGAAGAGCAGTAGTACGGAACTACTCTCTATTATCCAGCATTGAGCCCAAAAATGTTGCTGAAGCAAGCACAGATGAAAGTTGGATGAAAGCAATTAATGAAGAACTAGATCAGATTGAGAAAAACAAAACCTGGGAGTTAGTACCAAGGCCGACAAATAAAAATGTAATCGGTACTAAATGGATTTTTTGAAATAAATTGAATGAAGATGGACAGGTTGTAAGAAATAAAGCAAGACTGGTCTGTAAAGGCTATGCATAGGTTGAAGGTATTGATTTTGAGGAAACCTTTGCACTAGTAGCCAGACTAGAGGCAATCAGAATGTTTCTAGCTTTAGCAGTTCATAAAAATTTCAAGGTATATCAAATGGACGTAAAATCAGCATTTTTGAATGGAAAACTGGAAGAAGAGGTTTACATTGAGCAACCAGATGGTTTCCAACTCGGTGATAATCCCAACTTTGTTTGCAAGTTGAGGAAAGCTTTGTATGGTTTAAAACAGGCACCCAGAGCATGGTATGCAAGGCTGGATAACTATCTGATTCAACAAGGGTTCAAGAAAGGTTTGGTGGACAGCAATCTGTATGTCAAAATAGAGAATGGCCATCTTATTGTCCTTGTTGTTTATGTAGATGATATCATTTTTGGCTACAGCAATGATAAGTCCTGTAGTGACATAGCAAATAAAATGAAGAAAGAATTTGAGATGTCTATGATTGGTGAACTTTCTTATTTTCTCGGACTGCAAGTCAATCAAAGTGAAAAGGGCATTTTTATTTCTCAAGTTAAATATGTGAAAGAAATGTTGAAAAAGTTCACAATGGAGGATAGTAAACCTGTTAGCACTCCCATGACAACAGGTTGCAAGTTGAGCAAGGATGACAAATCTCTAGATGTAGATCAAACCATGTACAGGTCTATGATTGGAAGCCTGTTGTATTTGACAGCTACCAGACCAGATATCTTACAAGCAGTATGCATGGTGGCAAGATTTCAGGCTAGTCCCAAAGAGACTCATGTGACAACCGTGAAGAGGATTTTTAGGTACCTCAAGGGTACTATGGAGTATGGGTTATGGTACCCAAAAGGTAAGGACTTCACTCTTATTGCATATTCTGATGCAGATTGGACGGGATGTATTGATGATAGAAAGAGTACCAGTGGAGGAGCATTTTATCTTGGAGACAGGCTAGTAGCATGGCACAACAAGAAACAAGAATCAGTCTCTCTATCCACAGTAGAGGCAGAATACATTGCAGCAACAACATGTTGTACACAGATATTATGGATGAGACAAACCCTGAAAGATCTTGGTATTCACTTCAAAGAGCCAATTTCAGTTAAATGTGACAACACCAGTGCTATAAACATATCAAAGAATCCGGTTATGCATTCTCGAACCAAACATATTGCAATCCGGTATCACTTCTTGAAGGATAAAGTTGCGAAGGTGAGGTCAAATTGGATTTTGTTTCGACTACAGAGCAAGTAGCAGATATATTCACAAAACCATTGCCAAAGGAAGTTTTTGAGTACCTTCGAAGTAAGTTGGGAGTAGTCACATTTCCCAAGAACTGACTATCAATTGGGATCACATTCTCAGGGGGAGCATTTATGCCTATGTTTATAGTTTTGCTCATATTCATGATTTTTGCTAACTATAACAATGTGTATCCGAGAATGTTGTGCATAGACTCGGGGGAGTCTGCATGCAGCCCTTTGGTATTATTGTCAAAGGGGGAGAAGAATTCCAGGAGAGTGCATGAGTGTTGCCAACAATTCCAAAGGGGGAGATTGTTGAGCAAGGTGCAGCAAAAGTATTGTCATTGTTGTCAACACAAACAGATAGATCAGTTGATGCAGTTGATGCAGTGGATAGGAGTTCAGAGGTCAGTCAGAACATGTACAATGAATTTCCAAGAAGACAGAAGTGGCCCAGATTCAAAAAATCAAAGAAAAAGACAAGTAAGAAAACTGTCGCGATATCGCGACATGTTTTCTATCACGATTTCATGACATGGCCGAGGAGAGAGAAGGCACAAGAAAAATTGTCATGATTTCATGACATGGCAGAGGAGAGAGAAGGTGCAAGCAAAATTGTCATGATTTCATGACATGGACGAGGAGAGAGAAGGCATAAGCAAAATTGTCATGATTTCACGACATGGACGAGGAGAGAGAAGGCGCAAGAAAAATTGTCATGATTTCATGACATGGCCGAGGAGAGAGAAGGCACAAGGAAAATTGTCACGATTTCGTGACATGTTGGAGGCAAAGAAGCCAAGTGGAAAAACTATCATGATTTCATGACATGTTGGAAGCAAAGAAGGCAAGTAAGAAAATTGTCATGATTTCATGACATGTTTGGAAAGAAGGCGCAAGCAAAGAAAACTGTCATGATTTCATGACATGTTTGGAGAGAAGGCACAGGCAAAGAAAACTATCATGATTTCATGATAGGTTCGAAGAGAAAGCGCCAAGGAGAGAAAGTGTCACGATTTCATGACAGGTTCGAAGAGAAAGTGCCAAGGAGAGAAAGTGTCACGATTTCATGACAGGTTCGAAGAGAAAGCGCCAAGGAGAGAAAGTGTCACGATTTCATGACAGGATCGAAGAGAAAGCGCCAAGGAGAGAAAGTGTCACGATTTCATGATAGGTTCGAAGAGAAAGTGCCAAGGAGAGAAAGTGTCACAATTTCATGATAGGTTCGAAGAGAAAGTGCCAAGGAGAGAAAGTGTCACGATTTTGTGACATGTTTGTTTAGTTCCAAAGAGGAAAAGGCACAAGGCAGCGAAAGTGTCACGATTTCGTGACATGTTCCGTTTTCACTGGCCAAAGATAGAAAAGGCACAAGGAAGTGAAAGTGTCACGATTTCGCGACATGTTTCGTTTTCGCGGGCAAAAGGCAGAGAAGTGCAAGGAAGCAAAAAGTGTCACGATTTCGTGACATGTCATGTTTTCATGGGCCAAAGGCAGAAAAGGCGCAAGGAAGCGAAAAGTGTCATGATTTCGTGACATGTTGTGTTTTCGCTGGCCAAAGACAGAAAAGGCACAAGGCAGCGAAAGTGTCGCGATTTCGTGACATGTTCCATTTTCACGGGCAAAAGGCAGAGAAGTGCAAGGAAGCGAAAAGTGTCACGATTTCGTGACATGTCTGGTTTTCGCGGCTGCAAGACAAGAGGTGAACAAGGAGGCCAAAAATGTCACGATTTCATGACATGTTGCATTTTCACGGGTAAAAGGTGAGAAGAGCATAAAGAGACAGAAGTGTCACGATTTCGCGACAGGTCGCGACAACACGATCACTGATAGTTAACTGAAGTAGAACAACAGTTAAAGGGGCAGTTGTAGAGGAAAAGCATGCAACTATTTTAAGAACAGTCAAAGAAGGAGAAATCGAACAGTCGCATAAATAGAATCAAAAAATGCATGCATGCATAGAAATGAATACGAACAGTTATGTTCAAGAAGACGTACAGTCATGGTAGAGATATACGTTGCATGTAACGTAATGCCCACTCTATAAATACAAAAGGAGTTACATAAAGAAGGAGTTACAGTTGACAAGTGGCAGAAGAGAATATTAAAGGAACAGTTACGGGTTGCATGCATAAATATGGAAGTTAAAAATAGAGACTAATATGTTATAAAAGCAGGTCTACGTGAAGAATAAGGTTGCTATTGTAAGTGAGAAATTGCTGCATAAAGAGGGTTAGAAGAGGGCCGAGAGAGAGATAAGCAGAGTCGTGAGAGCGTGCAGAGTTTAATTAATTGCAGACCAGTCAGGGTCGTGTAAACAGCGAAGGCATTTTTATGTCATTAAAATAATTCAGAATTGCAGTCCAAGTTGGTGCTTGGCATTAGGGGTTGGTGCTCCTATCTGTTGTAGCAAAAAAATAAGGGGTTGGTGCTCCTTCTAGTGGGTGTTGGTAAAGTTTTTGTAAAATTGGTGTTTTGCAAAGGCTGGATTTGGATTGAAGTCCAAGCAGTCATTTTTGAGGAGTAGCCAAATTGGTGAACCTCGTTACATTGTGTGTTGTGGTGTGCTCTCTTGTGAAAAATTGCTTTACCTATTTTTAAGTTCTCTTTGCTTCAGCATTAAGTGTTGTAGATTAGAATTTTAATAGCCACACTGATTCACCCCCCCTCTCAGTGTCATTGTGAGAATATCAATGATTAAATAAATATCTCAACAAACCTTAATTTCACACATGTAAGAGGATGTAATTAGTGCTAATTAATATTAAGGGTTATTTTAATCAAATTTTCCCTAAAAAGGTGACTTAAGTGAAGTCAAAATTAAATTAGAATTTTGGTATTGACTTATTAATTGTTTTTGTCAAATAATACCCCATGGGGGCCTCAATTGCATGTGAATAGACCATCGAATGATATCCCAATGCACCGGATGTGATTTGGAAGGCTTATGAGGGTTTAGGACCAAAAAGTTGGAGTAGTATACAAGAGTCTACACGATGCTATGACAATCTATGGTGATCTACGTATGACTACACATGACTACGTCTGTCTACGTATGACTACGCATGACTACAACAATCTACGCATGTCTAGTAGGATCTACAATAGTCTACGCTGGTCTAAAATAGCCTAGGGGTACCTAGGACGGACTAAGTAAACCTACAAGTGTCCAAAAGGATCTACAAGTACGTAGGAATAGCATTGTGAAACTTTTGGGTGTCTACACACCTATTCAAAATGGGTAAACCTCTTTATCATTACTATTGGTTAGTTACTTATTCAATGATGTTAGGTTGATATAGTCACTACTTACATTTTTTCTAATACATTCATCTATGAAAATATTAATCAATGATGTTGTGTTTAATATATTTAACAAGGAAATACTAATGAATGACTTTTTAAAATTTATAATAGTATATATCCTATTTTATAACTCCTATAAAATTTTATATTCCCTTAAAAATATATATTATTTAGGTTGTATTACAAAATTTTAATTAATGTTAAAGGTTTTTTGGTTCAATGGTTGGAAAAATAGTTGATATAGCTCACACTAAAATTTAAATTTGAATAACACCAAATAGCTCAACACTACTAAATCTATGTAAAAGAAAAAATACAACCCTTTAAAAACCCTACCCTTAAATAAATATAAATAAAAAATAATTTATTTAAACAATTTATAAATATTGTTTTTATCTTTGGATATAATCTATATCTTTTTAATATTAAATAATGATAGTGAGAATTAAGTTTTTGATACTTTTCAGTGAATTTTAATTATAAATAATATATGAGTTTTGTTGCATCTAGTCCACTTTTTTTTGGTTTTTTTTAATTTAGTAAATTAAGGGGTTTTAAAAGGGTCCCCAAACATTTTACAAAGGGGTTTTGGGAGGGACCCTCAACCTTTAAAAAGCCACAAAGATATTTAATAATCACAAAATAAGAACACAAAAGGGACTGTGATGTAAGGTAAAATTGATTCATCATTCCACAAAGATCACATAGATCCAAAACAAACAATATTCTTGCCTAAATTTCAATAAACAAAATAAGACCTGAAAAGGATCTTCCCACCCAAGACACCATGAGAGAATAAAATTTGGAAAAATGGGATAGCCAACCAAGTTATTCAATGGTAAGTTAAAAATTAAACCCTCTAGCTAGCCAAAAAATAAATCTCACAAAAGTCCAAAAGTGCAAAGGCCTGAATCTAGGATTCCTATAGTGCATAGCCAACTGATAGTTAAGATCTTCTAGACAGGAAACAATGAATAGGAATAGAACTAGAACGTACAAATAACATTGTCTTGACCATCCAGAACCTTGCAACATCAGGGGATATAGAAGAGATCTTCTTGTTCAAGGTAAGAAGAAAATATTTCAAACCAAGGGTACTCAACATAAATTCAAACAATATAAGAACCCACCCAAAGAGAACCATAGGGTTTAATAAGGCTCCTTAAATCAAAGTTAGGGTTTTTAAAGGATCTCAAAATCTTCATAGTAGTGTTTTGATAGACTCCCAGAATCGTGATAGGGTTTTTGGAGGATCCCTAAACCTTAGAACTAGGTTTTGAAAGGTTCTTAAAATATTGTATAAATGGATTAGGAATTTGATAGAGGACCATAGGGCTTTTCGAAGGATCGACAAACCTAAATAGGGTTTTGAAATATTCCTAGGCCCTTAAACAAAATAATTAAGCCTTAAGAAGATGAACATAGGGTTTTGGAAGACTCTCCAAACATAAAACAGGCTAGGATTTAGAATATCCTAAAGAAACTAGAAGGTCCACTCCATAGGCCATAAGAGAAGTAGACTAGGAATAAGAAGATTCATGAGATAAATCATACTTAGAATTGAAGTTAAAGAAATACCTTTTTAATAAGCTACAACCTGACTAGCCACCACAAAGGCCAATATTTGCAAGGAAAACCTATAAATGCTGCACAAAAACACACCACCATTTGAATGAAAGTGAAACTAGGTAAAATCCAACAAGTACCCTAGCAAAGAAAGCTTCCAGTGAAAGTAGAACATGAAATAGAGAAGCATGAGGACCAACCCCACCCACCATGGCTGCTCCTCACACCCTCCAACTAGAACTAGATCCTAGTTGAAGTAGCATAAACTAAGCTAGATACCACAAGATAATCCATAAGAAGGATAGATATAGGTTCTAAAAAATAACCCCCTCACTTCCTAGAAGGAGGTTAGAAATAAACCTCTAGAGCTTCTCTTAGGTGGCCAACAGTGCCATCCTATTTTGGTATACCACTATCTAGAGGGAATCCATGAGATATTTTTGATGTCCTCTTCACATTGTAGATATTTTAAAAGTAGACCTCCCATTCAAAGAGGCCAGTATCACGTTCTCTACTTTCACTACAAAGGCATCCAATTTTTTATTATATGTACTTTATGAAATAATATTTAAAAGTAGAATGAAAATAAATAAATAAAAATAGATTTTTTCAACTTTTATTCAAAACACTATCTTTTGTTTAAAAGTAAACAATTATTATTTTTGGTTACATAAGATATTTGGTCACAATCATTTTAGTTTTTGTAACTGACAAGCACATGGTTCAAACCATATGGGCTACTACCACCAAAGTTATTTCACCTTATTATTTTTTATCCGATGTGAAGGAGACCACCGATCGTTTGGGATTTGTACTGTTATCATCAAATTGGCTCACAGTCAGAGAATTAAGAACATACTACTACCTTTGCAAATAGGCTGCCCCTAAGGTTTGAACCTAGGTGCCTTCTTGGTAAGTGCCTTGCTAGACAAGCACTTACCAATCCACCTAACTACTCCCACCAAAGTTATTTCACCTTGTTATTGTTGATCCAATGTGAAGGAGACCACTAGTTGCTTGAGATTCGTACTATCATCATCAATTTGACTCACACTCATGGAATTAATAATAGACTACTACCTTTGCAAATAGGTTACCTCTAAGATTTGAACCTAGGTTCCTTCTTGGTAAGTACCTGGCTAGACTAGCACTTACCAATCCACCTAACCCTCGGGACGAAAAGTAAACAATTATAATGTTTACAACTTTTAGTACACCAAATTTTACAATATTTTATTTTGTGATATTTTTTAGATAAATAATTTCCCAACATTATTATTTTTTAGCTTATAATAAATAAAATAAAATTGTCATTTTCTTATCATTCGATAGAAAGTGAAGTAAGATAATATTAACAAATATAAATTAAAAAAAAAAATTATAAATAATTTACAATTACATATATCTTTTTATTTCATATTTAAAAGATAATTTTACTTAACTTAATATATAAACATGCTATTATTATTAACACTCATATGAACCATGCCAAGATTATTGACTTGACTATCTTCAACAATGATAACTAGAAGCGTTGCTATATAAAGTTATGTATAATTTTAATTAAAAAATGATAATACATCCAATAAGAATGTAAGTTTATCATTATAATTTCCTATTAGTTTTTTCAATATAAATATTCTTGTTAAAAATTAAAATGAAAAAAAAAAACAAAATCAACAATTAACCTCTAAAAATAATTTGATAACACTATAAGAAACGTTATAGTATTTATATAAAAATAAGCAATGTTCTTTTACATAATAATTTACTCTTATAGGTAACCTAAACATTTATATATAAAAATGGGACAACAATTGTAATAAGATAGTTATATCTCACTATAAATAAAATTATCAAAGTTAAATAGTACATATTATTATATTTTCCTTGTATCTTTTTTTTTTTTATAATTTATTAAATATTTGCACATATCATTATCATTTAAACCATATTAAATATTTTTAATTTAATGAAATATGTTTCTATTTGTGTATGACATGTGATCTTATTTATTTAGTTTTTATAGTTAATGAGGTTTTTGACAAATTATTATGTATACAATTTTCATTTTTGTATTATATATAGAAAGGGTTTTGAAAAGGCCCCTGAAAATTATACATTAGGAGAAGTCCTACAAGAAATGGCCAAAAACTAACTTCATAAATACAAGAACAACTACAAAACACAAATGCTAGACACCCAACACCATATTTAAAAAGGAACATGAGAGATAAAACAATACAACTATGGATTGGCTGAAACACAAACCTTGACACAAGCTAGGAGAACCATCAAATGGGTACTATATAAGTCACATTATGTGACCTAACAACCCATGGGATCCATCACCCCTATCAAAATTCAAACCATGGTACCACAAGATCATGGCCTTTATATCCTCTGCACAAGAAAGACCAACATTAAGTGTACACAATAGATAAAACTAGTAATATTACAAGCTCTTCCCACCCAAACTAAGAGCCTTAGATTTTGGAAACTTTGGAAAACTGCATCAGCATGATCTAAAACCAATGATGGATATCAAGGGACCAAAATGAAAATTTTCTTGATTCAAAATAAAAAAAATCTCATTGAAACCAAAAACCCTATTTCTAAAATATTTATGGGCTCTGATTGAAATACAATACATGATCAAACTACACTAAAGAATCCATAAAGAAGGCCCCAAAATAGTCTTTCACCCATTAACAAAAATTGGGATTGGATATCTTTCCCCTGGTAAAGGGTTGGGAAGGTTGATAATTTCCAATATCCAACTTCAACAAAGACTAAGAGCCATTGGTGATCTCTACCTCTGTCACCTTATTCCCTAGAGCTTTAAATGATTGCCTCCCAACATGTTGAGCAAAGTGCAGCAAATAGTATTGTCATTGTTGTCAACACAGTCAGACAGATTTATTGATGCAATGGACAAGAGTTTATTGAACAGCAAGGTGCAACCAAAGTACAATGGATAGGAGTTCAGTGTTGAGCAAGGTGTTGCAGGAGGATTGTCATTGTTGTCAATACGGTCAGTTAGATCTAATGATGCAATGGACAGGCGGTTTAGAAGTCACTCAGATGCGAGAGGATAAAGTTCAAAAGTTAGTCAGATCATGAGTCCTTAAATGATAGATGCACAGAAACAGAAAACATAATTCAGAATGAGAAGAAGAAGTCTTCAGAACCTGAGATGTCAAGAAGCGAAAAGGTTTTTTGTGAAAACCAAGGCAGTCAAAATAAAAAGTTTTATTTAAAATCATGGATAATAGATTTGAAATGGGTTTTTCTTAAAACCCAAGTTGGCTCTTCGTTTCGTTGAAAAAGATGCCCCGGTGATGAAGATATTTAATTTTAAATATTTAGTTTAAATTTTAAAGGTTTTTTGTGAAAACCAAGGCAGTCAAAATAAAAAGTTTTATTTAAAACCATGGATAACAGATTTGAAATGGGTTTTTCTTAAAACCCAAGTTGGCTCTTCGTTTCGTTGAAAAAGATGCCCCGGTGATGAAGATATTTAATTTTAAATATTTAGTTTAAATTTTATTTTATTTAAAATTTAAATTAAAATATTAAATTAAATTAAAAGGGCCGACGTGTTACTATTTCGCGGCAATAAGCTACAGGAAGGTGACGAAGGTGGCAGAAGAGTTTTGCAGCCGACATTCTTAGGGTTACAGCCGATGGATTTTAGGGTTTGGCAGCTGACAAATTCTAGGGTTTCTCAATCGACGTTCTTCTAGGGTTTGTTCCTAAAATTTCTTCTATAAAAGGAGGGCTTCTTCGAGTTTGAAAAATGGGGTGTTAAGATAAAGTGCGAATGCGAGCATAGTGTTTGTGAAAGTGAAGTTCATGTTGAGCAGAGAGCAGAATGTGAAATGACACAGAGTGTGCGAAGCGTGTGCGCAGAGAAAGCAGAGTGTGCAGAGAAGCACGAAGGGCAAAGTTGATTGCAAAGTCTGGTCGTAGTAGTGCAACAGACCGTGTGAAGTGATTGCGCAAGAGAGAGCAGAGTGCACAAAGATTGCAAAGGTGATGTAGACCAGTTAGAGTCTTGCAATAACAAAGGTATATGTCAAACATTTTTTATTCAATATTGAAGTCCAGTTGGTGCTGGCAAATTAAGGGGTTGGTGCCTCTTTCCAGTAGGTGTTGGTAAAATAGGAGTTGGTGCTCCATTCTATTGAAGCAGATAAAGTTAAGGGGTTGGTGCTCCTTCCAGTTGGTGCTGGTAAACAAATTGTCCAGTTGGTGCTGGCAAATTAAGGGGTTGGTGCCTCTTTCCAGTAGGTGCTGGTAAAATAGGAGTTGGTGCTCCATTCTGTTGAAGCGGATAAAGTTAAGGGGTTGGTGCTCCTTCCAGTTGGTGTTGGTAAACAAATTGTAAAGTTGGTGCTTTGCAAGAGGTTGGATTTGGATGGGAGTCCAAGCAGCCATTCTTTTTGAGGAGTAGCCATTTTGGTGAACCTCGTTAAAAATCTGTGTTGTGTGATGTTCTCTTGCGGTACTTATTATATCTGTTTATAAGTTTTATCTGCTGCAATTTTTTTTAGAGTTGTCTATTCATGTTTTGGAATGCTACACTGATTCACCCCCCCTCTCAGTGTCATTGTGATTACAACAATTGGTATCAGAGCCAAGTTCCTTCGGAAAGTTTAACAGCTTGAAGGAAGATCTTACAAGAACACAAATGGCAAGGAAAGGCAAAAGCAAAACCATAAGACACAAGAAGAAGAAATCTCACAAGGGCACAAAAGAAAATGAAGATGATCTCAATGTTGCTGCTTTGGGAATGAAAATAGATTCAAGAGATGAATCAAACAGTGGAGAACAAGCCAGATTAATAAAGTTTTGCACCAGATGTGGGAAGACCGGTCACTTTGTAGCTGATTGCTCACAAGGTAGAGAATGTTTTGTTTGTGGTCAACTCGGGCATAATGGACGCCTGATGCCATGGGTTTAGTAGCGATGAAGATGAAGATGATCCGTTCAAAATTGATAAAGAAACAGATTCAGAACAAGAGTGTGATGAAGAAGGAAGTGATGCGAAAGCAAATTGGGAACGAAAACTGATTTTAGACTTGAGTAAAAAGGTTGAGGATGCAGAAGATATAATCACCAACTTGAAAATTCAAGTAGAAGATTACAAGAAAATTTTTGAAGATCTTGAAATGCAATCTTCTAGGAAAACAGAGTATTGCAGCAAGCTAGAAAAAGAAATTGACGGTTTAAGAATGCAGACAGAAGAAATGAGTAATAAAGTTGGTATATACAGCAAACATGAAGAGGAATCTAACAAAGTTGTTAACAATCTGGAGCTGAAAATAGAAGAGTTCAAAAAGAGTGAAGAAACTCTCAGGTATCAAATCAATGAGAAAGAGACTGTATGCTGCCAACAAGAAGAAGAGATTGTTTCATTGAAGAAACAACTAAAAGAGGCCAATATAAATCTCAAATTTGAGAAGAGCACAGAGTTGCTAGATACAATGATAAATCAACAAAGAAGCTCCACAGATAAGTTTGGTCTTGGATATGAAGTTGAACAACCTTCATCCTCCAAATATGCGGAGAAGAAGAAGTCCTCGGTTGAAGGATTGAAACAAGAAAAGTCTGAAGTTGAATCCTCAAAAGGAAGAAAATATCAAAGAAGATCTACAGAAAAGCAACCACAACAAAAGAGGTTCTCTCACTCTCACTCTTTTAATAATAATGCTTTTTATGGCTATTGTTCTAAATGCAACCACTTTGGTCACAAGGCAATTTATTGTGGACTGAACAATAGATCAAAGAGTTATGCTGATAAAAATACTTCTATTTTTTTGAGTGAACACCTTGTGCAATGTTTTAAATGTAATGGCCATGGGCACATAGCAAGGTTTTGTTCAAGCACTTATGTATCCAATCTAAGGCAATACCATAGATTTCATCATACACATAGAATGCAATACAGACAGGGAATAAAACATGTGCAATGTTTTAAATGCAACGGTCAAGGGCACATAGCAAGGTTCTGTCCAAGCACTTCTATATCTAATCTAAGGCAAAACCCTAGATTTCATCGGACACAAAGAGGACAACACCGACAAGGAACATATCATGTGCATAAAAGAAAAGAAAATAATCATCCATCAAGAATGCACAAGAGACAACCCCACAAGAGAAATGTTCAAGTTCACGAACAGGAGCAAAATAGGGATGTTGTTGAAAAACCCAAGCCCAAGTTCAGGAAAGTCTGGAGAAAGACAGAAGAAAGGAAATTGTGTCTCCTTGGACTGAAGGAGGCTACTCTGCCATTGCTCTAAGCAACTCCAGGTGGCACATCCTCAGGAGGAGCAATATTAAAGTTTTATTTTAATGCTCCTATGTATTTGTCTAGGTATCTGAGGATGAAAGGTAAGCAGTCGGGTTAATGTTGTATAGTTGTTAAAGTGTGTTTTTCAGTTTATATAGTGGTTTGTGGAAATGTCGTGAAGTGTGGTGTTTAATTTGAGAGTTGTCACCATTGGTAGTTTTGAGATATGTCACTATTGTACTGTTGATGATTCTTAATACCACTGTTCAAAATTACGAATCATAATAGTCCAGATAATTTGCTCAACGAAAGAATGCTTGCCCTAGCTGTGTATTTGTGTTTCGAGCAGCATGTATTTGTTTTTACTCTTTGATGTGAAGATTGCAAAATCTTTCATGACACCTTGGTGAATATATTTAATTCACAGACAGTTTTGTTTTAACTATTGATTTAATGCCAGTCCAAGGATAAGAAGCTTGAGGCTGAGTAAGGTGCACTACGGTTGGCCATAAAGTGTTTGACAAAATGTCTTCTTCCGACATGCATAGTTGAAAGTAAGAGTTGGCAGTAAAATTGCAGGTCTGGACAAAAATTGGTACAGATGTGAGTCACTTGTCAATTCCGTTGACAAAAGTGAAATCAGCATGTTGAATGGGAAGATTGAAGAAAAAGTTTTTTAATGAGCAGACAGATGATTTCCAGCCTGGTGATGAATAGTTGAGTTGCTTTCATAGTGGTTGTTTTGATCAAGTTAATGCTTTTCTTGATACATGATTTGGGCTTACTCCATTGAGTTTGATTTGAGCAAGTTATTCTTTGCCTTGGTGATTTATGTTGGTGGCTGTCTTTTTCAAATACCTTTGGAAGGAAAAGGATGTCTACTAGTTTCCTTTTCATGTAGTGATTGGTTGAATGCTTCAAGGTTAATCTTGAGTTGAATGATGTTGGTTAAACCTTGTCTATAAGCATTGTTGCTAAAGCCCTAATTGGTTGAGAAAAGATGTTGGTTGTGCTGTGGTACAGTGTTTGGTACTTGCATAGAGTTGAAAGTGGATTGAGGTAGCCTGCTGGATTCTCACTGCAGAGAAAGACAAACAGCTGTCAGTAAGTTCAAGCTTGTTGAGAATATATCCAAGATGCATGGTGAAGTTGTATGCAGATGTTGCTGGCATTGCAAAAAAAAAAAAATTGGCTATATAAGATTATTGTATGCCTTCACTAACAGTGGACAAGTTTGAGTTTGCAAAGCAACAGAGGGTAGTTGCACAGAAGACAGTGGTTCAGTCATGTTCTTACACATGTTATATTGGTGAAGTTGACGGTGATGGTGTCATTCAATGGTTATTGCTGCTATTCACATTGTTGATTTTATTGATGCCTATTATGCTTATCATGATGTTGTCAATCAGTGAAATGAAGTGGTCTTGGACTCAGGGGGAGCATTTGTGTATTTGTTTTTCTTCTTGTTCATGCTTGGAATATTTGCTAATTGTAATAATTTGTGTCTAAGAATGTTGTGCATAGACTCAGGGGAAGTCTGCAGCAGCCCTTTGGTATTATTGTCAAAGGGGGAGAAGATTTACAGGAAAATTGCACATGTGTTGCCAACAATTCCAAAGGGGGAGATTGTTGAGCAAAGTGCAGCAAACAGTATTGTCATTGTTGTCAACACAGTCAGACGATTTATTGATGCAATGGACAAGAGTTTATTGAACAGCAAGGTGCAACCAAAGTACAATGGATAGGAGTTCGGTGTTGAGCAAGGTGTTGCGGGAGGATTGTCATTGTTGTCAATACGATCGGTTAGATCTAATGATGCAATGGACGGGCGGTTCAGAAGTCACTCGGATGCAGAGGATAAAGTTCAAAAGTTAGTCAGATCATGAGTCCTTAAATGATAGATGCACAGAAACAGAAAACATAATTCAGAATGAGAAGAAGAAGTCTTCAGAACCTGAGATGTCAAGAAGCGGAAAGGTTTTTTGTGAAAACCAAGGCAGTCAAAATAAAAAGTTTTATTTAAAATCATGGATAATAGATTTGAAATGGGTTTTTCTTAAAACCCAAGTTGGCTCTTCGTTTCGTTGAAAAAGATGCCCCGGTGATGAAGATATTTAATTTTAAATATTTAGTTTAAATTTTAAAGGTTTTTTGTGAAAACCAAGGCAGTCAAAATAAAAAGTTTTATTTAAAACCATGGATAACAGATTTGAAATGGGTTTTTCTTAAAACCCAAGTTGGCTCTTCGTTTCGTTGAAAAAGATGCCCCGGTGATGAAGATATTTAATTTTAAATATTTAGTTTAAATTTTATTTTATTTAAAATTTAAATTAAAATATTAAATTAAATTAAAAGGGCCGACGTGTTACTATTTCGCGGCAATAAGCTACAGGAAGGTGACGAAGGTGGCAGAAGAGTTTTGCAGCTGACATTCTTAGGGTTACAGCCGATGGATTTTAGGGTTTGGCAGTGACAAATTCTAGGGTTTCTCGATCGACGTTCTTCTAGGGTTAGTTTCTAAAATTTCTTTTATAAAAGCAAGGGTTCTTCGAGTTTGAAAAATGGGGTGTTAAGATAAAGTGCGAATGCGAGCATAGTGTTTGTGAAAGTGAAGTTCATGTTGAGCGAGAGAGCGAGAATGTGAAATGACACAGAGTGTGCGAAGCGTGTGCGCAGAGAAAGCAGAGTGTGCAGAGAAGCGCGAAGGGCAAAGTTGATTGCAAAGTCTGGCTGTAGCAGTGCAACAGACTGTGTGAAGTGATTGCGCAAGAGAGAGCAGAGTGCACAAATATTGCAAAGGTGATGTAGACCAGTTAGAGTCTTGCAATAACAAAGGTATATGTCAAACATTTTTTATTCAATATTGAAGTCCAGTTGGTGCTGGCAAATTAAGGGGTTGGTGCCTCTTTCCGGTAGGTCTTTGGTAAAATAGGAGTTGGTGCTCCATTCTGTTGAAGCAGATAAAGTTAAGGGGTTGGTGCTCCTTCCAGTTGGTGCTGGTAAACAAATTGTCCAGTTGGTGCTGGAAAATTAAGGGGTTGGTGCCTCTTTCCAGTAGGTGCTGGTAAAATAGGAGTTGGTGCTCCATTCTGTTGAAGCAGATAAAGTTAAGGGGTTGGTGCTCCTTCCAGTTGGTGTTGGTAAACAAATTGTAAAGTTGGTGCTTTGCAAGAGGTTGGATTTGGATGGGAGTCCAAGCAGCCATTCTTTTTGAGGAGTAGCCATTTTGGTGAACCTCGTTAAAAATCTGTGTTGTGTGATGTTCTCTTGCGGTACTTATTATATCTGTTTATAAGTTTTATCTGCTGCAATTTTTTTTAGAGCTGTCTATTCATGTTTTGGAATGCTACACTGATTCACCCCCCCTCTCAGTGTCATTGTGATTACAACACAACATTATTCTCTACTTAAAATCTACAAAACCTTTTTTAAAACTTTTTGATTTAGAACCAAGGAATACCTTTATAACTTCTGGTTTTAGGTCATGGGAACCCTTTCTTCAACTTCACCATCATCTCCAAAATAGTGGATGTACGAAGATTTATCGATTCTGATGAAACATCTAGCCTACAGATATTGAGGTAATCAAAGGATTTCTAAAAAATCAATGGGACAAATGGAGGAGGGGTACTAACCTTCATAAAGAGTTTTTCAATATTAGATTCAAAATTATATGGAAGCACATCTCAATATTCAACTAAGGGAGGCATATTACCTTGAAGGAGAGGCACATTATGATACTCAACCAGAGGTGGATTCTCACCTTGAAAGGGGGTTCTGCAACAATATCAAAGCCCAAACTATCAACTACCTCAACTTGCTAGAAATCAACAAGCTCAAAAACTTGGCTATTGGATACATTCTTTAGGTACTCCTCTTGAATAGATTTACCCCATGATTTTAATTTATTTGACGATTCCTCTTGATATAATTTATCACTATTTAACTAAATCTTTTGGAGGTACTTATCCATAGGATAACTAACAATTTGATATCCAGAGCAAACTATCAGTCTATTTTCATATGAAATGGGTTGGAACCAAGTACCTAAGTATAAGGTAAGCTTGATTAAAGAAGGAATATCCACTTCAAGATCTACCATAACACACAACCTCAAAAAAACCATTTTGGATTTTTCTCTTATTATCGAATCAATTTGAGTAAGATCTCCCACTACCTTAGCCACTCCTCTTAAGATATTGTCATGTCATAGATAGAAAGGAAGACTAAGGAGATGAATCCAAAGGGACACCAATTTTACCTTCTGAGTATGTGGGTTGAATTCAAGCTCTAGTTTTTAAAAGAAAAATCCATTTTTACCATAGAATGAGGGACCATCACCTAGGATGCGGTTTGAATCTCACACATAGTTTAATTTTATAAAAAATAACGATTTTGGAGCCCCAACTATTTTTATTGCACCTAAAATTTTTCATTTTGCTATGGTCCATATTCTAATTGAATCCATATCTAGCCTCACCCTTTGAAATTTTCCCATGAGATTACATTTTCCTTCGTCTTTGGTGATTTGAATCAAATATCTTAGAATGTGAATTTCATTTCCAGTAGGGGAGAGATCACAAAGAATTTTATTACTAACAATACCAACACATTTAAATGCCACAACAATATAAAAGTTATTGGTGTTAATAGATTTAAGATTAATATAGCGACCTTAGAAACTGACCCCACTTTCAAAATTACCTTTAGATGATCGAAGAACCCCCAAAATACCTAGGTGACTAGCCCTATATCCAACACTAGGATTGAAGGTCTTTTGGAATGAAGCCCTAAAAGGGACCCCATTATCAACACCTTCTAGTAGGGAAACCACACATTCCAAAGGGAATCCTCTCCCTCTAACAAAAATACATGATCCACCATAGGGTTGTCGTCAAACCTACAACCCCAAACTCCATCTCCATTACCCTACCTACCATTCCTACTCAAAGAAAAGTTCAAAAAAACTCAAGTCCATTAATATTTGAAAGCCTTGATGTCTATCATCGAGCAGATATGTAGATCTAGAAGCCATGGGATGCAGTGGGAGAAAATTTCCATATTTTTAATATATTAAATTCATAAAATTTATAAAAAATGAAAATTCACTCTTTACTCTTCAACACCTACTTCACACTAATGAGCATGATAATTTTTTTTCATACATATTGAAATTTTTCATTATTAAAAATTAGGGTCAAATAATTAATTAAATTTAAGTTTAATTAGCTATGTTTTAGTTAGTATTTTACATATTAAAGTGTAATTGTAACAAATAAAAATTTTGAATTATAGATATAGACTCGAGATGTTTGAACAGCTCCTGATTACTGTTTATTGTGGTGAACAACTGCACACAAATGTTACAACCAAGAATAATGCTTGATGATGATGAAACCATGGATAGCATATTTTACTGAAGGCCAAGGAATTGAAGACGTAGATTATGGATTTATAATTCTTCTTATAGCAAAACTATTTGAGGGTGAAAGTGGTTGCATTAGGGTTTATAGTAAAAATTTAGGGTTTCCTACAATTTTATATTTTGGATATTGGGATGAAGGGTTTCAATAGATATGCATGCATTAAGTTAAAAATAAATTTTAGAGAAGCAATCTATGGAAGACCACCTCAAACAGGAGGGGAACACAATCAATAATTTCCAAGAAAACCATTGAGGATGTCAAATGTTGTTCCAAGAAAAATAGATATGGGTTGCATAAAAGCAACTAATGGACCCCCAGTGGTGAAGTTGGAAATAATGGATGTTCAGAAAGGAATAGATGTGATTGAGAGAAAAAACTTAATTTTTTGATTCATGGGATTCCAACCGACTATTGCTACCTTCAAGAAATGGGCTACCAATGAATGGAGCACTAAATGTAAGTTCCAAATTTTTACATACCCTAATGGGTACTTTCTTTATTTTTTGAAAATAAAGAAGATAGGGAGAAAATTTTTCAAGGAAGGCCATTGTTTTTTGGTAGGGTAGGTATCTTCATGAAGCCCTGACATACCAAGTTCAAAGATGATGAAGAGATGCCATCAATTGCCCCTGTTTGGTTTCATTTATTTGGTCTTTCCATAGAATACTGGAATCCAAAGATATTCGAAACAATTGGAATTTATTTAGGAATTTACATGATGACTTATGATTGTACCCAACACATAGAGTATATGATTTATTCAAGGATTTGTGTTTTGATTGATTTTGATAAACCACTTCAATATAATATTACTTTACAATATAGGGAAGAAATATGGGACCACGTAATAGATTATTAAAATATTCTATTTAGATGTATAATGAAGAACATGAGCTTATACTGAGAGGGGGGCTAAACAGTATAAGATTTATGTTTCAATACATATGATAACATCAACAATATTAAAGCAGTAAGCATTCCATAAATCATCACACATATGAGAGACATGATTTAATGTGCTTCACCTAATGTGGGCTACTCCATGAAGAAAATATTCCTTATAAATTTTCTCAATAAATTCTTTTGGAAATCAATTCCCTATTACAATGCTTATGGATCCCAGTCTAAAGGAGAAATCGATCCCTTTACTCTGGTTTATGGAACTCTATCCATAGGATAAATCTTTCTCCTCAGCTCTGGCTAGTGATCTCCTAGAATACTTTTACCCCTATTGCACTGGATTATGGATCTCTATCAACAGAAGACCTTTGTCCTTACTACCCTAGCTAATGGATATTTATCCACTAGATACTTATGTCCTCTACTCTATCACATCCAAAGCTTTATCTTAACTCTATCTCAAATCTACACCAAAATCTATCCCATGTATAGTATAAATTTGCTCTAACTCTATCTTAGGTCTAGCACAAATTTGCTCATAAATCTGCACCAACCTCTATCCTTAATTTTGTTCTTAAGACTTCTAAAAGACTTACTCAAATTTACCTTCAAGTCCTCTCAAGAACTTACTCTAATATACCTTTAAGCCTTCTCAAATACTTGCTAAAATCTGCTTAAACATTTGCTCAATAATAGCTCACAAGACATGCTCAATCAATCTCAAATCTTACACACAATGCTATCAATTTTTTTGCCTAATCTTCAAAGTAATTCCTTTAACTTGAAGCAGTTTAGACATAATCTATTTAGAATTCATTTAACCTCTGGAAAATATAGAGAATGATGTAGTCTATCCAAAACTTAATATATTCTACTCAATCATTAAGTCTGACCCTTGCACAAATTTGTTTTCTACTATTTGCACATTTACTTTAAATATCACTCAAAACCAATGCTCAAGAAGTTTCACTCAATCATTCAATAAATGAAAAACAACTTGCTTACTAAACCTAAAAAAGTGTTTTTATACTTATTCAAAAAAAGAGCACAATGTGGGTCTCAAACCCTAACTCAATAATCTTCAATATCTGTCTCAAATGTTCTTTAAACATTCACCAATGAAGCATATAAAAACTCACTCAAGTATTTCCAACAATGCTTATCAAACAATCCTTTTCAATCCACCTTATATTTCACAACATTCAGTCCAACAACACTTCAGATAAAGGATGATATGCCCATACCTTTTTGCTTTGATGGAGATATGTCTTCAAAACCTATCTCACTCACAATATCTTTTGCAACTATAAAAGGTTAGCACAACACTTCTTTATGAGTTAGCAAAAATTCAATATGTGTGCCCAATTAAATTTCAAACCACTCTCTTGGTTTCTCAAATTATTGCATCAACTCATATAATCAAACCCTCCAAAATATTTTAGCAAAACATACATACAATAAAAATTCCTCATACACCTTTTAACTCCCTCTTAACATATTCAACACAAAATCAGAAAGGATTCTTATTACTCCAAATATTCACTTTCAACCTGATATACTATAACTTATTTCAAACATTAAATGCATGGAATAATGAAATTTATTCCCTTGCATATCCCACTTATCATAAATGCATTTCCAATAGAAATATAACCACCATTCAAAATAATATTCCAAAGCACTTAACAATTTCACTATGTCAAAATCCAAATTAATTCAAAACCCATTTTATGCCAAAAAATAAAAATTATTTTTAACACCTTATACCTCCCACGTTAGCGCATACCATACAACTTAGAACCTTAGGCAAAAAATTTATTAAAGCAAAAAATAAATACCTTGCACACTGCCTCCATAGGAATCAAACCCCCACTACACCTATCGCTTGCGCCTTAACTATGGCCTAACCACCACGTGAGCTAAATACTTACTTGAAACAACAATGTGTCCACTACCCTTTGTACCTTTCACTAGCACCAAAACTATTTGAAATAAAAACCTTTCCCTTCTTCTACCATTGGGAATTGAATGCGAGACCTACCATCCGCAAAAGCCTTACATTGCCAAGCCTTGCCACTAGGCCAATTGCATGGTTGGTGATAGGGGCATGCACCTTTACCTCCTAATTCTTCTAGGTTTTCCTCTTTTATTTTTAAAAATAAAACCTTCATCTTATTTCACCCATGAAAATTCACATAAAACAATTTAATCAACCTCTCACTTATGAATTTTAGAGACTTACCTTTGGCCTCCCAATTTTATGGTATAAATACCATTTTTCTTCCTTGCTTGGATGTCGGCTGAAATTAAAAAATGGAAACCTTAACCTTAGCGCCAAACCCTATTTAGGATTATAAAATTATTATAATATAAAAATTAAAAAAAAAAATTATAAATAACCTTAGGCTTTCTCTTAACACTTTAATATTATAATAATAAATATTATAATATTATTTCCTTTGGGCCTAGGTGTTTCCTTCCTTAACCTTAGGCCTTATCTTAACAACTTTAATATTATAATATTATTTTCTTTGGGCCTAGGTATTTCCTTCCTTCAGGGTATTTAGACAATATTTTGACAAACCATGTGAAGATTTAAACCAAATATCTTGGGCTTAAAATATAAATATTTTAACCCTCCTTTTGTCAATCTCTTTGCATTGAGATGAACTGACTCTTGACATCAATGACAACATAATTACTCAAAATTTCCAACAATCTCCCCCTTTGTCATTGATGGCAATCATTTTTCTTAACCATTCCTTTTTTCTTTTTCTAATTTTGTTCCCCTTGAGAAATTGCTCCCCCTAATTGCATGCTCTCCACCTATATCAAATATCTTCCCATTTGACATCAATGGCAAAGGGACTCCTTTGGGGTTAAATATAAGACTCTTAGCTCAGCCCCCTCCCCACCTCCTCTTCTTGAGGTGATTAATTTTGAGGTGGGAGTAGAAGTACTCTCAATTTTATTTTGAAATACTAAAAAGTTTCTTTTGGAAGTGCTTTGGTGAAAATATTTGCAATCTGCGCCTTTGTTGTAACATATCCCAAATTGACTTGCTTATCTATCACCTGATCTCTTATAAAATAATATTTGATTGGTATTTTCTTTATCCTAGAGTGCATCACTGGATTATTTGAAATTTATACCACTTGTATTATCACACAGTATGGGGATAGGGTGATCATGCTCTATCTTGAAGTCATTTAAAGTTCACTTCATCCATAACACCTGTGTACATTAAGCAACTGATGCAATATACTCTACCTTTGTTGTGGATGAGGATATTGATGCCTATTTCTTTCTTATTGAGTCCCACTTCCTGTATTATATTTGATCTTGTAGCTGTGACATATAGTAAGCTGCCAATCATAGATTTGTATAATTTTTTATTTGCCTCAAAGATTCATCATATTTACTTAACTTGCATCTTGTAACAATGGGGGTACTTATTGGTTTACAATCTTCTAACATAAATTTCTTTAGAATATCTTTTATATACTTGGTTTGTGGGAGAAATACACCTTTCTCTGATTGTGAAATCTAAAGTCCAAGAAAGAAGGACAACTCACCAAGCATTGACATTTCAAATTTACTTTGCATACTATTTGCAAAATTTTGGCACATCTTATCACTGTTGCCTCCAAAAATGATATCATCCACATAAACAACCACAATTATTAAGTCATTTCCTTCATTCTTGATGTATAAGTTACTATCCACTATTCCTTTTCTAAAACTTTGTTCCTGAAGATACTTATCCAATATTGAATACCAATCTCTGGGAGCTTGCTTTAGTCCATAAAGTGCCTTCTTTAATCTGCATACATAGTCTATTTTATCAATTAGGCTAAATCCCTTAGGTTGCTCAATGTAAACCTCTTCTTATAGGATACCATTTAGAAAGTATTATTTAACATGCATATGATATACTTTGAAATTTTTGAAAATTGAGAAGGCTAAAAATATTCTTATTGCTTCAATTCATGCAATAGAAGAAAACATATCATAAAAATAAATCCTCGCAACCTATGCATAACCTTTGCATAATAATGTTGCTTTGTTTTATGACTACCTGACCATCTTCATTTAACTTGTTTCTGAAAATCCATTTATTGCCATTCATATTCTTACCTTTTGGTTGTGGGACAAGTTTCCAAGTCACTTTTTTTCTATTTGATCTAGTTCCTTATTCATTGCCTTCATCAAAAACTTATTTTCTCTTGCCTCATTAAAATCTTTGGGTTCAATTTTAAATAACAAAAAAAAAATTACATTCTCACTTGTTCCTATTATCTTTCACATTTTTTGTCTCTCATTTGGATTTCCAATGATTAGATATCTTGGATTATTTTTTTACACATATTTGGATGGAGTTTTGGGTAGTAGTCTTTGTGTTTCTTCTTCTTCTTATAATTCTTCACCTAACTCTTCTTGGCAACTTTCTTCTTCCTGATACACAATTTCTCGAGTTGGTTCTCTTGACCCTATATGCTCATCAACTATCACATTTATACTTTCTATAATAGAATGCATCATTTTTTTATAGCATCTATAGGCTTTGCTCTTGGTGAAATAGCCAAGAAAAATACCCTCATCACATCTTGAGTCAAACTTACCCAAAATTTTCTCTTCTCGTCTTATGTAAAATTTTCTTCCAAATATTTTTAAATATTATATTATGGTTGGTTTTCCTTTACAGAGCTCATATGGGGTTTTGTGGTGATTTACTCTTATTTGAGCTTTATTGATGATATATATTGTTGTATGTACTACCTCTTTCCAAAAACCATCTAAAATATTAGACTCATTTAACATGGCTCTAGCAATATTTTTAACAGTCCTATTTTTCCTCTCAACTACCCCATGTTTTTTAGGAATTCTTACAACTGAATATTCTCTTTTGATCCCATGTTGTTCACAAAAATATACAAATTCATTTGAGGTAAATTCTCCTCCTCTATCTGATCTTAAACCCTTCTAATTGTTTCATTTTCCACTAATTCTTTAAAATATTTAAACTTCTCAAGAGCTTCTAACTTTTATTTCAAGAAGGCTACCCAAATCATTCTGGAATAATCATCTATAAATAATATAACATAATTTTCACCTTGTAGACTCTTTGTCCTTGTAGGACCACATAGGTCAGTGTGCACTAGTTTCAATGGCTCAAATGACATAAATACTTTTGACTTGAAACTTGTTCTAGTTTGTCTCCCATGCTGAAAGTGTGCACAAATTGTATTTTGTGGCCTTCTATCTTGGGTAAATCTCTGATAGCGTGCTTGTTTCTTATTTTCACTATGTTTTTAAAGTTCAAATGATCCATTCTTTTATGCCACAACCAACTCTCATATTCTTGTGATAGAAATGTTTTTCTCCTTTAATATCACTTAGCATGTAGAGGTTGTTTGTATTTCTATTTGCATATACATTAAGCTTTCCAGTTTTAGACTTTATGATCTCACATCTATTTGGATGAAATGTAACTATGTACCCATGATCACAAAATTGGCTTACACTTGGTATATTTTGCCTTAACCCCTTGACATACAATACATTCTCCATATTTATTTTTCCATTATATAAACTTAAAGTTTTTTTTCCACAAATTGTTGCTCAACCATTATCACCAAATTTTACTGATCCTCCAACAATTTCTTTGAGTACAAGAAATTTACTCTTATCTCCTATCATATGACTAGAACAACCACTATCAAGAAACCATTGTTTTTCCTTATCTTGAACATGAAGGGTTGTTTTTACAAATATTGATATAACTTTATCATGCTCTTTTTCCTCTCTCCTAATTGTTGAAGCTATACTCTTTTTACATGACTCAGGAAATACCATTTTGCACCATTTCACATTGAATGCAAAATTATTGTATTTATAACATATGACATCATAATTCATAAGAGGTGCAAAAGAATTAAAATTTCTATCAATATTATTTTTCACATAACCATCGTAATATGTAGCTTTATGACCATATTTGTTACATAAAAAAAATATCCATGGAAGAGATTTTGTAACCTGTTGGAGTGCCTTGAATGATATGGTCGAGTGCTTCTCTTTTGTTGTTCTTGTAATTGAATTTTGTCCATGGATCTTCTTTACCCTATTCTTTCCTCGTGCCTTTTACTTCTAGATTATTAGCATAAATTATGAGCTCATATTTGTTTGATGTCTCTATTTCTTGAGAGCTTGACTCCTATTTCTATTTCCCTAAATTTATATCTTGTCGTAACTTAGTCTTTTTAACTTCACTCCTTAGAGAAATTTTTTTATTCCAATATTTCACACTCTGACTCTCTTGCCCTTAATAGTTCTATCATATCATGTTCAATTTTCTTTCCCTATTCCACTTTTATCTTGAGTTATGTAATATTTTATAGAAGTTCCATCTTTTTTTCTTCATCCTCTTGAATTTGATCCTTCAAACTCAAGTTCTTCCTTATGATATTTTATAAATTTTTGAGTGCAACAAATTTTTTTATTTTATGGCAATTGTGGCCTCTTCTTCATTTTTTGAGGTCATGTATGTTCTTATGGGATCTTCCTCAAATATGTTAGGCTTTTCATGAAGGATCCCACTCTGATACCATTTGAAGAATATGAGCTTATACTAAGAGGGGAGGGATGAACAATATTAGATAAAACTTTTTACTTTTAAATACATATGATAACATCAGCAATATTAAAGTAATAAGCATTATACAAATCATCACACACATGAGAGACATGATTTAAAGTGGTTCACCCAATGTGGGCTACTCCACGAAGAAAATATTCCTTATAAATTTTCTCAATCAATTCTTTTGGGAATCAATTTCCTATTACAATATTTATGGACCTTTATCCAAATGAGACACCAATTCCCTTACTCTAGTTTATAGAAATCTATCCACAAGAGAACTCTTTCTCCTTTGCTTTGGTTCATGATCTTCTAGAAGAATTTTATGCCCACCGCACTATCTTATAGATATCTCTCCACAAAAGACCTTTGTCCTTATTGTTTTAGCTAATGGATATTTATCCACTAGAGACTGCTGCCCTCTGCTCTATCACCTCCAAAACTTGTTCTCAACTCTATTTTAAATCTACACCAAACTTTATCCCAAGTGTAGTACAAATCTACACTAACTCTATCTCAGGTTTAGCACAAATTTTCTTACAAATCTGCACCAACTTCTATCCTCAAATTTATCCTCAAGCCTTCTCAAAAACTTGCTCAAATAGGCCTTCAAGTCCTCTCAAGAACTTGCTCCAATATGCATTCAATACTTCTCA
Organism: Wollemia nobilis; assembly: GCA_028583015.1. Lineage (NCBI taxonomy): Eukaryota > Viridiplantae > Streptophyta > Pinopsida > Araucariales > Araucariaceae > Wollemia > Wollemia nobilis. The sequence continues at coordinate 132,237 of JAQPPZ010002325.1, forward strand.
AATACTTTCTCAAATATGCTCAAACATTTGTTCAATAATAGCTCACAAGATATGCTCAATAAATCTCAAATCTTGCACACAATGCTATCAATTGTTTAGTCTAATATTCAAAGTAATTCCTTTAACTTGAATCAGTTTAGACATATTCTATTCAAAATTCATTTAACCTCTAGAAGATATATATAATGATGTACTCTATCAAAAACTCAATATGTTCTACTCAATTATTAAGTCTATCACTTTCACAAATCTATTTTCTAATGTTTGCATATTTATATTCAATATCTCTTAAAACCAATGCTCAAGAAGTTTCACTCAATCATTCAATTAATGAAACACAACGTGTTCACTAACCCTAAACAAGATTTTTCATACTTCTTCAAAAAAATATAACAATGTGGGTCTCAAACCCTAACTCAATAATATTTAATATCTATTTCAAACGTTCTCTAAACATTCACCAACGAAGCATATAACAACTCATTCAAATATTTACAACAATGCTTATCAAACAATCCTTTTCGCTCCACCTTATATTTCACAACATTCAGTATAACAACACTTCAAACAAAGGATGATATGCCCATACCTTTTTTCTTTGATGGAGATATGTCTTCAAAACATGTCTCACTCATAATATCTTTTGCAACTATAAAAGTTTAGCACAACACTTCTTTATGAGTTAGCAAAACTTCAATATGTGTGCCCAATTAAATTCTCAACCACTCTCTTGGTTTCTCAAATTATTGCATCAACTCATATAATCAAATCCCCAAAAATATTTTAGCAAAATATACATACAATAAAAATTCCTCATACACCTTTTAACTCCCTCTTAACATATTCAACACAAAATCAGCAAGGATTCTTATTACTCCAATACTTCACTTTCAACCTAATATATTATAACTTCATTCAAATATAAAATTCATGGAACAATTAAATTTATTCCCTTATGTATTCCACTTATCATAAATGCATTTCCAATAGAAATATAACCACCATTCAAAATAATATTCCAAGGCAGGTCCGAGGTGTAGACCAATTGGTTCATCCAAACCCCATAAGGGGGCAAAGGTCCAAGGTTCAAATCTCAGGCCTTGTCGAACTGAACGCTTGTCCCTTTCTTGGTGCTTTCAGTGGCGTAAAAGGTTTAAAATGATTGTGGCATGGTGGTTATAGGGACGGACTGTGAGAAGATCTGTGTGGCAGCTTCTGGGGTGGACAACACATAATATTGTGGTGGCCATAAAAAGCTAGATAGCCTACCTAGATTCATGGAAACTACTGATTCCACCACGTAAATTCAAAAAACAAAAAAAAAAATTATATTCCAAGGAACTTAAAAATTTTACTATGTCAAAATCCAAATTAATTCAAAACTCTTTTTATGCAAAAAAAATAAAAAATATTTTTAACACCTTATACCTCCCACGTTAGTGCATACCACACAACATAGAACCTTAGACGATAAATTTATTAACGCAAAAAATAAATACCTTGTGTGTTGTGTCCACGAGAATCGAACCCCCGATGTGCCTATTGCTCGTGCTTTAGATATAGCCTAACCACCGCATGAGCTAAGCGTTCACTTAAAAAAACAATGCACCTACTACCCTTTGTATCTTTCACTGGTGCCAAAACTATTTGAAACAAAAACCTTTCCCTTCTTCTACCATCAGGAATCAAACATGATATTTGTCATCCACCAAAGCCTTACGTTGCCAAGACTTACCACTAGGCCAACCGTGTGGTTGGTGATATGGTCATGCACCTTTGCCTCCTTATCCTTCCACGTGCTCCACTTTTATTTTTAAAAATAAAACCTTTGTCTTTTTTTGCTCACAAATATTTGCATCAAACATTTTAATCAACCTCTCACTTATGCATTTGGAGACTTACCTTTGGCCTCCCAACTATATAGCATAAATACCATTCTTCTTCCTTTCTTGGATGTTGATGTAAATTAAAATATTTAAACCTTAACCTTGGCACCATACCCTATTTAGGGTTATAAAATTATTATAATATAAATATTATAATTATTTTATAAATAACCTTAAGCTTTATCTTAACACTTTAATATTATAATAATAAATATTATAATATTATTTTCTTTGGGCCTAGGTATTTCCTTCCTTTAGGGTATTTAGACAATATTTTGACCAACCATGTGAAGCTTTAAACAAAATCTCTTTGGCTTAAAATATAAATATTTTAACCCTCTTTTTATCAATTCCTTTGCACTGAGATGAACTGACTCTTGACATGAATGACAACATAATTACTCAAAATTTCCAACACAAAATTTATCATGAATATGGTCATCTAGCCAAGGATTGTCCACATAAGGTCCCTAAAAAAAATAAAGAGGATGGGGACTTGGTAGGGTTTCAAATCACTAAACAAAAATATAATAAAAAAAAAGCAACAAAAGGGAAAATAGTTATTTCTGCTAACACCTTTGAAATTCTCTCCATGGATGAGCAAGCATATGATGAGGATGGTCAAATGGAAATAATTATTATGGAGATACAATTTTATGAAGAGATGGGACATGAAGGATTGCATGATGAGAAATTATTAAAATAGCTTACATTGATGTTGAGAAATAATAATAAAGGGAAAAAAAGTACAATGTAGAAAACCAACCCAAGTGCAAAACAAAAGGGCAGGTTCAAACTACAAATAAAACAGATCCTCAAAAAGACCATACAAATTCCAATAGTAGTGTCGTGGTACCAAGTAACCAGCCTATAGTCCCAACTGGAATGAAGCAAGATACGAATAAAAGGATAAGGATGCCATAATCCTAAGGTTTATAGTCAGTCTCATGGCAATGTTGGAAGCTTTGGCTATTTTTCTAAGCAATTTTTGATATTTTTTGATAATTTTTTAAGCTTTGGTTTTGTTCTTAGTGTTACCATATTTTGTTTGACTTGTCAATTAATCCTTTGGCTTAGTTTTTGTTGTATTTATTTTTCCTAATTTTGTTTGTGGTGTTTTTATTCTTTTTGTTGTTTTTTTTTTTTTTTTTTTTGTTATGTTGTTTTTGGGATTTTTTCTGTGTTTTGTGTTATGTGGTTTTTTGTTCCTTTTCTTTGTTTTTGTTATGATAGTATTTGTTATGTTGCCTTGGTGTTTCTTTCTGTGTATTTTGTATTTTGGTGTTGTTTATTTAAGTCATTTTTTTTTGTAATTTATTTATTTATTTTTGAATGTGTTTTTCTCTATTGTTTGTGTGTTTGTTTTGTGTGGTTCATATTTTTTGTTTTTTTTTTCTTGTATCTTTTCTTGTCTACACACTCAAGGAGTGTGCTTTATTTATTTTAGCTTTTTATGTTTTTGTGTTTGTTTATTCTTATTGTGTGTTGTTTTAGGCATGCTCCTTTCGTGTGTCAAAGGTGGTAGTCCAGGTACAAGCCCTAGGTATTTTTTTATGGAATAGATACCCATGCCTCCTTGGGTCTTACCCAAAAGTGGAATCTCTTCTAGGATGTTTTCCACAAAAAAAAAAATTAGAATTATAAAAGCATTATAAATTTATTTCTACTTTTATCATTATTCCTATATGTTGGATATAGAACCTTTATAATATACTAGAGTTGAACTATGATCACCATTTATTTGTTCTACTATTATGTATCTTCATGATTATATTTTTATATGAAATAAACATGATTAGATAACAACCATTATGTTTTGTCCTAGCTTCTCTAGAAAAGAAAATTTCATGAATACATCATTTTCATTTCTTTTTACTTGAGTTGCTTATTTGTTCAATAATATGAAGCTATGCATTTGTACAACAATTAAATTAATTTTTAATTATAACTAACATAGGTTCTATAGGTAGGTCCGAGCTGTAGACCAATTGGTTCATCCAAACCCCATAAGGGGGTGGAGGTCCAAGGTTCAAATCTTGGGCCTCGCTGGACTGAACGCTTGTCCCTTTCCTTGTGCTTTCAGCAGCGCAAAAGGTTTAAAATGATTGTGGCATGGTGGTTATAGGGGTGGACTACGCAAAGATCTATGTGGCGACTTCTAGGGCAGACAACACAGAATACTATGGTGGCCATAAAAGTCGGACAACCTACTCGGATTCGTGGTGGCTACCGATTCCACCATGTAAATTCAAAAAAAAAAAAAAAACATAGGTTCTATAGGATACCATTCCTAAAAGCAATAATAAAACTAGTTGAGTTACATCAATTGTAAATATAAGCAAAAAAAATACTTTGTTCTTAATCAACTGAGTAGTAGTAATAGTGACTTCTAGAATGTTTTTGATCAATCCCTTTATTTTATCCATTTAAAGGATACCTTACAATTTAATAAATTTATCCTCTAAGGTAGAACTAAATCTTATTTAACACATAGTGCTTCCAAATGAGAAAGTGATTAGTTTGCTCTAGAACATAATGCTTGGTGAAACACATGTTGTTTCATTCTAGTAGTTCATTACGAGAGCCCAATATTTATGTTATTATCAAATGTAATCATACCTATCTAGTTTAATCAATTCATTGAGCCTTGTCCAATAATAATGCTTGATATTAATCTACTTTTTTTTATCACTTTATTCTAGATTGACAAGATTGCCTGTCAATATGTGCATTGTGTAGATGGATTTTACTAAGATAATAAATTGAATAGCTACTTTAACTAGAGTAATTATGATTGAAGATGGAAAAATTTTCAAACCTATAAGATAATTTTGATCATTAACCCCATCTTAATCATTTAGTCTTCTTCGATGAAAACATTAATAATGTCCAACTATACTATGATATTAATCCCTTCCATTAGTATGGTATATTTAGCTTTCAACTAGGATATATAGGGGATTGAATCTATTCTGATCAACTTTCCTTCATGCCAATATATAATAACACATGTTTCTATTAGGCCTAGCTTACCCCTTGATACTCCATAGAAATTAAGTACCACCAAATAAGGAATGTAGGGTTTCCACGATATGTGGTATGCTCTAGCATTTATATAAGTATCCTCTTGTTATATTGGCTTAATATGCACAAGTGGGATCATTTTTAATGATTTGTTGTACCTAAAGAAAAATTGGATAGTTATTGTCCTTCATAGAGATTTCGATAAATTTTGAGATAAGAGATTTTATGTTGATAAAAATACCCATCGTAGATAGATATCATTTTATAAAATTATTATGATTATTATCCATCCATAAACCCCAAGTCATGATGTATGAGGTAATTCCCTAGAGAACAAGTAATTATTATTATTTTTAGACCCAAAATTTAAATACTTGCATGTTTTTTCCCATACCCAACACAAAATAAAGTTTTATAAGAGATAAATTTACATTTTGAAGTTAAAGTGAGAGGAGATGATGCATGATTTCTAAAAATTTCATATATGGTGTATTATGGTGGTCAATCAAGACCCTTATTTTTAATATTATAAAATGTGAGAATTTTAACTTTGCTCATTAATAGTGAGAAAGAATTTGCCTTTGTCATTCAATGTTTGAAATAGATCCACATGGAAAGTGTAGTATTAGAATTATAACAATACCATAGGATTTTATATGTTTTCCTCACCTTATATTTTTAGATGTGATTAAATAACCATTTGAGACTCTCTCCTCATAATTTAATCCAATACTTATTTTTATCTATACCTTTTTACTTAATATCAATTTTTTCCCTATAGTGGTTAGTTCTAACTTGGAGATGCAAATTTGTCTCCTTTACAAGAAACCATTACTAGGTGAGGTACAACAATAGTCAAATATGTTTTATCCTAAGAGGATTCTATACCCATTTAGGATATTGTATCCCCTCCAAGTTATAGTCAATATTTAGTCTCCCAATAAATGCCCTAAAGTGAGTAAATTTAAAAGAAAAAAATCCCATTTATATAGGTACTTAACCTTGTTGTGACCCATATAAATTATTTACACTATTCTAAATCTAATATTCATTCTCATATCTAATAATTTTTTTATTCTAACCCCACCTCAACATTTTTTTTTGTATAATCTATTCCATATTAGGAATGGAATCCATTACTTATTAGATGTTTTCTAAAATAGGAAGGAGCACGTCAACTTATTTATTTACTCATTTACTCCCACTAACATCCATGTGAACATGTAAAGATAGACAAGGAGGATTTGGAGGATTGAGGTGGTAAGTGGTGTTATATTTACCATTGGTCAATTTGTTAAAAACATAATGGATTAGACAATATTTAAAAATAATATTATAGTTAAGTTTTAGTTATGATTTCAAAAATTTAATTTTCTTATATTATAATTATGAATTTTACCTTGTACATATATGTCACCATATTTTAGTTTTATTTAATCAAATATTGATTATTGACTCATATAAAAGATAAAATTCAGGTCATATTTTATCTTAATCCAATGCCATATATTAATATATAGACATGGGACAAGAACATTTCATAATTCATGATGGTCATTTTTAATTCTTGAATTATAATTAATGTATTGATGTTTTACATAGTTGAGTATGTGTTGGCATTTTTGCCACATTGGATTTTTTTTGTAGTGTGCCACATTGACATTTTGTTGTAATCATTGGTGCCACATTGAAAAGTGTTTTTTCTTTTTTAAGTGTTTTCACACATTGAACACTTTTTCCTATGGATGTAATCTTGGGTGAAGTTTGGTGCAAATATTCCTTGAAAAGAGATTAATATTGATAAAGATAATTCTTGAGGTGATATGATCGCTGAAGCTACCAAGTTTAAGCATGTGCTCTTGATTCCAGTGCAATATTGTTCATTTTCGAGGCATCAACCACTTCGTGGGCATGCATTTCCAAGGCGCCACCATGGAGATTGAAACTGGACCGATGATTTGTGTTGAAGCTTGATATGCCATGTGATAAAATCAGCAGTTATTTTATTTGGCATTTGCTCATTGGTTCATTGTTGTGGTCGAGGAGAAAGTTGTTGCTATTGGTGGCTGAGTGGCCGACACTTTGCCTCCACATGTATTTAATGAAAGAGGCGAAAACCTCTATAAATACTAATCAAATTCTTATTGTAAAGGGAGGTTAGATATTTTGCAAGAAAACTCTCTAAGTTCTCTGCATCAATAGAAGAGACTTGGCTTCTAAAATTTGCAAGCATTCTTATGTGTGTGATTTCCTTCTCTTTTTTAAAATCATTTTTATTTATGCTCATGCTCTTGCTGTTAAGTTTTGAATTCTGCATTCTGAATTCAAACGTTGTTGGTTAGTGAGTAGATTTTGAAATGCGATCCGGGGGTTATCTCTACAAAGGTGTGAGTTAAATTTTGTTGCTTTCCTTTTATTATATGCTGTTATAAAACTTGGTGGAATTTTTGTTGTTAGTCTACCCCAAATTCTACACTTCGGCCTATGGCTATATTTCCCTTTCTTTCAGTTATTTTTCAATTTCTTTCCTGCATCCCTAGTCTTCAAATAGTGTAGAATTTAGTAAGGGAGCCAGCCCTCTCTAGAGATCGGTTCGAAGGAATTTTCTTTTTCCCTCGGCCTTTCAATGTTGGCCGAGTCTAGGGCGCACAAGTGATGAAATCTTGTACTTAGGCAGATTTGTGACCAACAATTTTTGGCACGCCCGATGGGACAGACTGTCTCTGTCTCAGTAAGATCCATAATCGATGGGACAAGTACTATTCCAAGTTGACAAACCCACCTATGCCAATAGTTTTTGGCACGCCCGGTGGGACCCTAAAAGTTTCACTTTCAATAGTATTGAGGTTTAATGTTCACCTTCATGTTGTATAGTTAGAACATTTGGCGACTCAACACTACCCAGAAGCCTCCGAACGTGGAGACAGTGAGAGTTGTACTTCATGATCACAAGATCGAAGGCCAAAAAATTTGAAAATCTCATTGAGTTTTTTGAACTTGACAACCAAAAATTAAGTGGACACCCTAAGTTGGTCTCCCCACCACTTACGTCCTCTGCAACATCCTCACAAATTGCTGGTGTATTTTCTGTTCCTTCAAGTTCATCTAGTATTGCTACTAGTTTTCCACCTCCTCAACCACACACACCAGTCCAAATGGCCCAGAATCCTCCACCAAGGCAGTTCTCGGCATGGAATAGTTTGGGAGCCTTGAATTTACTGGCACAAAATCCAGTCCCTCAAGCTACTTTGAAAGCTTTGCCGACCTATGATGGTACTGGTAAAACTTCTTATGAGCATATTCAAGATGTAGCCTCTTTGGCGACCATCCATGACATAACGGATGAAGACGTGATGATAAAATTGTTGGTGTTGTCACTGAGAGGGAAATTGTTGTATTGGTACCGATCGTTGCAACCAGGCACTATTGCATCATGGGATCAATTAGGAGAGTTGTTAATCAAAAAATTTCATGAACAAGCCGATCCATTTTCCTTGTTGCATCAATTTAATGCAATTCAAAGGCATCCGCAGGAGGAGATAGCGGACTTCAATGTCAGATTTACCAGAAGCTGGCAGAGAGTTCTTGAAGGTCTTCGGCCCACTCATGAGCAAGCTGCATTCTATTATCTTAGAGATTTTAACACAGACATTGGCTTGGCTATCCGGCAGTCCAACGTGACTACATTCCCAGAGCTATTCGAACAAGCGCAAAAGGTGAAAGCAGACTTGATTGCCATAGGTAGGCTTCCCCCAAAGGTAACAATGCCTATCTTACCTGATCTTCCTCAGCATTTGTATTCTGGTTCATTTTCATAGCCTATGCCTTCCATGTATCCTATTCCATCATGGAGCTCAAGTGCACCTCAGATCGCACCCATTCCAGTTCCCCAGCTCCCTGCTCCAACTATTCCATAATTGCCTGCACCAAGCATTCCGTAATTACCAGCTCCCACTTCATTCCCAGCATTGCCTACATCGCCAACACCTCTACCTATATCGACACCTCCTGCGCCCTCAAATCCTGATCCTTACACAACGCTATTACAAGAGGTAAAATCTGCTAATTCAGCTATAAGAGCAATGGGAAATAAAATCACAATTATTGAAAGAAAGCAGGCCGAGAGAGATTTCCAACCCAGGAGATTTCAACCTTCATCGATCACTAGAGAACAAGCGGCTTCAACAAGAAAAGTGCCTGAGAAGAACCCGACTGTGTTGATGAATGAGGAAGCTGGCCCTACAGAAAGAACATATTGGTGCTCTACATGTAATGATCCACACGGTGAGGAGACTTGTATGGTTCATTTGAACTATGTACAAACATTGGCCGCAAGCTCTTCTGGAGGACAAGTTAACATGATTACTGAGGTAGATCATAATTTTATGGTTCCATCTGAAGAACAAGTCTCAGTTCTCATGAGAACTGGGAAGAAGCCAGTCACGGTAGATCCAACAGAGATGGAACCATTAAGGGTACCGATTGATCCAAAGATGCAAAATGAGAAGAAACAAGTACAAGTGAAAGCTCCTGCTTCAATACCAAATCCAGATTCACCTATTCTATTAAAATATCTTTTGCCACCACGAGCAAAGGAAATATTGCAAGAAAAAGCCTCAGCTTCGCAGGCAAGAGCTGAAACAGAGGAACAAGCCAGAGAAAAGCTCAAGTACCCATCTTTGACTAAAATACTGAGGGTAGAAGCCACTCAGCAATATCAGAGCAAATATGAAGACACTATTGAAAAGAGGGAGTCTGGTGCATCTACATACAATATTGTTGAAGAATTGAAGAAGATTCCAGCCAAGGTTAGTCTCTATGATGCATTACAATTACCTGGGCAAGTTGATTTGTTACAAGAATCATTGAAGTCTATGAAAGATAATGAGAAGAATCCTACCCAGATGATTTTTGCTCAAACATTAACTACTTCAGCCACTAGAAAAAATAGACCACCCCCATTTTATTTGTCACTCAGGATGGAGGGTTGGATAGTGCACAACTGCATGATTGATTCTGGTGCTATGACAACTGTCATGCCAAAGGCAGTTTGTGAAGTCATGGGTATGGAGTATACAAGAAGTAGCCCTGGTGTCTTGTAGTTGGATGGGACTCCCATGAAAATAGTGGGTGTAATCAAGGATATTCCTATTGTTCTACATAGTATGCCTCAAATTATAGTAATTCAGGAGGTAGTTGTGGTTGATTTGGAACCATATTTCAGTATGTGTTTGTCAAGAGAATTCACTGCCAAGCTGGGAGGCTACCTTTCTCTGGATTATTCTCACTTGGAGATTCCTTTCAAAGGAAGAAGAATCTGGATCTACAATGAGAAGCCTTCTACTTTTCATATAGAGAAGATGGAAGAAGAAGAAAAGTCCACACATTCTATCAACATGATAATTGAAGAATTGGAAAATCCTGATTTGATGGATGAAGTCCTGGATGAGCTTCGCTTAGAGGATGAGTTTTCAATGCTCGATTTTAATGCCATGATGGAAACTAAAATTGGTTGTTACTCCATTACAAAGCCTGAAGAGGTTGAAATAAAGATGCCTCTTGATCAAGATGATCAAGACTCTGTGCCCGATCAATTATGGAAGTTGTATTTTGATGGAGCAAGATGTAAAAATGGTGCGGGAGTAGGGATTGTTCTTATTTCTCCCTCTGGCCTACAGAAAACATATTCATATCGACTGACCTGGAGTTGTACTAACAATGTTGCTGAGTATGAAGCGTTGTGCCTAGGTTTGAAGAAGGCAAAAAAATTGGGGATTGAACAATTGCAGATTTTTGGTGACTCTGAATTGATTGTGAATCAAGTAACGAACAAGTGCATCTCCAAGCAGCATTATCTCAAGGCATACCGCAACAAAGTTTGGGACCTGTTTGAGGCTTTCACAACATTGAATATTCAATCCATTTCACGAGAGCTGAATAAGCATGCTGATCTTCTAGCATCTCTTGGAGCAAAATTCTCTCCGATTGAGCATGTAGTGAGGAAACCTAAGACCGTAAGGTTAGTTTACAGACCTTCGGTCCCAGACAAGAACATGTATTGGCAAGTATTCGAAAGTGATGAGCAGATTGTAAATTTTTTGATAAGAGAAGCGAGTACTATGGAAGAGAGAACGCTTGATGAGGAGGAAGCCAAAGGGCTTATTCAACTAAGGAATAATCATATCCCAAAAGGATTGATTACACTTGAAAGCCTTTTTGATCAAAATGATAGGGCAGAGAAGCATAGGATCAAAGTAGATGAGAAGGAGTATATTGAACTGGAGTTAGGTCCCCAAAAATCGATAAATATTGGGACGGATTGTACTCCCGAGGAGTTAGAACAAATCAGAGATTTATGTCATGAATTTCCTGACATAGTTGCTTGGAGTTACCATGATTTGAAGGGATATAACAAAGATGTAATACAACATACTATTGAGTTGCATGATGGGGTGAAACCCTTTAGACAAAAGCAGAGACCAGTTAATCCCAAGATTGAAGTACTGATGAAGGCGGAGCTTCTTAAAATGTTGGATTCTAAAATCATTTACCCCATCAAGCATTCAACTTGGGTGGCAAATCTGGTCCCAGTACGGAAAAAGAATGGAGATATTCGCCTATGTGTTGATTTTCAAAATTTGAATCAAGCCTCGCTAAAAGATCATTATCCTCTGCCTCAGATTGACCAGATTCTTCATGTGGTTGCGGGAGCTCAGAGATTCTCTTTGTTGGATGGATTCTCTGGGTATAACCAGATTTGGGTCAAGGATGAGGACCAACATAAAACAACGTTCACCACAAAATGGGGAACCTTTGCTTACCAGCGAATGTCGTTTGGACTCTCAAATGCTGGCGCAACTTTTCAAAGGGCAATGGATGTGGCTTTTGGTGAGTTGTTAAATCACATTATTGTGATTTATTTGGATGATATGACTATTTTTTCTCACAATAGGGAGGAGCACGGATCTCATTTAAGGTAGGTATTTGAAAAATGTCAAGAATTTGGCATATCTATTAATCCAAAAAAGTCAATTTTTTTGTAAAGGAGGGAAAGCTCCTAGGACATGTAATTTCAGAAAATGGCCTAGCTATTGATCCAGCTAGGGCCCAAGCTCTTTTGAAGCTTCCATTGCCAACCAATAAGAAGGATTTGCAATATTTTTTTGGGCAAATTAATTTTGTTCGAAAGTTTGTTGCAGATTTCGCTCAAGTAATAAGGCCAATGACAGAGCTTTTAAAGAAAAATGCTGAATTTAAATGGACCGAGCAGAGGAAGCAATCATTTAAGGAGATCAAAGAAAGGATCACTCAAGCTCCGATCCTGGTGAACCCTGATTATTCCAAGGATTTTATCCTTTATGCTATTGGTGAACAAGAAGCTTATGCAGCGGTGCTTACACAGAAGGGAGATGATGAAAATGAACGTCCGATTGCTTTCCTAAGCCAAGTCATCCAACCACATCAAGAGAAGTATAACTTCATTGAGAAACAAGTGTATGCGGTAATGAAATCTCTGAAGAAGTTTTGGCACTTTGTTTCATAGAGTAAAACAATAGTTTATGTTGTTCATCCAGATGTCCAAAATTTTATCATACAAGGAGAACTTGGAGATAGGAGAGCTGGCTGGGTTTCTAAAATTCAAGAATTTGATGTTGAGATCCGACCAACCAAACTTGTTCGAGGTCGAGCATTGTGCCAAGAGCTTGCAAAGAATGCTTCCTCTGGATCCACAATTCATGAGTATGAGGATGTAGTAGATAATTGTAATTTTGACAATCATTCTATAGTGGATCAAGATTGGACAGAGGAGCTGATTGAATATTTTTATTTTGGTAAATGTCCTTCACATCTGAATGCTTCATAGAGAAGAAGATTTAGACTGCAAGCCCTCAAGTATGTCTTGCTGCCAAATGGCTTGTTTCATAAGAATATTGATGGGGTTCTTCTTAGATGTGTCAAAGAATCAGAGAAGGAGAAAATTTTAGAAGAATTCCATTATGGATTATCAGGAGGTCATTATGCAGGTAGACCCATGGCATTAAAGATTATTCGAGCAGGCTATTTTTGGCCTACTCTTTTTGTAGACGCCTTCAAAGTTAGTCAAAAATGTGATAAGTGCCAAAGATACATCGGTAGAACCAGGAATGCATCATTACCTCTTCACCCGATTCAAGTAGAAGTACCATTTCAGCAATGGGGCCTAGACTTTATCGGGGTCATTGATCCTAACTCATCTGCTGGTCATAAGTACATCTTGACTGCAACCGACTATTTCACTAGATGGACTGAAGCAATTCCAACTAAAAAGGCGGATCAAGCCACGGTCATCACTTTTCTTGAGGGGTTGATCACTCGCTTTGGTATCCCAGATGCGATTATAACAGATAATGGAACTCCTTTCATAGGTGCCAAAATCAGTGAATTTGTGGGTAAGTACGAAATTTATTTGAAAACTTCATCTAATTATTATCCGTAGGGGAATGGCTTGGCCGAATCTACAAACAAGAATTTGCTTCAAATTTTGAAGAGGACCCTTGGCGACAATAAGCGGAGCTGGCACCTACTTTTGAATCAAGCATTGTGGGCTGATCGCATCTCGGTGAAAAAATCTATCAAGACATCCCCTTATTCATTGGTATACGACAAAGAAGCGGTTTTGCCAATTCATATTGAATTACCGGCCCTCCAGACTTGGCATTTGATTGATGATGAGGATGATGAATCTGATTCTATGAACATGAGATTAGCTCAACTTTTACAGTTGGAAGAAGAACGGGAGAAATCATACCAGGATTTTATAGAACATGCTGAGATGACAAAGAAATGGTTCGGTAAAAAGGTCTCCGAAAGGACTTTTAAGGTTGGCGATCTTGTATTGAAGTGGAATGAAAAGAAATCAAAGCCTGGCAAACATCACAAGTTCGAGGCAATATGGGAAGGTCCATTTCAAATCACAGGTGCCAATCAAGTTAATTCTTTTTATTTGCAAGATATGGATGGTCATGCACTGTTAATTCCAGTTAATGGTCTTCATTTGAAGGCCTATTATCAGTAAAAAAAAAATTATTGATGTAAATATGTACATATTGTCGTTTTACGTTTCTTTTAGGCTTGGATTTGAAAAAGAAGAAAAAAAATGAAAAAGTGTGCAGAGCCCGGGACTTCCCAGGAGGTCACCCATCCGAGTACTACTCTAGGAAGGTTATGCTTAACTAGGGAGTTCTTTAAAAACTTGAAAACCAAAAAATCAAGTTGGATGAGGTGTTTAGGGGGTCCAAGGTTCTGGAGGTGTAAAAAAAAAAGCAGAGGCTTGCATTTTCCCCGCTTTCCGCTCTATAACATGGCCTTACCTTGAAACCCTTGATTTTCGGATTTTGGGCTGCATTTTTTTTCCCTCCTCCCCCATGCAATAAATTTAGGGAAAAGAAAAAAAAAAAAACTCCACTCCCTCCATGCTCAATTCGAAATTCAAATTCCAAAATTTGAATTTCCCTCCCAACCCTTTTATTTTTTAAAATAAAAAAACACATAACCCGAAATTCCTTTTTTGGCCTCCGAAATTCCTTTTTTGGGCCTCCGAAATACCCTTTTCGGACTTCAAATAAAATATTTTACAAACTTCATTCCGTCCCTCCCGTTCCTTCATGCCCGAAATGCCCTTTTCGGATCCCGAAATAGTGTTTTCGGGATCCCGAAAGCCTTCCCTCTCGCCCTTTGACTAGTCAACCAAAAAAAAAATATATAAATATATATTTATTAATAAAAAATTGCATGCTTCCCGAGCTCGTTTTCCTCCCACCCGAAATACCCTTTTCGGGTCCCCGAAAACACTATTTCGGGTCCCAAAATTCCCATTCCGTTCCCCTTCCATTATTTAAAAAAAAAAAAAAAACGTGCTCATGCATGCCCGAAAATTCTTCCTTTTCCCCCAAAAATAGCCTTTTCGGGTCCCCGCAAAGACTATTTCGGGTCCCCACAAAGCCCTTTCGGACCTCCTAATATACATGTCTTCCACCACTCCCCGTCCATAGTCTTCGTTATCCTTCCGAAATACTCATTTCGAATCCCCAAAAACACTATTTCGGGTCCCGAAATTCCCATCCCGTCCCCCGAATAAACCATTTCGGCCATTTAAAAAAAATAATAATAATAATAAAAAAAAAAAACCAATGATACTAAAATAAGAAAAATCATTATGCATTTAAATCCTTTCGCTCATTTTTTTTTCCCATGCACCCCCCATCTCCATGCTGCACTATCCGTAAATTCCGCTCATTAACATTTCTCACTCCACTCACTCATTACACTTTCTAAAAAAAAAAAAAACAAAAAACTACCACTTCTCGCATTTCAAGAAGTGGTAAGAAGCATAAAAATAAAAATAAAAATAAAAGCATCATTGGAATGCATGCGGTGCCCATGAAATTAGAAAGCTTTCCAACGGATGTGTATGGAAATTTATAAAAAGGAGGCCCATCCTTTTGTTTTCAATCAAAGCATTTGCAGGGTTCCTATATCGAAGTCTTGCGAATCCCTTTTGCTCCAGGGTTTGTTGTTCGTTGTTGCATATTCAAAGGAAGCTGAAGATGGGGAGGAAAGTTGCAGAGGCCAAGAAGGTGAATGTACAAAAAAGCCTGAGATCGCGAAGAAGCCGCGAAGAGCTCGAGAAGAAAAGGTTGAAGATATGGAACTGAAACCTTATGATGATCGCTTGGGACAGATTAAAGATTGCAATATCACCAACAAGGGAGTAGAAAGACTGCGTCTAGATGCTGAGTTTGTTGCACAACATATGTCTGTTGGGAGTCCCCGTACTATAGCATTTCATTCTCATCTCTCCTGGTACTTGTGTACACCTGTGCATCTATGTCCTGAGCTGATCTGGGCAATCGCACAATGCTACAACACTACTGCAAGAACTGTCCAAAATGCCCACGGAGAAGTATTGTTTAGTATCTCGGCTAGTTCCATACAAGATGCGTTTGCTTGTGGTGCACAACTTTCATCTTCTGCTACATTAAAAAAATTCAGTTTTAAGGAGGAGGAGGAGAAGTATCAACCTACCATTCAGATGCGACAGTTCATGGAGAGCCAGTTATTAAAGACCCCATGATTGGGAGAGTTGCCAAAAATGTCGACACCATTGAAAAGTTTCAAGAGCCCAGATTTGTATTCAATGATAGCATGGCTAACAAGATTATCTTCAGATTTTGCAGTACAAAAGTGGCAAGCATCATTGGTGCAATTCATTTCACAACCAAGGTTTTATGCTCCAACTGCCGCGACAACAACTCCAAATTCAATTTTCTTTGATTGGGCAAGTTTCTTAGAAATGAGGATACATTCACAATTGAGAAAGGTACAAAATGGAGAAGATCTTACCTTTAGGCATTGTTCCCTCTTGACATGGTATTTTTTCTACCATATGCACTCTCGTTTTGCTTTTGTAGCAATAAACAAGACAGATGAAGCGGGAAAAGCATTACCGGTATACTCATGGACTCGGAGTTTGTCCAAGAACGAGTCCTATTATAACTTCAACAGAATGTTTTTAGGACCTGCTTTGGAGATAATGTATGGAGTATGCAACAGAGTGCCTCGGGCCCTACAAGCAGAAGTGGTTGATAAAAAAAAAGGTGATGTTTTCTTACTAACCCAAGGCATGGTAGTTAGAGTGTATGGTTTTACTGGTAAACCTTTTTTGCTACCATATTTTACAACTGAACATCTTTTTGCCTTGGAAGTAGCCCGACAAAGTGATTTTATAAATGATACCTATGGGTCAGGTAATAGAAAAAAAAATACATGTGTTATGCCTTTCAAATTTGGTGATATCACAGTTACTCAGTGTGGGCAGAATGAACTGATTGTTGAGACACTCTATGATCATGGATTGGTTGAGCTCCCCCAACGATGGAAGTATGATCCTTTGGGTATTTTTGCCAGTTTCATCAAGGCAAAAACATTTCATTGTTGCCCTAGAGAAGATATTGTGCGACAAAGGAACAATCCTGAAGGGCATGACATTGAATGGCATGTAGAGAAGATGATGTCACTTCCTCCTTGGCATGATTTTTATGAAATGGAGGTTGAATATGATCCTGCCAATCACTCAGAATAGGTTCCTCCTGAAGGTTTGTTTGAGCAAATGAAGACCAAATTTCCTGATTGGTCTGATGAAAAGATTGCCAATTGGTGGATCATGAGAGTTCATCAAAATAAGCTCAAAACAAAATATTCGATGGCTATAGATGATTCTTTTTCAAATATTTATGATGATAATTATGAGAAGTATCAACCCCTCTCCTTTGCTGATTTGGTGCCTAAAAGTATTAGTAGTCCAGGTAAAGAACAAGAAATGATCGGACAAGTGGAGGTATTGGAAAAAGAGAAGATTGTTATTGAAGAGGGAGAGCAAGAGCAATTTCTACAAAATAAAAGGAGTGCAGCCATGGAAATTCCTTTCCCTCACATAGCAAAGAAGCCTAGGAGTGGAGCACATTCTTCATCACAAGCAATTGAGCCAACACACTCTGATTCAATGGTGACATCGGTTGATCTGAACATGGGGAAGGAACAATCTAAAGGAGAAGAAAATATTGTGATACAACAATGTTTACCATCGGCTCAAATGATCATAAGCACAAAAGGAGAGGAGCCCATAGGTATGCATTTTCCTTCTTCTTCTCTCATTAATAAGCATTTGGTGACCACTATTTTTTCATCCATAGTTCCTATGTCTACTTCACCTCCCGTCACATCCACCTCTCCCATTCCCACTTTTGTCCCACAGTCACAGGTCACTAGTGCTTCTTCGATTTCACCCATTCCATCCTTTTCTCTTGCCTTTAGTTCATTTGCATCTGCCCCAAATCCATTTGCCCTTCCATTACCCTCTGTTTCATCTTCCATACCTTCACATTCTTCCATAAGCATGCAAGCACCTCTTCGAGTAAGCATAGATGATATCCCCTCCACTTCCATTCTTGTGGTTGAATCCAATCCCCAACAAGCTATTTTTCTCTCTTCCCCAATTTTTGCCATGGAGGAGCCACTAGTCTCTGAGATAGAGTTGC
The DNA here is from genome assembly GCA_028583015.1 of Wollemia nobilis. Classification (NCBI taxonomy): domain Eukaryota; kingdom Viridiplantae; phylum Streptophyta; class Pinopsida; order Araucariales; family Araucariaceae; genus Wollemia; species Wollemia nobilis. Next base: position 150,223 of record JAQPPZ010002325.1, read on the forward strand.
TACCTGAGCGCTCAATAGCGGAAAAACTCAGCAAGGCACAACAAAGTTCATCTAGGTGGTGGAAGAATCGTAAGAGAAAGGATTCACTAGCCATGGCACAACCAGTAAAGAAAGTGACTTTTGATCCCATAGCAATGGAGAAGCACATGGTGACCATGATTCCTCGGGTTCAGAAACCTCAAAGAGAAATGACATCTAGTGACTATTCATACCAAGCTGTCACTGAGGACCTCACAAAGAAGCATCCAGTTGAGCACATGGGCACCATACAGGAGGCATCAAGTTCCATGTATCTACAGGTAGAACATTACAAGGATCTTCTCATTCAAGCTGAAGAGAAAATCAAAAAGCTCGAGGAAGCCTTAGAGGAACAATAGGCTAAATTTGATGCAGCACAATTTGAATCTCAATAGTGGCAGAAACAGGTGATGCACTTGGAAAGTGACATAGCAGAGAGCAAGCAGACAACTACACATTTTCAAGCAGTCGAGCAAGAAGCACAACTAAAAATTCAAGCTTTGCAGGATCAGCTTCAAAACTTGCAGAATCAATTGGAAGCAAAATCAATGCACTTTGTGTCCCTCACCAAGGACAAGATTAAGGAAGCTCGTAGTCAGATGTTGACTAATTGTAAGAAAATGGTGACCAAGGCTACATTAGTGCTCTTGTTCCTTCAGGATGTTCGAGGCAGTTGTTTCATATGGTGGACCTATAATAGACAACATGGAGCAAGATTTAGAGCCAAAATTGGAAATGGCCATGAAGATCCAAGCAATGACTCAAATAAATCTCAAGATGCGTCCAATGAGTGATATAGCCCATGCTTGGGCGAGTGCTAAAATCACATTACGCAGTTATTTCTCCAAGATGAATCGATTAAAGAAGCTCGTCGATTGCAAGAGACCTTTGAGCATGAAAGACGTATTTCATTGGTTTATTTTGAAACACTTGCAGATAATGGTTTTCCTAGTTTTGTTGATGATCAAGGAAATATTCTGGCAAAGAAAGACCTGGATACATTATGGGCTATTTTCATGATGGATACTTCAGATATTGATAATTTGGAGGAGCCCATCACCGAAGAGCATGTGTTACCATTAATGAGAAAGTTCATTCGCATTGAATCTGGATTATTGGAGCTCAATCAAAGGGCCAAACATCTTGATATAGAAAAGGTTGAGACTTTTTGATATCTTGTGGGTACTCTCAAAGCTCGGGAGGCGATTACCATAGATGGATGGGCTGAAGCAGTTGCGATATATGAATCCACCACGACACATCTCAAAAAGCAAGATGAAGTTGATACAAGTAGCTAACCATCAGATGCAGCTGCAAGTGGGAACTCTGTACCCAATGAATAAAGGCCTGGAATCGATTACATTCAGGTGAGTTGAATACCCCGTGAGCCACCAGAAATGTTGGCATTTTTGCCACATTGGAATTTTTTTGTAGTGTGCCACATTGACATTTTGTTGTAATCATTGGTGCCACATTGAAAAGTGTTTTTTCTTTTTTAAGTGTTTTCACACATTGAACACTTTTTCCTATGGATGTAATCTTGGGTGAATTTTGGTGCAAATCTTCCTTGAAAAGAGATTAATATTGATAAAGATAATTCTTGAGGTGATATGATCACTGAAGCTACCAAGTTTAAGCATGTGCTCTTGATTCCAAGTGCAATATTGTTCATTTTCGAGGCATCAACCACTTCGTGGGCATGCATTTCCAAGGCGCCACCATGGAGATTGAAACTGGACCGATGATTTGTGTTGAAGCTTGATATGCCATGTGATAAAATCAGCAGTTATTTTATTTGGCATTTTCTCATTGGTTCATTGTTGTGGTCGAGGAGAAATTTGTTGCTATTGGTGGTTGAGTGGCCGACACTTTGCCTCCACATGTATTTAATGAAAGAGGCGAAAACCTCTATAAATACTAATCAAATTCTTATTGTAAAGGGAGGTTAGATATTTTGCAAGAAAACTCTCTAAGTTCTCTGCATCAATAGAAGAGACTTGGCTTCTGAAATTTGCAAGCATTCTTATGTGTGTGATTTCCTTCTTTTTTTAAAATCATTTCTATTTATGCTCATGCTCTTGCTGTTAAGTTTTGAATTCTGCATTCTGAATTCAAACGTTGCTGGTTAGTGAGTAGATTTTGAAATGCGATCGGGGGTTATCTCTACAAAGGTGTGAGTTAAATTCTGCTGCTTTCCTTTTATTATATGCTGTTATAAAACTTGGTGGAATTTTTGCTGTTAGTCTGCCCCAAATTCTACACTTCGGCCTGTGGCTATATTTCCCTTTCTTTCAGTTATTTTTCAATTTCTTTCCTGCATCCCTAGTCTTCAAACAATGTAGAATTTAGTAAGGGAGCCAGCCCTCTCTGGAGATCGGTTCGAAGGAATTTTATTTTTCCCTCGGCCTTTCAATGTTGGTCGAGTCTAGGGTGCACAAGTGATGAAATCTTGTACTTAGGCAGATTTGTGACCAACAGTATGATTTTACTAAATATGTATTATTATACTTTTATTCATCCACCTAGAATTAAAAACTATTATAAAATCAACATATATTAACATTCTACAAATGAAAGGGATATATATTAATTTTTTAAAAATCTATATGTCATAGTTTATTGGAACCTTCATATTGTCTAGTTTTGACATTAAACTTGTACTTTCTACATTTTATAAATTGTAGTTTTTTTCATGTCAAAGCAATACAATTAACATATAACATACAACATAAATAAAAATAAATAAAATTCTAAAATCATTTTATGTTTTTTAAACTTCAATTTATTGCATGTCATTAAAATTACTTTAATCAATAATTAAATATGTTCATATGAAGATTAGATCCCACTGGAAGATCATTGCTAAGGATATTGTGCTATGATTATGAAATTTTTTCTCCTCATAAGTATACCAAAGAAAATTGTATTTATTAAAAAAATATATATTATAGACAACATCATTATTGTGTGGGAGGGAATAGAGTGGGAAAGATAATCCTAGTAGAAATAGTTGTTCATAAAAATTTATTTTTTCAAGGCCTATGATGGGATTGAATGGTATTTCATTTTGGCCATGCCACAAGCCCTAGGGTTTATGTTATCATATATGTCTTACATTATTGAAGCAAAAGAGTAGCACCTGTAGGTGCTCTCTAGGTTGGTTTAATAACCACCAGGTTGGTTTCATAAACCAACTTATTGTAACCACATTGTAATCTTTATAATTGATATCAATCGAAATGAATCTATGCTTCATGAAAATCTACATGGTACCAGAGCATGGAATATCATAGGCAAGCGTTGGGTGGACACAGATAGGAAGATGAGCCATGATCCAACCATTGATGTGTAGGACACAAGACGCAAATAGAGCCAATAGCTAACAACTGACGGATGTGACACACAGGACACAAAAAAAGCCAACCACTAGCGGATGTGACATGCAGGACACAAACAGAACCAACCACTGGCAGATGTGACACGTAGGACACAAACAAATCCAACCACTGACGAACATGATAGGCAGGTAGGAGGAAAAATGAAAAACAAGAAAAGGATACTAGAAGATGGTTGTGGAGGCAAAAGGGGTGGGGTGGTTGCCAAAAGGCAACTGAAACATCATATGGTCTTCATCGCTTTTAAACAATCCTACAATGGTAGCATAGGCCATGTGGGATTATTGTTTTTAAAACAAAATCCCTTGCACTCAACATGATAAGACTTACTATTTTCATAGAGGTTCTCATCGGGCCCTCTGGCTCACGTGGTTCATGTTGTGCTTGACCACCACGAGGCCGCGGGTTCCATTCGCTGCGGGGAGGTATAAGTTTTTTTTTTTTTTTAAATTCCTTTCTTCTCTCCATTGCCGAAGGTATAAGATTTTATTGGTTCTTGTTTACTCTCGTAGGGCTTTCTGGCTCATGTGGTTTATGTTGTGCTTGATTGCCGTGAGGTCACAACTTCCATTCACTATGCATGTATTGACGGGTGGTAGTGTTGTTTGACACCCTATTTTTTTTTCGACGACGGTGGAAATTTTTTGACGATGAGTGGGGTTCTTTTGATGCCCCAAGCTATTGACGCTTCTTCTACAATTGATGCCTATGCTGTACAAAATTGACACCTTAAAAGGCTTTCATAAAAAAAAATTGGAGTTAAGGTACAATTTTTTTTTCTTGCTTCTCTATTTTGCCAAATGAAAGGGGGACAATCTTCACATGATTCATTTGCAAAATTGTCAGATAAAGTGGGGAAATCAAAACATTTGAGAGTAAAAAAAATATGCTAGATTTGTAATAGGTGTTTAAATTTGTGGGCATTTGTGATTTGTTTTGCATTTAAATATTCTATTTTCTTGCAGTAACAATCATAAATTACGGATAAAAATAAGACCTCAAATTTATACCCTATTTGTGCAATTTATTGCACAACAGTGTTCGGTATTTGAGATACCTCTAGTCCACACTTACAGGTAATGTTGTTGTGCTTTGGACTACTATATTTGCCACCTAATATAGCTACAAAAATGGCATATGATCTTGTTACCTATTAATCATCAGGGAGAAATAAGGCAAACCAAATCTATTTTTTTTCCATTTCATACCCACATTGTGATTGTTGTTAGGCATAAATCCTGACGAAAGTTTTTTTTCCCAAAGTATTTAGGGCAAGTTATGCCCCACGCATGAGGAATAAAACTTTCTATGGTAGGTTTCATTAACAACACGATGCCCTTTTAGTATCGCCTATGTTAAATATATTGTGCTTCTCATATGTACTTATAGTCTCCCTCACATAAGGGCAGGTACATATTGAATAGTATACTGTTCATATATACCTATAGTCTCCCTCACATAAGGGTGGGTATATATTGAATGGTTATGATATAAATATCTAGTAGGTATAAAAAAAGGGAGACCAATTGGTGATATAAGTAACCTTCATAATGTTTACAATACACAAGTATCTCTCATATTCATAGTTGTTGAAAGGTCCTAACTTTGTTCCATGGAAAACAAATATGAAAGTCATTATTCAGTTGGAAGATTTATGGGATGTAGTGACTGGCACTGCAAAGCACCCTCAGAAAATAGGAATAGATCAAGATGCTTAGGATAAGAAGGATAAGAAGAGTCTCATGTTTATCTTTCTTGCTACTACAGATGAGGTGAAAACTTATATTTGTGATGCAAAAACTAGTAAGGTAGATTGGGATACCTTTATCACAGTATATGAAGGAAAAAATCAATCCACTATTCTAAACCTTCAAACTCAACTACATACTCTCAGTATGAATTCTGAGGAAACAATTGATATATTCCTTTGTAGAGTGGCTAACTTGAAAGCCAAATTGAATGCCATGGGAAAACCAGTGGATGACAATATCTTGAAATCTATCATCTTGAGATCATTTCCAGATTCCTACAAGATGTTGATCACTTCTCTCAATGTTTCTAGTAGACAAGTATCATTTGTGGAGCTGGTAAATTTGCTTCAGACTGAGGAAGAAAATTAGGTTCAAAAATATGATGTGCCAGATAATGCCCTTTCCATACAACAAAGTTGTAATAAATAAGGTTAGTTTCAAAAAGGGGGTCCTTCTTAAAAAGGAAAAGGGAAGCAAAATTAGCAGAAGGATAAACAATATTGCAAGATTTGTGATATGAATAACCATGACACCAACAAGTGTTGGTTCAAAAAAAAGCAACAAAATGATCAAGGTCCTAAGAAGAAGGGCAAAGACAAACAAAAATACAACAAGAAACATAAGAAACCTAAAGGCCATGTTGCTTATGTTGACTCCAACTCAGACTCAGATTCTCCTAGGTTCGATTCAAATTTTGACTCTGAAAGAGTACACAAGGTGCTCATGACCCATACTTCATCTTCCCAGATAGATGTTGTATGGTATATTGATTCAGAAGCTAGCAAACACATGACTGGGGAAAAATCATGGTTTGATACTTTTGCAGAGAAAGAAGGTAAGCTAGTCACAATTGCTGAAAATCAAGTCTATCAAGTAAAGGGATAATGGGATGTTTCTGTGTCCCTTCCTGATGGTAATTGTTAAATTGAGAAGGTTATCTATGTTCCAAGATTAGCCAATAATATGCTCTCAATCACACAAATGTTGGATAGAAACATGGATGTCATGTTTTGAGTTATCAAAGGCAAGAAGAGATGTTTTATCACCCACAGTGGTAAACATGTTGCAACCAGATCCTACAAACATGGCTTGTTCATTATATATGCTCTTTCAACTCCTCATGTTTCTCTAGCTACAACTACAAAGGATGCCAACTCTCTCTAGCATAGATGTTATGGGCACCTCAGTTCAGGATATTTTCTTGAATTATACAGATATGGGATGGTGAAAGATCTTCCTCCACTCTCATCTATCTTACTAGTGTGCTCGGATTGCTTAGTAGGGAAGCAACATAAAGTACCTTTTGAAACTAGATCCTCTCGAGCAACAAACCCTTTAGAGATGGTACATACTGATCTGTGTGGTCCTATGCCAACCAGCTATGGTGGAAAGAAGTAATTTCAACTATTTGTTGACAATTACTCATGAAAGATGTGGGTTTTCTTTCTTTAGTTGAAATTAGAAGCATTTCTCTACTTTTAACAATTCAAGAAACTTTTCAAGGAGTTAGGATGTTTCATAAAAACCCTCCACTCAGATCGAGGGGGGAATACACCTTTGAAGAGTTTTCAGATTTTATTAATAAACATGGGATAAAAAGACAACTACCTACATCCTACACACCCTAGCAGAATGGAGTTGTAGAAAGGAGAAATTGTTCCATTATGGAAATGGTTTGATGTATGCTAAAGAGAGCACATCTTGAGGATCAATATTGGGTAGAAGTAGTAAACACAACATCATACCTCCTAAATAGAGCACCCACTAGAGCTCTACAAGGTAAAACACCACAAGGATATTGGAGTGGTAAGAAACCCTCCATTTCTCATTTAAGGGTGTTTGGATGTAAAGCATTCATGCACATTCCAAAACAAAAAAGGAGGAGGTTAGATGAGAAAACCCTGTAGTGTATATTTCTTGGCTATGATGAGTATTCAAAATGTTATCGATTGATTGATCCTAAGACCAAGAAGACACATGTAAGTAGAGATGTTGTATTTTATGAAGCTTTCACATCAAAAGACACATCTACAACTATATACCTAGATGAATAAGAACCTAAGAAGGAGGTTCAACTTCCACAGCAACAACAGAAAGTCCCAAAATGGTATACTATCACTTTGAGAGATGCTAAGTTGAATTCCCTTCCAGATATATCTCTAGATAGGCCATGTACTCGTAGTATGACTCATCAAATGAGATCAGGGGAATCTACTTCAGAGGTTGATGAACTTTGTCAACACTTTGATGATTTTTCAATGGGCACATAAAATGATAGAGAAGAATATGAGGATGAAGAAAAGGTTTATATGTCTACATTGAATGAAAATAAACCCACAATAGTTCAATATGCACTTGATAAACCATAGTGGAAAGAGGCCATGGATGTAGAACATAAGTCTCTCATAAAAAATAGTACTTGGAAGTTAGTTGATCTTCCAACAGGAAATAAACCCATAGGCTACAAATGGGTGTTCAAAGTGAAGTATAAGGTAAATGGATATATTGATAAGCATAAAGCCCAACTTGTTGCGAAGGGTTATGCTCAGAAAGAAGGCATAGACTATGAAGAGACTTTTTCCCCTACTACAAAAATGACTACCATTTGAGTACTTTGTGCAATGGGAGCTCAGTTTGGGTGGAAGTTGCATCAGATGGATGTTAAAAGTGCTTTCTTGAATTGTGACTTACAGGAAGAAGTATACATGACTCAACCAGAAGGATTCATGGTCGAGGGGCAAGAACAAAAAGTATGCAAGTTGATCAAATCCTTGTATGGGCTCAAACAAGCTCCTCGAGCTTGGTATATCAAGATAGACAGTCACCTTGTGTAGCATGGATTCAAAAGAAGTCCTTCAGATGCAAATATCTATATTAAGAAAAATGGTTCTGATATAGTGATTCTTGTACTTTATGTAGATGATCTGATCATAATAGGAAGCTTGAAAAGAATGATTGACTTAGTGAAAAATGATTTGAAGCAATCCTTTGAAATGATAGATCTAGGACTTCTACACTATTGTCTTGGTTTAGAAGTTACTCAGAAAAGATTTCATATTAGAGTAACACAAAAGAAATATGCCAAGACTTTAGTAGAAAAATATTAGATGAATAATTGTAAGTCAAAAGCAACTCCAATGGAGAAAGGACTTAAGTTATCACGATATGATGAATCACCTCAGGTAGATGGTACTCTCTATCACCAGTTGATTGGGAGTCTCCTATATCTAACAAATACCAGGCCAAATCTCAAATTTGTTATGGGTTATATTTCAAGGTTCATGCAAGAGCCTAAGATGAGTCACTGGAAAGCAGAAAAAAGAGTTCTTAATTATGTTTGTGGTAGTACAAATTATGGTCTGGAATACAAAAAGAATAATAAGTTTTTCTTACTAGGATACATGGACTCGGATTATGCTGGATCTATTGATGATCGTAAATCCACTTTTGGATATGTTTTTCATCTAGCATCTAGACCTGTCTCATGGCACAGTAATAAGCAGCATGTGGTTGCTTTATCTTCTACAGAGGCAAAATATTGTGCAGCCAATGAAGCAGTATGCGAGATAATGTGGTTAAGTTGCATTCTTACAAACATGGGTCTTCCAAAGAATATTCCTCCTCATTTGTTTTGCGACAATCAATATGTTTTGAATCTTGTCAAAAATCCAATTTTTCATGAACATACCAAACATGTTGATACCAGATGTCATTTCATTTGAGATGAAGTTCCAAAGCACCATATACAACTTCAATACATTCCTACTGATGTGCAAGTTGCAAATATCTTTACCAAAGCACTTGGATGTATCAAATATGAAAAGTTTCGAGATACTATTGGAATTTGCCAATAATGTAATAAGGGGGGATGTTAGCATATATGTCTTAAATTATTGAAGTAAAAGGGTAGCGCACGTAGGCACTCTCTAGGTTGGTTTAATAACCACTAAGTTGGTTTCATAAACCAACTTATTGTAACCACATTGTAATATTTATAATTGATATAAATCAGAATGAATCTATGCTTCGTGAAACTCTATAGTTTGATCCTAATATCTAGAGCATGGTGAAAATACCTTTTGTAGATGATTTGGACTGCATTAGTATTAATTACCATGAGTCGTCCTCTTTTGCTTCATATAGATCTATTAGGAAGTGTTATGATCTTGGTCCAATATTATATGTATTAACAATAGAAGGATTTGGTTACCTTCTTATTGATGTTGCTAGTAAGGATCAAGCAAAAATATATCATTACCTAATATATCTCAATAGTATTCTAATGGGTATTTTGTTGATGACTCTTTTTTTACCCTCATTGAAAAGGAAGGAAATATGGAATAGAACCTTTAGTGTTTGTACACTTTCTACCTGATGTCTAGATCTAGCATTGAATGGCAAAAATCTTAAAACTGTAGTAAATCCTTTATATCAAAACCCTCCTAGATCAATTGATAGGTTGGAAGTGGATTCACCATGGTGAAATGTTCTACATTATTAGAAACCTTTTCATATTTCATTCCTCTTCCTCTAATTTCTAATTATATGTACTTGATCGAGTGGAAAATAAACTTTAGAAATGGCTTCCCAAACTGCTTTCTTTAGCAAGGTAGTTCCAAGTCTACTCTAAAGATTATATCTACCACTCATGTTTGCAATTCTTAATATTGGCCAACTTCCAAAGCCTATTATCAAAAATTGGATAAAATTCTCTAATTTATGTGGGCCTCTTTTTTAGAGAGAGGGTTTTTATAGAGTAGCCTATGAATTTTGTTGCCTCCCAAAGAAGTTGGGTTCATTAGGCATTTTAGACACCTTATGATAGGGTACTACTTGATGTGCAAAGTGGATTATTTGAGCTATTAAATGAAATAAGACCTAGAAAGACTTACTTCAATATTGCATAACATATGGTTCTCCCATGGGAGAAAATATTGGAAAGGAATTGAATTTCACTCCATCCTAGTAATGATAATGCTAGATAAAATTTAGGATACTTTTGTTGCCAAAATTATTTGTAAGGATTAGGGAGATTTTAGAACTTGGATTCATTAGAATGGAAAAAATTTCAATAGTGGGATTTATCTCAATCAAAAATTAGTCTCAGAGTCCCCTATTCTTGTTAATAAAAATTATCCATTACCTAAACTCCTTTGGATTTAGACATTTTGTTTTTAACACAAGGGAATATTGATTATATTTAAGCTCTTTTCCAAATATACCAAGAATTAGATATCATGGGAAGAATCAAAAGCTTGGTTTAACCTCTTCAAACTAGATAAGGAGACATTCTAAGTGGTCCAAGATACTATCCTACCTAATAAGCTAAATAAAATTAGCATTAGAAACCTCTTCGCATGGTGGAAATATTAGACGTGGTACCACAACAATCCATTCGATATATATAAACCATCCAAAGGGTATTCATGGATTTCATATCATTTACCAATGGTTCTGAAGGTAAATGAAATATGGAAACTCCAGTCAACAATGAAATAATGGAAAACCCACTTTCACACTCTCTATGATGTTTTCTAGATCCTAAAGTGGCTAACTTTCTCTAGTCTATATTTTCAAATGTTATTTTTGTCATCGCAACAAATCGATCAAGCACTTGTTCTGGTATTGTTCCAAATCCCTAGATTCTTGGGTTTGGATCTATAATTTTTAAAACATTTTAGGCTTGGTCCATTCTCAAGTTTCATGATTTTTTTGGGCATACAACTAGAATGTCATTAATAATTTAGTATATCAGGCATATTTTTCAAGCTAAAAATCTATTTGACATATGGAAAAGCTACAAAATTGCTATTTTTCACAACATGCTTTTCAAAATATTCTAATTTATTCTAGAGATTAATTCTACTCTAATGTTTTAATTTAGATTCAAGCATAGGTGATGCAGGAGCATCTAGAGGCGAAGGAGCAATCTTGCATCACCCAAAAATGTTTTTTTTCTTTCTTTCTTTAAGTGCCAAAACTGTCGCGATATCGCGACGCTTTTGAAGAAGGGTGCTAAGGGGGCCAAAACGTCGCGATATCGCAACGCTTTTTGATGAAAAGGATCAAGGCACCAAATGGTCATGAAATTGTGACATTTTCGAAGTAAAGCAGCTCGAGCACCAAATGGTCACGAAATCGTGACAGTTCCGAAACAAAGCAGCTCGAGCGCCCAATGGTCGTGAAATTGCAACATTTTCGAAGCGGAGAGGTCAAGGTGCCAAATGGTCACGAAATCATGACATTTTCAAAGTAAAGCAGCTCGGGCACCAAATGGTCACGAAATCGTGATAGTTCTGAAACAAAGCAGCTCGAGCGCCCAATGGTCACGAAATCATGACATTTTCGAAGCGGAGAGGTCAAGGCGCCAAATGGTCGTGAAATCATGACAGTTTCGAGGAAAAGCAGCTTGGGCACCAAATGGTCACGAAATCGTGATAGCTCCGAAGCAAAGCAACTTGAGTGCCAAATGGTCATGAAATCATGACATTTTCGAAGTAAAGATGCCAAAGCACAAAATGGTCACGAAATCGCGACACCTTTGGAGGCACAGCTCTAAGGCACAAACACGTCGTGAAATCGTGACACTTCTGGGGGGCAAGACTTGAAAGCACAAAATGGTCATGAAATCGCAACACTTCCAGGAGGCAAGACTTGAAGGCGCGAAGACGTCATGAAATCATGACATGTCACGATTTCAAGGCCCAAAGGCAAAAAGCAAGCAAGGAAGGCTTAGACGTCACGATTTTGTGACGTGTCAAGAAATCGTGGCCCCCAAGGAAGAGAAGAGTAACCAACACCAAAACATCGCGATATCGTGACCAAAGAGGAGAGAGAAGGAATGGGAGCAAGAACGTCATGATATCACGACAGAACGCTCACGATGCCTGACCATCCAGCAATTGCAAAGACCATTACAGAGGGACACATGGCGTCAAATTACAGGTGGTCCTAGAATGTGAAGTAGTTACTGGGACTCTGGCAAAAGGACATGTGGTAACAAATGACAAGTGGTTGTGGCACATCCCTTCGAATGATGACTTGGTGGATGGATTGACAGGTGGCTACAGCGCACTCCACCATTACGGACCATGATAATATGGGGCGCTTGGCAGCATCTTACAGGCAAAAATAGAACATTCATGCGGATGGTTAAAGGGAATCCCGCACTTAGTGTAATGATGTCGGGAGAAGCTGGGGTCTGGGATAAAAGGCCACGCATGCATTGTATTTAGGGGCTTGGCCATTTAAAAAAAAAAAAAAAGACTGTTGTATTTCTGAATTTAAGACCTCTGTTGATGAAATTGGCTAGATTTTGGCCTGTGTTTTATTCTAGTCTTGCATCAAGTGGTATCAGATCCAGAAGGTTCTGAGTGTGCAAACCGATCGTCGACAGTGAGGCAGTTTGCACCAATATTGTGGTTGTGGGTTGTGAAGAAGAAGCAGGATGCCTCCGCACAGGAACCATGGCGGTGTGAGGAACAGACAAGCAGAGGTCGATCTTAGAGCCTTACAGAGGCAAGTTGAAGCCCTGCAGGAGGAAATTAGAAGAGGAGTTGAGCCAAGAAGGGAGGAACCCAGTGAGGATGAAGTTTGGGAAGAAGAAGGTCCATTCGATGAGGAAGAAGCCTTGGATCCAGCAGAGGCTAGGCTGTATAGGGCCATCTCCCAAATCGGGAAGAAGCCAAAATTTGATGTCTCTACTTACTCTAGGAACCTCAACCCCGAGGAGCTGATAGATTGGATCAATGACATGGAGGAGTATTTCGAGTATGAAGAGATCTCAGACCCAAATCGGATCAGGTTTGTGAAAACCAAGCTAAAAGGACATGCTAGCATCTAGTGGAAAGGAGTGCAGCTGAAAAGGAACAGGATGGGAAAAGAAAAGATCACCAGGTGGGATAGGATGGTGGAGAGATTGAAGAGGTAGTTCATCCCTGTAGATTATGAGTTGGATTTATTGAGAAAGATGCAGAGTCTTCGACAGAAAAGTAAATCTGTCAAGGAGTATACGGAGGAGTTCTATCAGATCTCGATTAGAACCGGCCATTCTGAGGCAAATAAGGAGAAAGTTGCATGATACATCAATGGGTTGCAAACCAGCATTCAAGAAGAGCTGGGATTGGTTAGGATGGGCACGGTGGAGGATGCATACCAGTTTGCCTTGAAAGTAGAAGAGAAACTGAATAGGAGATTTGATGGAAAGCAGAGAGGAAAGGACAGGGGTGGAAGAGCTGGTGGAAGAACCAATGGAGGAAGGTACAGAGATTTGGGGAAAACTGGTGAAGCTAGCAGTAGCCAAAAATAGAAAGAAGGGAAGGAGAAGAATGACCAACACCCATGCAATCAGAACAACTACCCGAGAGGAAGAGGTAGGCCTGGGCAATGGTTTGGAAGAGGTGTCTTTCGAGGAACCTGCTTCAACTACGAAGAAGAAGGACATAGGGCATACAACTACCCGCAACATCAAGAGAGGCCAAATCGAAGACCTGAGGGTCAGGCCCGAGCTGCTGTAGCAAACGAAGGTGTAGAATCTGAGCACTCTGAGGTAGAAATGGGAGAAGCAATAATCGTTAGAAGAGTCCTGTTGAATGAAGAGAAAAAGGCAGACCAAAGGAACAACCTATTTTGAACAAGATGCAAGTGCGCAGGCAAGGTCTGTAACATCATCATCGATAATGGAAGCACTGACAATTTGGTTTCTGAGGAAATGGTTGCCAAGCTGCAATTGGAGAGGAGAAAACACCTGCACCCTTATCGAATTGCATGGTTGCAAAAGGACCATCGGGTGCTAGTAAGTGAGCAATGCCTGGTGAAGTTCAATATTGGAACTTACCGAGATGAGGTCTTATGTGACATCTTGCCTATGGATGCATGTCACATGTTGCTTGGGAGACCATGGTAGTTTGATCGAAGTGCTATACATGATGGTCGAGCCAACACATATTCTTTGTCGAAGAATGGAGTTTGCCACAAGTTGAAACCCTTGAAGGAGGCGGATGAGAAGGTATGCAGTAGTGCACGAGTCTGTCTAGTTGATGGCAGAAGATTTTTGGAAGGCCTGAAGTCAGATCACATGTGCTATGCCATAATCCCTAGGGTTAATGAAGAAGGATGCAAGGAAATTCCAATGGAAGTCATGGGACTGTTAGAGGAATTCCCAGATATCATTTCTGATAATGTTCCTGAAGGTTTACCGCCTTTTAGGAAGATCAGTCACCACATAGATTTGGTGCCTGGATCGAGCTTGCCAAACAAGGCTACACATCGAATGACGCCTATGGAAACTGAGGAGTTGAATCGGCAAGTTCAAGATCTATTGAAGAAAGGGCTGATTAGGGAGAGTCTTAGTCCATGTGTAGTACCAGCAGTACTAGCACCCAAGAAGGATGGAGAACGGATAATGTGCACAGACTCTCAGGAAATTAACAAGATCACCATCAAATACAGATTCCCACTGCCAAGGATGGATGATATCATGGACTGTTTAAGTGGAGCTGAGTACTTCACAAATATTGACTTGAAAAGTGGTTACCATCAAATCCACATTAGAGAAGGGGATGAGTGGAAGACATCCTTTAAAACTAGAGAGGGGCTGTATGAGTGGTTGGTTATGCCATTTGGGCTGACCAATGCACCGAGTACCTTCATGCGGTTAATGAATGAAGTCCTAAAGGAATTTTTGGGAAAATTTGTTATTGTCTACTTGGATGATATCCTAATTTTTAGCAGGACCTTAGAGGAGCACCTGATGCACATCAAGAGGGTTTTTGAGAAACTGCGGGAGGAGCAGTTACTGATCAATCTAAAGAAGTGCAACTTCGTGAAGAAGGAGCTGGTATACCTGGGATTTGTTATCTCAGAAAATGGTCTCAAAATGGACCCCAAAAAGGTGAGGGCTATCCTAGAATGGCCTGCTCCAAGAAGTGTGATCGAGGTTAGATAATTTCATGGTCTGGCCAGTTTCTACAGAAAGTTCATTAGAAACTTCAACAGTATTTGCGCATCTCTTACGGAGACAATGAAGGGGAACAAGAAGGAATTACAGTGGATAGTTGGAGCAAACAAAATATTTGCTATGCTGAAGAAGAAGGTCACTGAGCAACCCATATTAGCACTTCTATATTTCAATAAAGTGTTTCAGGTAGACTGCGATGCGAGTGACAGTGCCATAGGAGCCGTATTGAGCCAAGAGGGTAGGCCTGTTGCATATTTCAGTGAGAAGCTCAATGATGCCAGGAGGAAGTATTCGGTGTATGATCAGGAGTTCTATGCCATAGTTCAAGCACTAAAGAAATGGAGGCACTATTTTTTTCCAAAGGAGTTTGTTCTTTATACCGATCATCAGGCATTGCAGTATATTAACAGTCAAGGGAAATTGAATCAGAGGCATCTAAAATGGGTAGAATTCTTGTAGAGCTATACCTTTGTGTTGAAGCATCGGAGTGGAAGATCCAATAGGGTGGCAGATGCCTTGAGTAGGAGGCAATGTCTGATGATGGAAATGAAAGTGGAGGTTGTAGGGTTTGTTGAGCTCAAAGGTTTATACCCTACAGACCCTGATTTCACAGAAGCTTGGAAAGCCTGCACTGTGCTTGTTACGTTGGACAGGACTAAATGGTTGAATTATCTGATTCAAGATGGAATGCTATTCAGGGGGAACCAATTATGCATTCTGAGGAGCTCAATGAGAGATAATCTCATCAAGGAAAAGCATAGCAAAGGTTTAGCTGGACACTTTGGTCGTGACAAGACCATCTGCCTGGTTAGTGAAAACTACTACTGGCCGCAATTGCAACAATATGTGGCAAAATTTGTGTAGAGTTGTAGGATATGCCAGATGGCAAAAGGTGTGAGACAGCCTACTGGTTTATATCAACCACTGCCTATACCTGAAATGCCATGGGAGGATATTAGTATGGATTTTGTGCTTGGTTTGCCTAGAACACAGAGGGGACACGACTCCATATTTGTGGTAGTGGACAGGTTTTCAAAAATGGCTCACTTTATCCTGTGTCAGAAGACTAGCGATGCGGTCCATGTGGCTGGTTTGTTCTTTAAGGAAGTGGTATGCCTTCATGGGATGCCAAGATGCATTGTGTCGGATAGGGATACCAAGTTTGTAGGGTATTTCTGGAGGACCCTATGGAAGAAACTGAAGACGGATTTAAAGTTCAGTTCTGCATACCACCCCCAAACAGATGGCTAAACAGAGGTGGTTAATATGAGTTTGGGAAATC
Organism: Wollemia nobilis; assembly: GCA_028583015.1. Classification (NCBI taxonomy): domain Eukaryota; kingdom Viridiplantae; phylum Streptophyta; class Pinopsida; order Araucariales; family Araucariaceae; genus Wollemia; species Wollemia nobilis. The sequence continues at coordinate 166,627 of JAQPPZ010002325.1, forward strand.
TACTATAGTGCTTGGTAGGGGACAAGCCCAAGGGATGGGATCTAGTTCTGCCACAAGCATAATTTGCATATAACAGCTTGTCAATCAAAGTACAAATAAATCGCCATTCCAGATCATTTATGGGAGCAGCCCAAGAAATGCTTCAGAGTTGAGAAGGATAGATACAAGAGAGAAATTCAGTGCTGAGGCAGAAGACTTTTCCGAACACCTAAAGGGAGTGCATGAGGAAGTGAAAAGACACATTGCCAAGATGAATGCTCAGTACAAGACAAGGGCAGACCAACAACACTGAGCTAAAGAGTTCAAAGTAGGAGATTCTGTCATGGTCCATCTGAGGAAGGAGCGGTTTGCTATCAAGACCTATAACAAACTGAAAATGAAGAAATTTGGGCCATGCAGGATCATTGGCAAACAGGATTCGGGTAATGCATACGAGGTGGAGTTACCAAGTGAACTTAACATCTCTCCCATGTTTAACATTTCATATTTGGTCGAGTATCATGAAGGAGAAAGTAGTAAGATACCCAGCCCAGATTTGTGGAGCATTCCAGTAGTCATCCCAGTTGCGGATGAAATAGAAGAAGTTCTTGACACGCGTGAGGGCCGAAGTACTCGAAATAGGAGTTACTCTGAGTATTTAGTCAAATGGAAGGGCAGGCCCATAGAAGATGCAACTTGGTTATCGAATACAGAGGTTGATCATCTGGGTCTACCTTAGACAAATCAGAAGTGAAGTTCACTTCTCAAACTCACCCTGGGTGTCTGATGTAGGAGCATCCGGAGGCGAAGGAGCAATCTTGCATCACCCAAAAATGTTTTTTTTCTTTCTTTCTTTAAGTGCCAAAACTGTCGTGATATCGTGATGCTTTTGAAGAAGGGTGCTAAGGGGGCCAAAACATCGTGATATCACGACGCTTTTTGATGAAAAGAGTCAAGGCACCAAATGGTCATGAAATCGTGACATTTTCGAAGTAAAGCAACTTGGGCACAAAATGGTCGTGAAATTGTGACAGTTCCGAAACAAAGCAGCTCGAGCACCCAATGGTCACGAAATTGTGACATTTCCAAAGTGGAGAGGTCAAGGCACAAAATGGTCACGAAATCATGACATTTTCGAAGTAAAGTAGCTCGGGCGCCAAATGGTCACGAAATCACGACAGTTCCGAAACAAAGCAGCTCGAGCGCCCAATGGTCATGAAATCATGACATTTTCGAAGCGGAGAGGTCAAGGTGCCAAATGGTCATGAAATCATGACAGTTTTGAGGAAAAGCAGCTTGGGTGCGAAATGGTCGCAAAATCGTGACAGCTCTGAAGCAAAGCCACTTGAGTGCCAAATGGACGTGAAATCGTGACATTTTCAAAGTAAAGAGGCCAAAGCACAAAATGGTCATGAAATCATGACACCTTCGGAGGCACAGCTCTAAGGCACAAAGACGTCACAAAATCGTGACACTTTCGGGGGGCAAGACTTGAAATCACAAAATGGTCGCGAAATCACGACACTTCCGGGAGGCAAGACTTGAAGGCGCGAAGACGTCGCAAAATCATGACATGTCGCGATTTCGTGGCCCAAAGGCGAAAAGTGAGCAAGGAAGGCTTAGACGTCGTGATTTCATGACGTGTCAAGAAATCACGACCCCAAAGGAAGAGAAGAGTAACCAACGCAAAAATGTCGCGATATTGTGATCAAAGAGGAGAGAGAAGGTATGGGAGCAAGAATGTCATGATATCATGATAGAACGCTCATGACGCCTGACCAGCCGATGATTGTAGAGACCATTGCAAAGGGACACATGGCATCAAATTACAGGTGGTCCTAGAATGTGAAGCGATTACTGGGACTCTGGTAAAAGGACATGTGGCAACAAACTACAAGCGACTATGGCGCATCCCTTTGAATGATGACTTGGTGGATGGATTGACAGGCGGCCACAACGCAATCTGCCATTACGGACCATGATAATATGGGGTGCCTGGCTGCATCTTACAGGCGGCAACAGAACATTCATGTGGATGGTTAGAGGGAAGCCCGCACTTAGTGTAATGATGTCGGGAGAAGCTGGGGTCTAGGATAAAAGGCCGCGCATGCATTGTATTTGGGGGCTTGGCCATTTAAAAAAAAAAAAAAAAAGACTATTGTATTTCTGAATTTAAGACCTCTATTGATGAAATTGGCTGGATTTTGGCCTGTGTTTTATTCTAGTCTTGCGTCAATAGGCTAATAAGATATCCCTTAATATTCAACATATATTGACTCTTCTAGATCATTGGGTGAATGCTCCCCGCACTATGGCTCGTGTCCCTCCCTCTCCACAATAGAGGACCTCCTTGTATTACTGAAGAAATCAAGGTAGAAAGAGATATCAAGGATGAAATCTAGATTCATGTAGTCCTATAACTCCAAAGAAATACACCTAAGGATAGTTTCATTTTCTAAAACACCCTCCATAATACTATAATTGAGGTTCCTCATCAGCATGGGTAACTCATCTTGGACTAGTGACGTGAAGAAAACAAGGTTATACTGAGAGAGGGGTGAACAATATAAGACTGTAACCACCAAAAATGGTCACACATGAGGGTGTATCTTATTGTGATAAATGATAAAAATATAGCATGCATACAAGAACAAGAAATTGAAAACAAAGAATCAAAAATAAAAATGCTTTATTCCATTGTATTCGAAGTCAAAATCCAATTACAAGTACATCCCTCTTAGGGATAATCATTTTGATACAATATTACAATAGGAGTGCATAATTTTTTCTCTTAAGGGTAGGTGTAATTTACAAATGCCTTTCAAGATGACACGAACTGCTCTAGGGTGGAGGTGTCATGTTCTTCGTGATGGGGAAGGAACTTGATATTTTGCTCTCCTTTAAAACTATTTCCTATGGTCAAGAAACAACACAAGAATGTCAAAAAGTAGACAACCTCTCATGATGAGGCCCTTTTAGGTAAATTGCATAATGACACCATTAAACATGCATAATCAAGAAAACATGAAAATTGCTTTTAAGCTATGCAAATCGAATCAAGATTCATGTAATAGCATGAAGAAAAGTAGTAGCTACACTATGCATGGATCAGATATATAAAATGAAGCATAAACATGCATAAAGAAACCATTTAAGTCCTAACTGAAATATAAACATAAAGAAGCTAAAATAACCTATGTCTACGGTTAGAAGTCTGCTAAAATGTATTTTAACCATGAAACCAACTAATCTAAGCTAGTTAACCATACAAAAATGAAAATAGGAAGGTGGTTATACCTCTGCTGCAAACCGTAGCTCTGGTGAATGGTCAAAACTATAAACCATGAATGACAGCCATGGTTAGCACTCTCATAGGCTAACCCTCAATTCCAAGGGCATTGGGCTTGACCTCCTTGTCCAATTAATATTCAAGGGTCACCTTCAATGTTCTTCTAACAGTTTTGGTGGTTGAATCACTGTGATGGGCCTTCATTTTCTCATATTTGCATTTCTTGATCCTCCTAGGCTCCTAGAGCATCCATAATGTAATTCATCATGACTCTTGGCAAGTAGGTAGGGGATAAGTGCAATAGCTCTCTCTTAGTATACTTGATTGAGTGTATAATTCGATAGGGCTCTGCTGCTTAAATCTCTAATGCTCTCTCTCTCATGGTTTGCCCTAATTCTGAGGGGTACTTATAGGACTACCCAAGGGCTAGGGATGGCTTCCTAGAGAAGCCAATATCAAGAAGGGGTGGTTAGGATAGTTGGAATGGAATATTCTACCCTCTAACCACCTTCTTGTTGAGCAAGGTGTAGCAGCAGTATTGTCATTGTTGTCAACACAGTCAGATGATCTGTTGATGCAGTGGACAAGAAGTTCAAAAGCTATTCAGATGCAAAAGATAGGAGCTCAAAGGTTACTCAGAGTATGTACAGTGATTTTCTAAGAAGACCGAAGTGGCCCACTTGCAAAAGATCAAAGAAAAAGACAAGTAAGAAAAGTGTCACGATATCGTGACATATACAACAGGCAAGAAAAACTGTCATGATTTCATGACATGTTGGAAGAGAGAGAAAAAGCTAGAAAAACTGTCACGATTTTGTGACATGTTGGAAGAGAGAGAAAAAGCTGGAAAAACTATCATGATTTCATGACATGTTGGAAGAGAGAAAAAGCTAGAAAAACTATCGTGATTTTGTGACATGTTGGAAGAGAAAAAGGCAAGTGGAAAAACTGTCACGATTTCGTGACATGTTGGAAGAGAAAAAGGCAAGTGGAAAAACTGTCATGATTTCATGACATGTTGAAAGAGAAAAAGGCAAGTGGAAAAACTGTCACGATTTCACGACATGTTGGAAGAGAAAGAGAGCAGGAAAAACTATTACGATTTTGTGACATGTTAGAAGAGAAAGAGAAAGCGAGGAAAACTGTCGTGATTTCATGACATGTTGGAAAAGAAAAAGGCAAGTTGAAAAACTATCATGATTTCGTGACATGTTGGAAGAAAAAGAGAAATTAGGAAGAAGTGTCACGATTTCGCAACAAGTTCGAAGGAAAGAGAACAAGTAAGAAAAGTGTCACAATTTCGTGACATGTCGCATTTTTGCAACTAAAATAGGAGAGAGAAATTAAGTTGGAAAAGTGTCACGATTTCGTGACATGTCACATTTTCATGACTCGAAAAGCATAGGAAGGAAGAGAAAGAAAAAGTGTCACGATTTTGTGACATGTCGCATTTTCGCGACTCGAAAGCGCAAGAAGGAAGAGAAAGAAAAAAGTGTCATGATTTCGCGACATGTCACATTTTCATGACTTGGAAATGGTAAGAAGGAAGAGAAAGAAAAAGTGTTGTGATATCATGACATGTCACATTTTTGCGACAAAAGAAAGAGATGAAGCATACAAAAGTAGAACTATCACGATTTCGTGACAAAAGTAGAAAGCAAGACTTCGGAAGCAGAAGTGTCACGATTTCGTGACAAAAGCAGAGAATAAGACTTCAAAGATGGAAGTGTCATGATTTCATGACAAAAGCAGAGAAGAAGACTTCGAAGGCAGAAGTGTCATGATTTTATGATGAAAGTAAAGAAGCTAAGTACGAAAGTAGAATTGTCACGATTTTGCGACAAAAGCAGAGAAGAAGACTTCGAAGGCAGAAGTGCCCCGATATCACGACAAAAGCAAAGATGAAGTATATGGAGGTGAAATTGTCACGATATCGCGACATGTTGTATTTTTGTGGGCCAAAGCAAAGAGAAATAGGAGAGAGAAAATAGTGTCACAATTTCGCAACATGTATTTTCGTGGGCCAAAGCAAAGAGAAAGAGGAGAGAGAAAATAGTGTCACGATTTCACATGTTGTATTTTCCTGGGCCAAAGCAAAGAGAAAGAAGAGAGAGAAAATAGTGTTGTGATTTCATGACATGTATTTTCGTGGGCCAAATCAAAGAGAAAGAGGAGAGATAAAATAGTGTCGCGATATCGCGACATGTATTTTCGTGGGCCTAAGAAAAGAAAAAGAGCAAGGAGAAAAAGTGTCACGATATCGTGATATGTTGTATTTTTATAGTTAAGTTGAAGCCAATGAATACCGACGAACAATTGACTAATTTTAGGGTTTTTAATTGTTATACAAGCTGACTAAGATTAGGGTTTTCATCATGAAAATGTTGTTATAAAAGGAGGGTTGTTTGGAGAATTGTGAAGAAGTTGCATAAGTCATCGAATGCGTGTCGAAGTGTGAAATGTGGCTGTAAGAGTGTAGAAAGCGCAGAAGTAGTGAGATGATGGCAAAGTTTGCAAAGTGAGAGAAGAGTCATGTTGAATTGTCCTAAGTGTGTTTGTGATTGCGCAGAGAAAGCAGAAGGAGCAAAAAGTGCAAAGGGTGAAGATGAATGCAAAGTGCAGTTGTAACGAAGCAAAGTGTGTGAAGTGATTTTGTAGAGAGAGTAGAGTGCGCAGAGAGCGCAAAGGTGAAGTAGACCAGTCAGGGTCTTGAAAAAGCAAAGGTATCTTACTATCAATCTTCTAGTTTCAGAACTAAAGTCCAAGTTGATGCTTGGAATTAGGGGTTGGTGCTGGTAAATTAGGGGCTGGTGCTCCTTTCTGTTGGTGCAGATAAATAAAGGGTTGGTGCTCCTTCCAGTAGGGTTCTGGTAAATTGATTGTAAATTTGGTGCTTTGCAAAGGCTATATTTGGATGGTAGTCCAAGCAATCATTCTTGAGGAGTAGCCAAATTGGTGAACCTCATTAAATCTTGTGTTGTGTGATGTTCTCTTGTGATACTTGCTTTATCTAGTTCTAAGGTTTTAGTATTTTAGTTTTAAGAGCTATAAATTTAAGTTTAAAGAACTACACTGATTCACCCCCCCTATCAGTGCCATTGTAAGACTAACACTTCTTATAGATCAAATGGCCGTTACAATCGATTTGGGTCGAATTGAAGGCCAACTAAACTTTAGTTAAGACCGCAGGTCATAGTTGTAGTCTAGACTATAAACCGCAAGCCTCGGCCATGGTTCAGCTATAAACCATAGGTATGGACTATGGTTAAGACTAATTAGGCCAAGGAGCCCAAATTGAGTTGTTAAAACCACTGCTCTATCTTGGATTTTTTCCAAGATCTTCCATATGGTCTTGTAGCATGTCTATATGAGTAGTCGCCCTCGACATGACGTATTTTAAGTGTCTATAGATGCCCCTTTTGAGATGCATTGTGAGATAGAACAATGTTGAGCAAAAATAGACCTAAAACAATGTTGAAGGTTCTATGATGATCATTAGTCAGATCAACATTAGATGCCCTAGGTCTAGCAAAAGGATGTGCATCCTAGAATCATTGCTTCCAACTCTTTGGAGGCTTAAACTTGAAAGAGTTTGCACTTGTCATCAAAAATTTGAGTAGCTTTGGCGCTACAATAGTAGTTAGGCCTATATAAACTAAAGGATGAGAGTTACAAACTAATTATCATATTTTCTATTTTCCCCAAGCAAAAGGGTAAGCTTATGATAGTTGTTGACAATGATTCGCAATGACGAACGTAATTTTGACAAGATCAAGGGATCTACGATTTCAAGGATCTTATATTGATTTTTATTATGATTTGATATTATGAATACCTCCTCAATAAATGAGTCGATGAGAGTAATGAAAATGAATAAAGTGATGATGTCGCTTGACCACCATGAATGATCTGAAAAAATTTAGATTTGAGCAAATTAATGCACTGGTGAGGCATAGTTCAACTTTTGATTCCAACTATTAATAGTATTTGCATGCTTCTATCCCATGGAGCAGTTGGGCTACAATATTCATCTTAGAGAATCAAAATTATACAACTCATATCAGATTTGTGTTGAATCAAATGATCGATGATATACTGAAAATAGGTCATAGAAGAAATGGCATGCAATGCCTTATTTTCGTGGAGCGGTCCAACCGTGAAGGCCTTCTTAGGGATTGAAAACAAGCATAACAGATCAACGATGACAATTTTTTCCCCAAATTTCCTTATGGTAATTTACTCATCTTGTCGGATTTCATGGAGTGCAAGTTGCTGCAACCGCCAAGTTTATAGGGTAAATTACTGAATACGAGACACATTTGGTGTTTTTAATTATTTTTTTTTGTTTTGAATATTGTGAATTATGCATTGATCTTATTTATTTGGCCGGGAGGTGCATCTCTCTATGAAATGATTGTCATAGAAACAACCTCGGTTGAATGTACTTTATAATCTCAGTAATTTTTTTTATTTTTAATTGGATCCTGGTGCTTGATCATCACCAAATTTCTAAATTAATTTGCTTTTATTGAGTTCTGACCCAATGTGAGGTATTAATTTATCTTTTTTGCCCTTACAATGGTGGTATTTTATAAAATTTCTTTCCATTTGCAAACCATAGCTAGAGTCTTCGGTTCCCATTTAGAAATTTGGGAACTGCAGCTAGGGCCTGCGGTCTGCATGAAACATGAGAGGCCTATAAAAAGTCTAATTTTAAAATGTCTCTCATTATTCCCTAACAACGACTTTCCAAAATAGATCTTTGATAGTGATAGCTAATTTTTTTTTTGACACCTACAACACTTTACCCACACACCTACTCACAGGATGATGGTCGGGCACGGGCAAGCGTCTTCTAACCGCGGTGGATGAGGCAAGGGTAAGGTAACTCAAAAACCAATATCTCGCATCCGTTACCCCTTAAAATGAATCTAATTAAGTAATTGGTAAATCAATTTCACTAAATTACTGGTAATGAACCTCATCTTAGGCTAGGGTAGCTTAGGTTATAATTTTTTTCCATTTTTGACAGTGATATCACACCCGACCGGATCTCAATTGGAGATCACAAGTACCAGCTATGATTTCGAATTGGTCAATTGGGGACCATAGTTTCCAGCTATGGTTAGCAGTCAAAATACCAATGGTTAATTTTTGACCACATGCGGACCGCAGGGTTGACCCACGGTTTGACAACTTTAGGAAAAATTTATAAATTTATAAATTTTTTTAAGTTTTTAGGGGCAATTAATATCATTTAATGCATTTTTGACCTGTCTGATTGAAAATTTTGATTTGTAGGCCTATATGATGATATTTTTTTGCAATTTTATCAGATTTTTACTATTTTTGATGATTTCTAGATCAATTTTTAAATGTTTTTACTTGTTTTAGTTAGATTTATCCTTATATCATGCTATTTATTTCAAATATTGACCTCTAGAGCATGAGAGCCTAACATTCTTAAGAATCTCCATGGATAGCTCACTGATGGTGAGCGGGAGTGGTTCAAATATATCGACTTCAGCTACGTACTGGATCTACCCACTATCAGGGTAGATCAATCCTATTTGATGCGTTGGCCTGACATTGGAATGTGTGGACCAACATGTTTCACTTGCCTATAGGTGAAATGATAGTTACATTAGAGGATGTTTATAGGATCTTTAGGATCCCCATTGATGGCAAGGCCATCATATATTTGAATTCTGGTGCTAAGGAGTCTGTATTCAATACCATCTTCAGTGCTCGAAGTGAGGAGGCTCAGCATGCCATTGACCATGAAGGGGTCCATATTGGCTATTGGTAAGGAAATAATGTATTCTTCATGTGTGAGGCCATTTTCATGCACTTGGTGATGCAATATGTTCTTCCAAACTCCTCGAGCATGAGTATTCCTTGGAACCTCTTAGCTACTATGTGCAGAGTTATCTAGAGCTCTATCCAACAACCACTGCTCCTAGCCTGGGGTAACACTCTATTGGCTCAGCTGTATCGAGAGCTATATCATATCACTAACCGAAGCCACTAGGGGATCAACTATAGTTTATTTTTATATATTTGGGTCTAGCAACATATCAAGATAGAGCATCTTAGGGAGCTATCCCTACACATCACAAAGATCGATGATGATCATTAGTGCTATGCTTATTATTGGCCTTGGGAGGAGGAGGGATTCCGAAGTAGGACCCATGCTGGTGATGTCTAGCATTATATCACACAATTCACAAGACTTGAGCCAAATTATGTTGAGTGGTGGCCCTACATGGAGTGTCTTGATTGTCCTAAGGCCGACGAGTGGCTTTGACAGTCTTGCCAGGAAAGATGGTTACTCGATCAAAAAGCCAAGATAAGAGAGTACCAATTTTTCTCTCACATATTGCATCAGTTTGGCATGGTGTAAAACATCCCAAAGATCCTATTTGCTTATAGGCACCTAGATTTAGAGAGGGTTCTATCGTGGATCTAGCCTCTAGCTCTAGAGGATGCTCTCGATGACTTCCAAGAGACTGGGGTTTATTGAGCTGCGACCACTCCAAAGTATGATGGATGGTGGTCTATGTTCTGTTGGTATGGGACAAGGCCTCTAGGCCGAGTGGTAGTTCAAGTCAGAGTAAATGTAGATCCAAATGGGCATAATGTGCACCAGTGGATAGAGGGTAGCTTTGGCATAGAGGCTACCACTAAGGATGTTCCTAAGGTTCTTCCTGATAGTGTAGAGAGCCTACTCTTGGCACAGGTGGCTGAATTACAGAGTCATCTTGGGTGATTCTAGATGTAGTAGAGGGAGCAAGACACTACTATCGCTACTCTATAGGCATAGTTGACTAATAGATATCATCAACTAATGCAAGTGGAGTAGCATATTGCTAGCCTAACAAAATGGGCTACCACAAAAAAGACCTAAGTTGGCGAGCTCACTCATGCTCATGACTTGGCACTAGCACAGAGGGATGTGATAGTAGCAAAGTGGGATCTGCTCAGGTTATAGAGGGGGGATCCTCCATCCTCTCAAGAAATTATGGGGCCTCTGAAGGTATCAGTAGTAGTACTACCAGGTGGTTGGGATCCTATGGCCAAGATTTAGTGCTTGTAGGGTTTGTTGATGAGTGCCAATGATAGGCACACATCTAGGGTTACTCGGGTAGACTAGCTAGTTAGATATATTTAGATGCTAGGTGTAGAGGTTCTCGAGGATCCATATGCTCTAGAGTCCTAGTGAACTAGACCTCAGACTTCATGGTAGTCTACTACTAGCTCGAGCCATCACACCCATTGGAGCGAGAGGACACACAAGTCCTCTAATACACATGGTGGTAGTAGTCATACCAGGACTAGGGATGTAGGACATTCTACTGTAGCATATATCCATAGGTTTCGATGCATAGATGTGCCCATTGCACAGGTGGGAATTGGATGAGTGCTAGGTCTCTTCGGGCTAGGCAGTACTCAGGGTGCTCAACAAGATCTGTAATAGGTAGCAGGGCAGCAGGTAGAGTAGGCTCTTGAGTATAGTACTAAGGGATGTGGTGAGAGCTCCAATATAGGGGGACCAGATCAGAGCTAGAGCTCTACTATTGTAGGATACATTTTTGATACATATCATTTTTGGTATAAGGTCGAGGACCTACACATTTGTAGCTTGTGATCATTTTTGTACTCTCGATGTACTTTGAGACACACATTTATATATGATATGATCATTATTTTATGGCTCATTATTGTGTACTCATTTATTTTTTATTTTTTATTTATGTGATGCACATGGATGCAATGCTTATGTTATGTTGATGCTATATGAGGTGATGTATGGATGACATGCACTAGATAACTATTTGATTTATGATGATGATATGCAATGATCTAGATGCTTAGATGTGATTTTTGTGGTGGATGCATATGGATGCGATGCTTTATTAACACATAATTGATATTGCTTTATTGTATGCATTAATTTGTTGAGATGCTTTATTTACATGGTAATATTCTAATGTAAATGAACTTGTATTATTTAATCACTTAAAACATAACGAATGAATGCAAATATGTTTATCAATCTAATGGATGACACCACATAATGTATAAAAATCATGAATATAATTGAAAATTCTTAAGATAGGAATTTAATCAATTAATCACCCATATATGAAACACAATGGTATGCGATGTTTATTGATGCAAATGATATAATGTGTCATTCAAATTTATTTTGCAAATTTGAAAAATATGCACGATATAGTCAGTGGTCATCTAAATATTATTGCTAATATCCATACGGTATCTATCCTATATGTTGATTATACTTTAATAATAATGTATCATGGATTTGATACTTTGCAATTTGATGATTTATATGGTTGCAATATTTAACATTTTGTTGCTATGGGAGAAATTTTTGAGGTTTTACATGAGACTCAAACACCCTAATAGACTTATAAAAAGTTGCATACTAACCACACTAGACTTCTAAGATAAAAGTATTTTGCTAGGATAAATCCTAACTGTTCATTATCATTGTGTGTGCAAATGATTATTTTAAGATAAGACACGAGCGTTCTCTGATGTCAGGCAAGATTATTTCAGTGCATTGCTAAGATAGGGGTTCCACAAATGTCTTATCCAATATTAAGTTTAGATTTTAGTTGGACTAAGCCACTAGGAAATGTAGGACACCTAAAGATACCTCTTCCACATTCAATCATTGGTCTTGTTCATAAGCTAGATGCTAATGCATCAGACATATCATCATGTGTAAGGTATAGTAGTGCTAAAAATTACAAGGATTTAGGCTCATTCCTTTCTATCCTTCAATTTTTGGGATACTTTCTCATATGTAGTGAAGCAAGGGAGTCGATTCCATATTTTTTTTGAACTATATTTGGATCTTCATTTGATCTTTCTTCGAACTGGATTTTGGATCTTCATTTGATATTTGCTCAAACTTTTGATTTATGATCTTCATTTGATATTCATTTTTGAACTTCACTTTGAAATTTGATTTAAGCCTATTTTTCTGATCTTCACTTGATCTTCACTTTGCGAAATTATAAATTTGATAATATTATTTAGAAACTTTCCTTTGGGGGGATTTAATTGGAAAAACTATTTTTGGTATATCGATTGAGAATATCGATCTTATGATATCAATATGAGATCACTCTGGGGAGTCAATCTATGATATCGATCTAGGGTATCAATCATGAGGATTTATGTGGGATATCCCTTTGGGAGATTGCTCATGTTATCATAAGCAAGGGATTATAAATAGGTAACTAACTTGTCCTTTTGCTAATTGCCAATATTTCCCATACCATCTGCATAGAGGAATAAGAAAGAATAACTCTTTTTGCTTCAGGATACCCAGTCCTACTTCATGGCTTTCATCATCCCCTAGTCCTTGTTGGGGTTGTTTAAATTTATTTATTAGTAATAGGCTGATGATATTCTAAGGGCTTTACTAACTGAACCTTATCTACAAAAGCAAAGCAAGATTTCTACCAACTCTTGATAAGACTACTAGGTATGGCTGAGTGACCAAAAATCTTGGTATATCTCCATAGCAACATTATAGGTTGTGTTGAAAAACATAATTGCTCACATGAATGATGTATTATGATAAATTTAGAGATGCGTGATTTAAACAAAAACGTGGCATCATTTCTAAGACTGACAAACACAATGTCTTCTATTACAAAATGCAACAAATGACTAATGCCTATATGCAATGTCGTAATGTAGCGAATGCATATGTAAATGAAAAACAAAAATGCAAATGCAAATGTTTTTGGATTTTATGCTTTACCATTTTTTTTTGGATTTTATTAACTTTATAATTTTTATGGGTTTTGAGCCTCATAATTGACCAAACGATGAGTACATACCTTTGGAGCCTTTAAATTGACCAAGCAAATTTTAGGAATCCTTGGAGCTTTTAAGATTGACCAAAGGGATTATGTGTACATTTGGGGCATTTTGGGATGACCAAGGAGTTTTTCAAACCCTTGGAGCTTTTGGGTTTGATAGAGCAGTTTTAAAAAAAATCTTTGGTACCTTTTGCATTTGACCAATGGGATAATAGATGCCTTTGGATATTTTTAGGATGACCGAGTGATTATAAGCAAATACTTGGGGCTTTTAACTAATAATACCAAGAAGTTTCAATGACCCTTGGAGCCTTTTGGGATGACCGAGTGGTTTTTACCAAACCCTCGAAGCTTTAAGGTTTACCAAAGGGCTTATAGATGCCTTTGGAGCTTTTTGATTGACCAAACCACTAATGAGAGTGTTTGGATCTTTTTAGGATGATCGAGAAGTTACAAGAAACTCTCAAAGCCTTTTACTATGTGCTTCAAGCATAAAACACCTTAATATGTATGATGTTAAGAGGTTCAATCTCTTCAACACCCCCTAGAGATGTTAGGCGATAGGTACCCAAACCAATATTTTTAGATATGATTTAAGGTCCTAGCCAATTAGCCGTGAATTTGTCTCGCATATCTATTGAAAAATTAGAGTTATGTTGGTTTTATTTCAAGAAAAGATCCCCAAATTCAAGGTATATCTTGTGGAATTTGACATTGTAAGCTCATTTTAGTCACTCCTGATAGATGCAGAGATCCTCCAGGGCATTCATGTGACATTTATCGAGTAGCGTCAGTTGATCCAATCGAGTTTGTCGTGCAGTGTCATCATCGATGAACTCTTTCAATGCAATGCACAACATTGAAATTTCTAATTCCAAGGGTATAATGGCCTCAATGCCATATACTAGTGAGAATGGTGTTGCCCCAGTGGACATCCGAATACTAGTCTTGTAAGCCCATAGTGCAAGGGGCAGCTGGATGTGCCAGTCTTTGTTGTTTTCTTGGACCGTATTTTTCAATATAGCCATCACTATCTTATTTGAAGCTTTAGCCTACCCATTTGCTTGCAAATAGTATAGAGTCACAAAACTATGTTTGATTCTATATTTAGATATCAAAGCTCTCACAATTTTATTCTTGAAAGACATACCATTATTCAATATTATTTTGGATGGAATCCCAAAATGACTTATGATATGCTCCAGTATAAAATCTACTATATGAGATCCAGTTGTCGTTGTTAAGGGTATTGCTTCCACCCACTTTGTAAAATACTCAGTAGCCATGATTATGAATGTATGTTGACCCAATGACGGAGGAGATATCTTGCCTATAATATCCAATCCCCACTGAGCAAATGGCCAAGCTACTTGGATGGGTTGTAAGGCCTACGATGACAAGTGCATAATATTAGTGTGATGATGGCATTTAACGCATTTCTTGACATACGCATTACACTCCTCCATAATGGACAAAAATTAACCCATTTGAAGGATGCGCTTGAAAATGGCCATGCCATTAAAATGGCCACCGCACGTACCATCATGGGCTTACAAAATTGCCCATGATGCCTCCTAAGGATCTAAATAATGAAGGAGAACTCCATCGTAGCTTCTTTGGTATAATATGTCTCCTATTAAGTAATATTTGCCCATTTTCTACTTAAATGTGCACTTCGTGGCATGCGGTAATCCCTATGGGATTATACTAAGCTTTAGGAAGTCTTTAATTTGTGACATCCAATTTTGATAAATCTCAACTTCGACTACCAAGACGACTTGCTCCCCTTGTGTATTTAATTTTGCAAATGTAGACTCAGAAATAACCATGTGGTGAATGGTAGTACCACTCCCCATGGAACTCTGAGAGGTTAATGAGCCCTAGGGTGCCTTCTTAAGAAAGTATTTAACTCTATAGAACCATTCAGCTTGTGGTTCTACATTGATCATGATGATCGATTCTCTTTTATCATAGGCTGCACACTCTATTACTAGATGCAAGAGCATCTTGACATGGATGGTAGTGAAATCAATAGACGTATTATAAGAGATTAAATATCCTAGAGAAGCCATGGTATCTACAAACCTATTTGATGATCGAGAGATTGCCTTAATGTCATACCATTCTAGTTTGTCCAAATATGTATCAACTATATTTTTATATACTTTCAATACGGGACACTGATACTAAAAAATCCCCTTGACTTAATTTACTATGAGCAAGGAGTCATAAAATATGTTCAATATCTTAATATTCATGGCAATAGCTATGTAGAGGCCCAGTAGTAGGGCTTTGTACTCAAGATTGTTGTTGGTGCACAAAAAATCCAACTTGAACGACAAGAGAATTGGAGCTCCTTGCGGTGTGAAGAACACTATTTTGGAACCACCCCCTTATTTGCACTTTGAACCATCAAAGAACATAGTCATATTAGAATTTTTCTCTGGTTCTTTGGTTTTAGGAGCTTCAGATACGACGAAGACTGCATCATCCAAAAGCTTAATTTTTAGAGGCCTACTATTTTACAGTGCTGCCTCAGCTAATTGATATGCTATGACCTATCCCTTAATGGACTTCTGGCTTATAAATTCTAGATTGAATTTTATCAAGAGCATGACACACTTCATAGTACATGTATTGTGATAAGTCTTATTCATCATGTACTACAAAGGATCTGTTTGGATGTAACATACATCATATGACTTAACATATAATGTCGTAATTTATTTTTAGAGAACACTATTGCTAAACATAATTTTTCCACGTATGCATACCCGAGATCATAGCTCACAAAAGTTTGACTAATATAATATATGTCTAGCTCTTTGCCTTTCACATTATTTTGGGCTAACATGGTTCCCAGTGCAAAGTTAGTTATCGATATATATAGTAGAAAAGGCACCTCTGGCCTTGGTGGAGCTAGCACTGGCAACATCGCTAGGTATTGCTTTATCTTAGCAAAGGCTACCTTGCATTACTTGTCCCAGTTGAATGGGATACCCTTATGTAGCAGTCGATTCATGGGTCAATATTTATCTAATATTTGGGTGATAAATCACTTTATCGAGGCTACCTTTCCTTGAAGGCTCCTTAATTCCTTAATATTTGTGAGAGGACACATTTCCAAAATGACATTGAAATTCACTAGATATAATTTGATGCCTCTCTTGGAGACGATGAACCCTAGTAATTTTCTAGAAGTTACGCCAAATACGCACTTCTTAGGATTCAGCCTGACATTGTGCTCTATCAGGCAATGACTTGGCTAACAAGTCATTGATATAATATTTAATAATTTTATGCATATAGTCATGAAAAATGTATGTCATGGCCCACCGATATGTGGCACCAGTATTTTTGAGGTCGAATGGCATAACTTTATAGAAAAATGTTATCCATGGTGTTATAAACGTGGTTTTGTGCTGGTCTTCGGGTTTAATCTAAATTTGATTGTAACCAAAAAAACCATCCATTAAGGAGAGTATTTCATGACCTATAGTTGCATCTATGAGAGAATCAATATTGGGCAAAGGAAATCAATCTTTGGGTGTTTCCTTGTTTAGGTCTTTAAAATCCATGCAAATATGGGTTCTTCCATTGGGTTTTCCCATGGGTACCATATTGGACACCCATTTTGGATAATCGATGGATATCACAAATTCCACATCCATCAACTTTTGTAGCTCATATTTCACCATCAATACTACTATTGGGTGCATTTTACTAATATTTTTCTTGATTGGATTCTTTGTCAAATCTAGAGAAAGCTTATGCATAGCCAATTTTGGATCTAGACCTGGCATATCCTTGTACGACCAAAAAAACAAATTTGGTCTCTCTTTTAGCAAAGGGATGAGGGTGGACCACTCATTTGGAGTGAGACTCTCTCCAAATTTAACCTTATTTGCATTGGTGGGATCATCACTAATATCCACCTCAAAGGTTTCCTCTACCGACATATGTGATCCCTCCTCAAGCTAGTGAGGCATAGGAATCAAATGGATGTCATCAACCGGGTTGATTGGTTCCATTTTGGAAGTATTTTTGGCATGATAAACATCATATGCACAACCTGGTGCAGAATGGAAATGTTGCAGCATTTATTCATTGGGAAAGAAATCCTCAGGCTCAACAGGTGAATCAGTGTGATCCTAGTCGATAACATCTTTGTTAAGATACAACGGTTTATACAGATCTGCTGGATTACATAGTGGAGTGGTCAAATCAATGGAGAAAATATTTATGGAATGGAATTGATATTGAGGACCACACAGACTGACCTCTATGAAATTTTCATAGTCCTCATACGCATGATCTGGCTCTAATGGCATAGGTATAAAGGGGTCTTCCTTGTGATGACTACAAATAACTGGATCCTCCTTATGCACTGAATGCAAAATAGGATCATTCAGCTCACAGAGTTGCATACAGGTAAGAAAAAGGGGATTAACCAACCAATGGATTTGATCTATATTTAACCGTCTTGCTCTTAGATGTAGACCAACATGTAGATGACTATAGGCCTCATCAATGTTGATGGGTTGATGATGGTGATGCAATTAAGGAGGACCAAGGTAGGCCCTTGCTAGCTCATATTATTTGTCACTATCATAATAGAATCCTTAATTCACCCCCACTCTTGGAGGGGGTTCCTCCAAATGAGGTCCCATGAATCTCACTTCTTGCATGTTGTCATCGCTATAAAAAAAAACTAGATAATTATACCTCATGTACGATGCTACCAATAAAATTGGCTCGGTCTCTTCCCCTCAATGATCAACATTGGGAAGGATAACTTTGGTATCCTATACCAACTCAATAGTCAATATATGACATGCATATAAAGGCCTTACATAAGTGCCTTTGAATTCATCCCTAGATTCATCGTCATTTGAGGAATCCTCATCTGCATCATAACTTGGTCCACTCATATCGGATGTGGACTCCAATCCATCTTCACTACAAATATCTCCTAACTTGATATCACTTATAGTAACGGGGTTGCACCCCTGCATGTGTATGTTGTCGACTCCATCATAGGTTCGGTGTTCTAGTTGATATTTGAGGTTCATTTTTGCCTCTGTCTACTCAAGGATCCCTTTATGATGATCTTCAAGTGGCTCAATGGTGATGATAGATATTATAGGGTGATTCATCTAGAATTTGGAAGGATTCGGATGATATGGATTAAAATCCACATCGTCCACCATGCTGAGGTACATATGATCTAGGGATGCTATGAGCAAATCATCCTACCCACGTATCTGTAACCCTAGATCGAATCTATTAGTGACTAACTAATAATGAGGTTCTAGCGGAGTCCTCCATCCTTGTTCAAAGAAACCAAGGATGTATCCATGCTAATGGTATCGCTCAAAAATATGAATGGCATACTCCATATTAGAAAAATAATGAATTTTTACCATGAAATGTTCTTTGTCATCTTCATCCATGGGCTCTCACATGGAAATTTTATCTAGCCCTGCATAGATGAAGTTATTTTGGTTAGGCGGCTCTCCCAATGGAACCACCAATCCAACCAAATAATGATGAGTGGATGGTATACCCATCTCTTGAGTAGTCTTCAAAATTGGTCCAAAGGTCACATTTTGCACAAGGTACTCACCTAATCTGGTATTAGCAATATGTACCATCACCCATAATGTGAATGAACCTACTAAAGATGTAGGTGAGGTAGGTTGAGGTGCCTCCTCGACTTTGTCTTGGGGTTCCTCAACTTCCATGGTAATGGAAAAATCCTTGGTGATTGTCTTAGGATCATGCTATTTCTCTTTCTCACCCACATTCACCTTTAATTTCCTATCATCCTGATGCATGACTGATGTTGACGACTTCAAAGAAGTGGCAGTGGTATGTTTCGATCTGTGTGACATAAAATATATTGTTTAAGCATGCACTTTCAGTTTACCTCCTGGTTTCTTTATTGGCGATGACAACTAAACATCCAGGTGCATTGATAGGAGTACGAAACACCCAGGTAAATTTGCTAGGTTCACAAACTTAAATGGCTCCTCATCCGAAGCCACTACATGAACCAGTCCCTCATGAATATATTTCATGCACTGATGTAGTATCAAGGGAACACAACACATTTCATGAATCCAAGGCTTACCGAGTAAAATGTTGTACTGCATGGCCCCGTCTATCACATGACACATTACTAAAATGGTCTTCAAACCTACCTGTATGGGTAGGATAATTGTGTCGATAGTCAAACATAGTGTGTCATTAAACGCCCTTAATATGAATGTAGTTGGCACAATGTGTGATTTAGGTAGCTTTAAATGGTTCAGTGCCTTGGTCATTATTATGTTGATCGATGAGCTAGTATCAATCAAGACCCTTTTAAATGGCATGTGATTCACACACATGATTATGTGCAATGACGGGTTGACCATAGTTGTAGAAACCATCCTTATTTTATGATCATAAAATTGGATCATCGGTTCTTGACACTGCTATACATGTCCCATGAAATTGGTAAATTCTTGTGCATCCTATGCCTATACTTCAATGGACCTCAAAATATCCATAAGAGTCTCCCTGTATCTCAGGGACTGCTGTATTAATTAATATATCAACAACTTTGTAGGAGTTGTCTACAGGTTTTGGACCAACCTGCTCCTTATGGTCACCACTAGTCTTGTTGGTGGGCCTGGGATATTCTATGTCAGTTTCTGATTCAAAATTTCTTGCATTTAAATGGGAGCACAAGGTTTATTCTATTGTTCATATCTCCTATGCCTAGTGACAACATTTACCATGCCTACGAACCCTTGGGTAGGTGGTTCGACTTGCACTTGGTTAAATTGACCGTTGTTCTAAGGTACCTCATGATTTGGTAACAGGTTCTTGTAAATCCTTATATTTTGATTATCAGATGCCTACGGGTTGTGTGGCACTAAAATCTCACCCTTTTCAATCATATTTTACACCAGGTTTTTGAAATACCAACACACATTGATGTCATGAACTTTCCTTATATGAAATATACAAAATAGATCATCTTGGAATCCCTTTGGTTTGGGTTGATTGGGATCAATCATCTTGAATTCAAGAAATATTATTGCCTTGGCCTCGTATAACTGATAGAAAATCAACGTCAGTGATTCCATCAATGGTGTGAACTAGCGAGGCAGGCATTGATATTTTTTCTTGCACTTGTAATTGTTGTTGTGCTTGTCATATTGTGCAGGGGGAGGTTGGTCCTGACAATTCTATTTATGTTACCCCTTTTCCTCTTGTTGGAGATTTAGTACCACTTGATTTACGTGGTCCTGCTTGCCTATTTTTTTGTGGCACTCTTCTTTTATCCCTCCCTTCTATTTTTGAGTTTCAAGTTGCCTTCCTGCAACTTGATGTCCTCAATCACTTTGGCTTGCGCAAAAACCTCTTCGAATGTAGGATACTATTGCAGCTATAGCAGTAATGAGATATGCTTAGCACAACTCTTCATAAACATTTGGGTTAATTATATGGTAGGAATAGGGAATGACAACTTCGCCATTAGTCTCCTCCATATCTTTTCATACTGCTTTGTTGGCTCATCGTCGCGCTGAGCTAGCATAGCCAAATCAGAAATATTGGCCTATTTCTTAACGCCAAAGGAATAAAATTCAATAAGGGCATCAACTAATTACTCAAAACTTGTTATGATGTGTTTCTTTAGCTCATTAAACCACTCTTGGGTCGGTCTTGAAAGTGTCGTGATGAAAGTGTGCAATAATAATGCATCATTACTTGCTATCTAAAAATAAGCATCCAAAAATATCATGACGTGTTCTTGTGCATATTCATCACCCTTAAACTTGTCTAACATGGGTATATCAAAATGATCAAGGTAAGCCAAAGTAGGCATAGAAGGATCCAAAGGCTCGTTATGGATTTTCCTCAATGTCGGCTTTTGAATAGCCACGCCTTGTCTCTCAATGGCTTTAATATTCTCGAATAAGGCTTTATAGGCCTCTAAAGATAGAAAGTCCTCCCTAAGTTGAAGTGTAGGTGGCTTAGGAGGTATTTTATTCCTTATGTGATATGGAGGGCATTTATTTTCCTCCTCCTCACCTCAGGAGCTCTCAGGATATTCTTGATCGTATCCATCTCCCGCTACTGCTTCATGCTGCCTCTGCCTTTGATTATTTAGCGGTGATGGTCACTCCCTTTGTTTGACACTAACATGAGTATGAGCATCTCTATGCTCTTGATGCATATTGTATTTTGAGAAAGCCTTCCTATGTGTATGCTCTTGATGCTCATCTTTAGGATATATACCAACTCTAGCTAACCTATCCTCCTGCTCTATGAGTTCCTTCTAGACAAGGATATTCTCTTCGTGCATACACTGCTCATATAACCTCTATCACATGAGCATTTGCTCTTGAATATTTTAATCTTCAATATGCTACATCTCTAGGTGAGCGTCCTCCAATTGATCTTGGGGGAGCTAGAATTTTTGCTCTGATGCCAGTCTATATGATCTATCAATTTGGCCAGTCATGGGAGGCCTTTGGTATCCCTGGTCTACACGAGCAACCTTGTGGGTTCTATAACCATCAAAATAATGTGATATGCCTTTTCTTCTATCTATGAATATGACATTGGCATCTTTCTATGTCCTATACTATGAACCACCATGCGCAGATAGTGGGTGTGTTACATGAGGGTGCTTAGAAGCCTCCCCATGTTCTCTAGTAGTGTGAATGACACTCATGCTATGCTCACTCAGGGCTCAAGTGGGTGGAGTGGAAATATTGTAGCCTAGCTAATCTAGAACACTACCTAGACCCTCTAGCTTCCTAGACCACCATCGCTCATGCAACGGTGTGCCATTATCTCCCACATTTGATACATCAATGGTGATCTTGTGTGGTGGACCATGCATGGGAGTATGGTTAGACCTATGATCAATATTGAGCTGGTCTACCTACCCCTGAATGGGTAGGTATCTAGTCCTTATATACTTAGAAGGTAGAGCTATAGATCCTCTAGTGGACTTAGTATGTAGGGGCACCAACCTAGTCCCCTTCACAAAAAACTCTTCGATCTATCCCCTGGACATGCATGCATTACAGTCTCGATAATGGCTCTCAAGTGGAACACCCTCATTATGGAAGCTTTCCTATTCTATTTTGCTCCTAGAGGAGTGTATTAAAGATCCTATATCTAGGGTTTGATCTACTGGCTCCCCTCATATCGAGTTATATCCTCAAATGCTAGCCGAACGACATTCAATTCACTCATGTGGTTGAGTAATTGATACGCACTATTATGAATTGGTTAGGGTTTTGTCATCGACATTGGATTTGGACCTTTGTCGACCACCCCGTGTATCCACCATTGCGTACCTAGAGTCTAAATGTATTATTTTTAAGAAAACAAGGTATACAATAATGATTATCTCATTTTAAATTTTAAAAGTGAGTCCTAAACTATTTGATGTGTTTTTAAGATTTGTTGTATAAATGTAGAAACTCTTATCATGTTTTGCAAAAGTTGATGTTATACTCAAATTTTTCAAAGGTTTTCACCTATATACTCACACAAGTCAAATATGGGAGTGAAGTCCATACTGAACAAGGTAGCATAGGTACTACCAACCCCCACCCAACACACCGTGCACAACAATACACTCTTTTGAATATGAGTGTGTGCTATTTTTTATGGATAGAATAGTTCTTGGATCAACCTTGGCCATGAGCGGGTCTCGATAATACAATTTCAAATGAGCCAACCAAGCAGTAATGACATCCACTATTGGTCTCAATAAAATGGGTTGGATGTGAAAGCCCAATGCCACTGATGTTTAAATAAAATGTGGTGTGTGTGGTTCCTTTTAATGTACATAAAATAAATTCATCATATAGCATACATGCTCATTTTCTAAATGCTATGCAAGTTAAAGATATTTTTAATTCAAAAAATGCAAGCTATTTTTAGATGCTCTTTAATACTATGCACATTACGATGTTAAATGGACATGCAAACCATCCACACATCTCTATCAAGCATGCTATATCCTAGGGAAAACTATAATTAGAGGTCTGCTTTTCCCAATAGTACCTTTCTATTGAAAGCAAAGTACAAAAACAAACTAGGACAATTGATTTGCCATTTTCTTAATTCATTTCCTAATTTGCATTGAAATTAACCTTATTGTAAAAATATAGAGATCAGAAAAGTGATAGAGGCCTAAAAATAGGACCTACCTCAAGTCCTGCACTGTCTGATATTCTAAATTTGTCTGTCTATGTTGTCAGTAGGAGACCGCAGGTCTGATCTATGGTTTTGACTGTAAATCATACCTTGTACCTACGGTTTAGTTGTTGGGCCACAGATGATAGTTGCGGTCTATACCTACAAGTGCAAAAACCAATAAAGAACAATCAAATCCAAAAAATGTGGGGTTCCACCGTGATCGCCTTTTGTAACCACAAAAAAGGGTCACACCCGAGGGCGTATCCTATTGCGATAAATGATAAAAATATAGCATGCATACAAGAACAAGAAATTGACAACAAATGAATCAAAAATAAAAATGCTTTATTCCATTATCTTCAAAGTAAAAATCTAATTACAAGTACATCCCTCTTAGGTATAATCATTTTGATACAATATTACAATAGGAGTGCACAATTTTCTCCTTCTTAAGGGTAGGTGTGATTTCCAAATGCCTTTCAGGATGACATGAACTGATCTAGGGTGGAGGTGCCATCTTCTTCACGACGGGGAAGGAACTTGATAGTATGCTCTCCTTTGAAACTATTTCCTGCGGTCAAGAAACAACTCAAAAATATCTAAAAGATAGACAACCTCTCATGATGAGGCCCTTTTAGGTAAATTGCATAATGACACCATTAAACATGCATAATCAAGAAAATGTGAAAAGTTCTTCTAAGATATGCAAATCGAATCAAGATTCATGTAATAGTGTGAAGAAAAGTAGCAGCTACACTATGCATGGATCAGATATATAAAATGAAGCATAAACATGCATAAAGAAATCATTTAAGTCCTAAATGAACCATAAACATAAAGAAAATAAAATAACCTTAGTCTACAGTCAAAATTTTGCTAAAATGTATTTTAACCATGAAACCAACTAATCTAAGCTAGTTAACCATACAAAGCTAGTTAACCATACAAAAATGAAAATAGAAATGTGGTTATACCTCTGCTGCAAACCGTAGCTTTAGTGAATGATCTACACTATAAAATATGACTGACAGCCATAATTAGCACTCTGATAGGCTTACCCGAAATTCCAATGGTAGTGGGCTTGACCTCCTTATCCAATTGATGTTCAAGGGTCACCTTCAATTTCCTTCTGATAGATGTGGTGGTTGAATAACTGTGATGGGCCTTCATTTGCCAGGATTTACATTTCTTGATCCTCCTAGGCTCCTAGGGTATCCATAAAGTAATTCATCATGAATATTGGCAAGTAGGTAGGGGATAAGTGCAATAGCTCCCTCTTAGTATACTTGATTGAGTGTACAATTACATAGGGCTCCACTACTTAAATATCCAATGTTCTTTGTCTCATGGTTTTCCCTAGTTTTGAGGGGTACTTATAGGACCTCAAGGGCTAGGGGTTGCTTCCTAGAGAAGACAAGATCAAGAAGGGGTGGTTAGGATAGTTGTAATGGAATCTTCCACCCTCTAACCACCTTCTTCTATATCAAATGGTCATTCCAATCGATTTGGCTTGGATTGAAGGCCAACTGAACTTCAGTTAAGACCATAGGTCACAACTACGGTCTAGACTATAAACCATAGGTCTCAGCTATGATTCAGTTATAAACCATGGGTCTAGGCTGCTATTTAGACTGATTAAGCCAAGGAGTCCAAATTGAGTGGTTAAAACCACTGCTCTATCTTGTATTCTATCCAATATATTCCATATGGTCTTGTAGCATGTCCATATGAGTATTCACCCTTGACATGATGCATTTTAGGTGTCTACAGATGCCCATTTTAAGATGCGTTGTGAGATTAAACAAATCTAAGAAAAAATAGACCTCATAAAATTATTCTAAAGGTTCTATGATGATCATTACTCAGATCAACATTAGATGACCCAGGTCCAGCAAAAGGACATGAATCCTGGAATCATTGCTTCCAACTCTTTGGAGGACTAAACTTGAAAGAGTTTGCACTCATCATCAGATATTCGATCAGTTTTGGCGCTACAATAGAAGTTAGGCATATATAACCGAAAGTATGAGATTTACAAACTAATTATCATATTTTCTATTTTCCCCAAGCAAAGGGGTAAGCTTATGATAGCTTTTGACAATGATTTGCAAGGACGAACACAATTTTTACAAGATCAAGGGATCTACAATTTCAGGAATATTCTGTTGATTTTGATTTTGATTATGATTTGATAGAAGGACTAGAGTCTTGCCCATAAATGGGTGGGTCTCTAATCCTTCTACACTCAGAAGGTGGAGCCATAGATCCTCCAGTGGACTTAGTACGTAGGGGTACTAACCTGGTCCCCTGTAAAACAAACTCTTCAGTTGATCCCGTGGACGCACGTGCATTACGGTATTGGTAATGGATCTCAAGTGGAACACCCTCATGTTGGAAGGTTTCATTTTCTACTCTATGCCTAGAGGAGTGTACTGAAGCTCCTCTATCTAGAGTTTTCTCTACTGGCTCCCCTCGTGTCGAGTTATCTCCTCAAATTCTAGTTGAATGATGTTCAGTTCGCTCATGTGGTTGAGAAATTGACACATATTGTTGTGAATTAGTTAGGGGTTGGTCATAGACGTTTTCTTTGGACCTTTTTTGACCACCTTGTGTATCCACCATTGTGTACCTAGAGTCTAAATGTATTATTATTAAGCAAACAAGGTATACAATAATGATTAATTTTAAAAGTGAGTCCTAAACTGTTTGATGTGTTTTCAAGATTTGTTGTATCAGTGTAGAAACTCTTATCGTGTTTTGCAAAAGTTGATGTTATACTCAAAATTTTCAAAGGTTTTCACCTATATACTCGCACAAGCCAAATATGGGAGTGAAGTGCATACTCAACGATGTAGCATAGGTACTACCAACCCTCACCCAACACACCGTGCACAATGATACACTATTTTGAAGATGATTGTGTGCTATTTTTCATGGATAGGATAGTTTTTGGGTCAGCCTTAGCCACCAACGGGTCCCAATAATACAATTTCAAATGAGCCAACCAAGTGTTAATGACATCCATTTTTGGTCTCAATAAAATGGGTTGGATGTGAGAGCCCAACACCATTAATGTTTAAATGAAACATGGTGTGTGTGGTTCCTTTTAATGTACATAAAATAAATGCATAATATAGCATACATGCTCATTTTCTAAATGCTAAGCAAGTGAAAGACATTTCAAATTTAGAAAATGCAAGCTATTTCTAGATGCTCTTTAAGACTGCACATTATGATGCTAAATGGCCACTAATTGGGCCTCACACATGGAAACCATCCACACATATCTATCAAGCATGTTATTGCCTAGGGTAGGCTACAATCAGTGGTCCATTGTTCCTAGTAGCACATTTCTATTAAAAGCAAAGTATGAAATCAAACTAGGATAATTGATTTGCCATTTTATTAATTCATTTCTTAATTTGCATTCGAATTAACCTTACTGTAAAAACACAAAGAGAAAAAAAGTAACAGAGGCCTGAAAATAGGAACTACCTAAAGTCCTACACTATCTGATATTTTTAATTTGTTTGTTTGTGTTGTCAGTAGGAGACTACAATTCTAATCTATGGTTCTAACTATAAACCATGCCTTGTACCTACAGTTCAGTTGTTGGGCCGTAGCTGATAGTTGTGGTCTGTAGCTACAAATACAAAAACCAATAAAGCACAGTTAGATCCTAAAAATACGAGGTCCCATCATGATCACCTTCTATAACTAACATAAAGGGTCACACCCGAGGGCGTATCCTATTGTGATAAATGATAAAAATATAGCATGCATACAAGAACAAGAAATTGACAACAAATGAATAAAAAAGAAAAATGCTTTATTCCATTGTGTTCGAAGTTAAAATCCAATTACAAGTACATACCTCTTAGGGATAATAATTTTGATACAATATTACAATAGGAGTGCACAATTGTTTCCCTCTTAAGGTTAGGTGTGATTTACAAATACCTTTTAGGATGACATGAACTACTCTAGGGTGGAGGTGACCTCTTCTTCGTGATGGGGAAGGAACTTGATAGTTTGCTCTCCTTTGAAACTGTTTTCTACGGTCAAGAAACAACACAAGAATGTAAAAATATAGACAACCTCTCATGATCAGGCCCTTTTAGGTAAATTGCATAATGACAACATTAAACATGCATAATCAAGAACATGTGAAAAGTGTTTCTAAGCTATGCAAATTGAATCAAGATTCATATAATAGCATGAAGAAAAGTAGCAGCTACACTATGCATGGATTAGATATATAAAATGAAGCATAAACATGCATAAAGAAACCATTTAAGTCCTAATTGAAACATAAACATAAAGAAGATAAACTAACCTAATTCTACGGTCAAAAGTTTGCTAAAATGTATTTTAAACATGAAACCAACTAATCTAAGCTAGTTAAGTATAAAAAAATGAAAATAGGAAGATGGTTATACCTCTGGTGCAAACCACAACTTTGGTGAATAGTCTACACTATAAACTATGGCTGACAGTCATGGTTAGCATTATGATAGACTTACCCTCAATTCCAAGGGAAGTGGGCTTGACCTCCTTGTACAATTTATGTTCAAGGGTCACCTTCAATGTCCTTATGAAATTTTTGGTGGTTGAATCACTGTGATGGGCCTTAGTTTGCCTATATTTGCATTTCTTAATCCTCCTAGGCTCCTAGGGCATCCATAATGTAATTCATAATGAATATTGGCAAGTAGGTAGGGGATAAGTGCAATAGCTCTCTCTTAGTATACTCGATTGAGTGTACAATTTGACAGGGCGTCGCTGCTTAAATCTCTAATTCTCTCTCTCATGTTTTGCCCTAATTATGAGGGATACTTATAGGAATACCCAAGGGCTAGGGGTGGCTTCCTGGAGAAGCCAAGATCAAGAAGGGGTGGTTACGATAGTTGGAATAGAAGCTTATACCCTCTAACCACCTTCTTCTAGATAAAATGGTCATTCCAATAGATTTGGCTTGGATTGAATGCCAACTAAACTTTAGGTAAGACTACAAGTCATAGCTATGGTATAGACTGTAAACCATAGGTCTCATCCACAGTTCAACTATAAACTATAGGTTTGGGCTATAATTCAGACTGATTGGTCCAAGGAACCCAAATTGAGTGGTTAAAACCACTACTCTATCTTGGATCCTATCCAAGATATTCCATATGGTCTTTTAGCATGTCCATATGAGTAGTTTCCCTCGACATGACACGTTTTAGGTGTCTACAAAGACCACTTTTTATTTTTCTTTCCTAGTTAATATTATGCAATGTAAAGATATCAATATCAATAATAGTAATCAAAGTAATGCAAAAATAACCACACACAATAAAGACACCAGTTTTACGTGTTTACCCAATGTGGGCTACTCCACGGAAAAAATATTTCACTAAAATTTTCTCAATCAATCCCTTGGGAATCCTTTCTCTATTACAATGTTTATGGAACTCTATCCAAATGAGACACCAATCACATAATCTAGTTCATGGATCTCTCTCCACAGGAGAACTCCTTTCTCCTTAGCTCTGACTGGTGATATTTTAGAATAATTGTTACCCCCACTACTCTAGCTAATGGATATCTATCCACTGAAGACACCTATCCTCACTTCCTTGGATAATGGATATATATCCACTAGATACTGTTATCCTCTATACTCTATCACCTTCCAATATTAGTCCTAGCTCTACACTAAACACAATACTTTAGTCTAGCACAAATATACTCAATATCTATCTTTGGTCTCGAAAAAACCTATCCTAAAATAAACACCAAACTCTATTCTTGAATCTGTACTAAACATAGTAATTCAGTCTAGCATAAATATATCCTCAATATCTAGCCTCTGATCTACACTAAACATAATCCTTTGATCTAGCATCCTTAATATTTTTCCTCAAGCCTTACACAAAGCTTGAATCAATCAAAAATCAATTCTTCTAGATATATCCCAAACCTTAACTCAAGGTTTGAACAAATTAATCAATCAAATCTACTCACAAGTCTTCTATAAAAGCTCACACTAATATGTCCATAAGTTCTCTCTAGAACTTGCCCAAATATGCTCAACAAGTTCTCACTAGAATTTGTCCAAATATTCTCAACAAGTCCTCACTAGAACTTTTCCAAATATGCTCTCAATTTGTATTCTAAACTTCCACAAAAGCTCACATAAATCTATCCACAAGTCCTCTCAAAGACTTGCCTCAAATCTGCTAAAACAATTCCACACTATAACTTGTCCAATCTCATAGAAACATAAAGAGAATTGTTAGACTCAATATGCTTCACATTCATCACAATGCTCAATCACTTTCAATCACTCTTTTAGAAACATATAGAGAATTTTTAGAGACTCAATAAGATTCACATTCACCTCAATGCTCAATCACTTTCAATCACTCTTTTAGAAACATACATAGAATTGTTAGAGAACCAATATGCTTCACATTCACCTCAATGATCAATCACTTTCAATCACTATTTTATCACATAAACATATAGAGAATTTATAGAGACTCAATATGTTTCACACTCATAAATACTCAACCTCTTTCTCAAATTCAAAATATAAAATAATTTTTTTCATAGAACTTGAACTATCACTTCACACATCCACTTGACTAGGCTCAACCAACTCTACTCAATAAATCACTCAATAAAAAAAAACCTTCCTCACAAACCCTAGTCCAAGCATATGAATACTCACTCAAATATTTTCAACAATGCTTATCAAAAAATATCACATAACAATGATACTTATGTTCTTTACAAATCCTAGTTCAAGTTCTTCACTCAATTGCTCACTTCAACAATAATTCTTATAACAATATTCACATAACAATGATACTCATGATCTTTGCAAATCCTAGTTCAAGTTATTCACTCAACTATTCACTTCAACAATGCTTATCAAACTAGATGCATAGCATTCACTTCACAATGGCTCAACAACTCAATAAGGAAACCTAATAAAGACCTTTTCACTCCAAAGTTGTTTTCCAAAAAAACAATAAACTCAATAAAGGAAGAATGTGCCTATACCTTTTTACTTGATGAGAAGTAGATCACACAAATATGCCACAATAATAAATACTTCTTTGCCAAAATCAAGGAGGTTAGATGTTAAAATATTACTCCAATATTCTCTCAAAAATATTCCTTGGACACAAAAATAATCAATGCTCAAATATACCTTATTTCTCCATTTTAAAATTAACACTCCTCAAACCATACATAAAAATAATTACTTGGATACACCTTATCAACTCCAACTTAAAATAATATCCAACACCACAAAAATCACAACCAATATTTCTAAAACACCTTTATTTATTTTTCAAACCCTAAAACAAATAATATAAAAAAATTATTTTGCAATATCCTTATAACTTCCTAAATCCTCATATACCACATGAAATATGTAGAAATTAAATTTTAATACCTCAACAATATTTTTCGACAAATCCTGTGCTAAAATTTGAATGCATACCTTATTATCCCTCAAAAGAGTTTCAACATGATTCGATCCACCGTCTACCCAAGTGCAAAGTTCCTTAGCACCTTGGAGCCCACTGCATGGGCTAGAAGAATCCATGTGAAGGAAGTAAAGCTTCCTCCCCTTTCTACTAACATCCCCCACAATTTCCAACAGAAATACAAAATAAAAGATCCTCCACGGGGGATTCAAACTTGTGTCTATTGCTACCCTAATGAATTACCACTATCACGCTTGCCAACTACACTACCGACAGTTGGTTACCAAGGCTTCCTACTTGGTGTATGATGTAATATCACCTTCTGTTAGCACTTCAAACAAAACACAAGACTCTCTATTGCACCCACGATTCGCATAAACACATAGCATAATATTTAATTCGAAAAATATTTAGGGGCTTATGGTAAGGTGGGTAATACTCCTTTTATACACATGGTAAATGTTCTTCCCACATCAGTGCTTAGAAATTTGATTTTGAATTTTGAATTAATTTTAATAACCCTCCTTAGGGTTAGTTAAAGATTAATATAAATTAATCTTATAATTAATATCAAAATTAATTAATAATTAATTTAAATAACTTTAAGTTAAGTAAATTAAATTATAGTTAATTTATACTAAAAATTATATTAATTAATTTATAATTAATTTAAAAATTCCCTTTATTATATTATAAAAGATATTATAATATTATTCACTTGGGCCTTTTGCACTTTAGACCATATCTGATGTCCTAAAACTGGGTCTTGAACAATTGAAACTAGAGAACCTAAAATTGATGTTGCCCACTAAAATTTCCACTGAATGGTGCTAAAATATTGACATAAATGACCACTAAATATTGACATCAATGACAACTTATCTACTCAAAATTTCCAACAATATCCCCCTTTGTCATTGATGGCAACCCAAATTATTTTTACCAAAAATTGACCTTTTTTTGTTTTTCTCCCCCTGGGAAACTACTCCCCTTGACTCAATGTTCTATCCTTAAACCAAATCTCTCCCCCTTACTCAAATATCTCTCCCTTTGACATCAATGGAAAAAGTTTAGCTTCGGGGTTTGGGGCTAAGAATGAGTCTCTTAGCTTAGCCTCTCCCCCACCTCCTCTTGAGGTGGTTAATTCTAGATTGGGAGTATTTCTACTCCTAGAAAGCACTGGTATTTACCTTTATCCTTTTTCCTTCTTATATGATCTTTCTGATTCCTTTGAATGTTCCTCTCCATCTCCATGTTCCTATTCATGTCCATGTCCATATTCCTATTCCTGTTCATATCCATATCCATATTCCTATTCCTTTCCTATTCCTATTATTTTTCATGTTCATATCAATGTTCATGTTCCTATTCCTATTCCTATTTATGTTCATATTCATATTCTTGTTCTTGTTCCTGTTCCTGTTCATGTTCATGCTTGATTCTAGAAGGTCTGATCTACACCACTTTATTGTATGTCCATCATTATTGCACTTATAACACTTAATATTATTATTCCTTGGAGGTGCAAATGTCTTAGGATTTCTCCTAGTGAAGCCATATCCTTTTATATCATGAACTCTGCAATTCGTTGTCTTGTAACCAAAATGATTACATGAGTAGAAATACCCATGGAAAAGTTTTTTATTGCTAAAATTCCCATATTTCTATCTTTCATGTGTCCTACACTATGAAGCCATATGCCCAAATCTATGACATGAGAAACATATTCCATTTAAGTTTCCTTGTCTTGATCTCATTGGTCTCTTAGTCTCTCTTAACATATTTTGATTGTTGTTCCATATGTTTCTTCTTTGTGCATTGTTCCTTTCCTTATTGAACTTTCTATTGTCCAACTCATCATCAGAAGTTTCACTTTATCTTACACTTTCTTCTTCTAAATTTTCTTCTTCTTAAGAACTTGAGGTTGAATTTTCTTCTTGTTTCTTTTGAGGTTTTTCAAAACCAAGATTTGTTTTATTTGTTTACCTTATTTGTACCTTGATCATATTATATACAATATTTGAACTCTTTCTCAACTTGTGTATATTATCCTTGTATTTCTCTAAATATTCCCTTAGTAGAGCTACTTATTTTTCTAACTTTTCACATTCTAAGACCTTTACTTCTAGCTTATCCTTGAAGTTCTTTGTCTTAGCCATTGAATTGTTTAGATCCTCTATAAGATTTCCTCTTTCTTCATAATATTCTTGAAACTAAAATTCGAGTAAAGAGTTTTTATTTCTTACCTTATTTAAAGTTTTAATAGCATAAATAAGCTCTCCCTCAAGATCAACTCCCCCTTTTTTTGATTCTTTGTCTATTTGTTTACCTTTGTCAATATCTTCATTCTTTTCTGACTCATCTTCTATAGGATCACCTTCTTCTTCTTCTAGTGCCATTAGAAGATTCTCTTCTGGTCCTTCTAGTGCATCCTCATATTCATAATCACTAAAATTAAAACCATCCCTTATACAACTATCTTCACTATGTCTAAAATTACCACATCTAAAAAACTTGAGAAGAATTGGTGACCTTTTCTTTAATTCTTCTTTTTCTTCAATCAAAAATAGGACTTCATATTTATGATTATCTAAAAAACTATTATCACTATCTCTTGAGTGTTTACTTGCCTTCTCTGCATAGTAGCTCTTCTTTTGTCTTTGAAAGAACTTCTTCCCTTATCTGTTTTGTCCATCCTTACCTTTATTTTGGTACTTGTATTTTTATGATTCCTTTTTCTTGTAATCTAATTTTTTTTCATCACTGTTATTTTTAGCTTCTCAAAAATCAGTTGCATAATGACCATATTTTCCATCGTTGAAGCATCTAAAAAATTTTGCATCTTTAAATCTTCTTGAATCCTTATTCCTTATGCCATAATTAGCTTCTTCATCACTGGATGACACATTGTTTGATTATGACTTCTTACCCTTTGTTTCCTTAATTGTTTTAAAGGTTGCTTCCTTTCGAATATTAGGTTCCTATTTTATTCTTAACTCAAAAGTTGTAAGAATACCAAGTAACATATCTCTTATCAAATAATAACCATCTTTTGATTCTTCTATAGCAGAGATATTTTCATTAAACATTTTTGGAAGAGATATTAAGACCTTATCACAAACATCTAATTCTTCAACATTAAGTCCAAGTTCATGCATGATATTAACAACCTCATCTACTCAAAGTAGATAAGTACTAATATTTTCCTCATCCTTAATTATTAATTCTTCAAATTGTCCTTTGAGATTTTGAATATTTTCCTTTTTGACACTTTTATCTCCTTCATATATGCTTTGCAACTTATCCAAAATTCCTTTTGCATATTTACAATGCATAACCTTTATTGATTTTGTTCTATGCAAACATCTCAAAATTACATTAATTACTTTTGAATTGTAATGTTGTAAAAGCTTACCTTCCTTATCTGTAGGTGGATCAACTGGTGGTATGTATCCATTTTCAACTACTTCCCAGATTTTATTGCCAAGTGTCATAAGGTGAATCTTCATTATCATACTCCAAAATATATAATCACTTCCATCAAAGATAAGTGTTGAATTATCTGAGGACACATTCTTATAATCCATTATGTTATTGAAAGTTTTTCCTTCAAGCTATTAAACTCTTTTGAAGGAACCCACTCTGATACCAATTGAAGAACATAAGCTTATACTAAGAGGGAGGGTGAATTGTATAAGACCACTTTTTATTTTTATTTACTAATAAATATTATGTAATTTAAATATAGAAATATAAATAGTAGTAATAAAATCAATGCATAAATCACCATACACAATAGATATACTAGATTTACATGGTTCACCCAATGTGGAACTTTTAGCCCCACTACTCTGGCTAATGGATCTCTATCCACTGAAGACACCTGTCCTCACTACCCTGGATAATGGATCTCTATCAACTAGATACTATCATCCTCTATAATCTCTCACATTACAAAGCTTAATCTTAGCTCTACATTAAATATATTCCTTCGATCTAGTATAAATCTGATCAATCTCTGTGTCTAGTCTGACACAAAACTATCCTCAAATCTACACTAAAATTTGTCCTCAAATATGTACTAAACATAGTCCTTTGATATAGCACAAATATATCCTCAATATATATCCTATAATCTACACTAAAAATAGTCTTTCGATCTAGCACAAATTTACCTTCAATATCTATCCTCAAGCCATACACAAAGCTTGACTCAATCACAAATCAATTCTACTAGATCTGCCCCAAATATTAACTCAATGTTTGAATAAATAAATCAATCAACTCTGTTCACAAGTCTTCTTAAAGAATTATCTCAAATATGCATTTTAAGCTTCCACAAAATCTCACACTAATATGTCCATAAGTCCTCTCTGAAACTTACCAAAAACGGCTCAAGAAGTTCTCACTAGAACTTGTCCAAATATGCTCAACAAGTCCTCACTAGAACTTGTCCAAATTTACTCTCAATTTGTATTGTAAGCTTCCACAAAAGCTCACACAAATCTATCCACAAGTCCTCTCAAATACTTACCTCAAATATTCTCAACAAGTCCACACTAGAACTTGTCCAATATCATAGAAACATAAAGAGAATTGTTAGAGAATCAATATGCTTCACATTTATCACAATTATCAATCAATTTTAATCACTCTTTTAGAAACATACAAAGAATTGTTAGAGACTTAATATGCTTCACATTCACCTAAATGCTCAATCACTTTCAATCACTCTTTTAGAAACATACATAGAATTGTTAGAGACTTAATATGCTTCACATTCACATCAATGCTCAATCACTTTCAATCACTATTTTAGAAACATACAAAGAATTTTTAGAGACTCAATATGCTTCAAATTCACCTCAATTCTCAATAAATTTCAATCACTCTTTTATCATAGAAATATATAGAGAGTTTATAGAGACTCGATATGTTTCACAGTCATCAATACTCAATCTCTTTCTCAAATTCAGAATATAAAATAATTTGTTTCATAGAACTTGAACTATCACTTCACACATCTACTTGACTAGGCTCAACCAAATCTACTCAACCTATCACTCAATGAAATAATCCTTGCTCACAAACCCTAGTCCAAGCATATGAACACTCACTCAAATCCACCTCCCAGAAGAAGAAGAAGTGATAAAAAAGTATTTTCTCAATTTTGACAGTTTTGAAAAAAGTGATAGTTTGCCCAAGTTTTGTAAACCATACAAGTAGGGGAAAACTATACAAATCGATGGAAAAATCGTACAATGGAGTAGTAAATCATACAGGGCACACTAAAATTCATCCAAATGAATTTAAAATGTAATTTCATAGTGAAATGGTGCATATATTTTCTAACTAAGGCGTTAGACTTACTAAAAGGTTAAATTAATGTATTCAGTTGTACAGGGATAGTTGTAAGTAACTAATTGCCTTAGGAACTACTTTACAATAGCTTGGGAAACATTATATAAGGCCCCATTTTCATATTTTTAGGTCTTGTTCCTAAGATATAGAATAGAGTACTTGTTTGTTGTAATAGCTAATTTATGTCTAAGTTATTACAAGATATTGATATAATAACCTTTTCGTAATGAAAATTATGCTATAATAGAATGGAAATATGTCACTACACATTGTGTATAATCCTAAAAATGACGATTGATGATCTATGATGGAATATTGGTGTATGTGTATTTTTTGGCTATTGTTTTAGCTTAGTTTTATGCTTTGTTGCAACTCCTTGATAGATATTAGCACTGGTGGGACCTGAGGAATGATATGTGAGAATGGAAATGTGGAGAATGACATTGTGAACCCTATTGTATGATTTTTATATGTAATCAATTGAATGGAATCTCTCCATGAGAGATATTGATGCATTAGAGTATCTTATTGGGAACTTGAATGTACCATTATTTTCTATCGATATTTCACCATATTTCGTACAAATCGTACAAAGTTGACTTACCCAATTTGGCAAAATGAAGCATAGAGATCGACTTACCCGATTTGGTAGTTTGAGGCAATCAACTTGAACAGTTACAAAATTGTGTATGACAACTTACAAAATTTTTTTTGTTAGTTTGTATGAGTGTAAAATCATACAATCCATGCCACTATATGATTTATAACTATACATTATGAGAGTTTGACATCCGTACAAGCTATTTAACTGTCACAAAGGGTAGTTTGGAGGACTGTACGATTGTATGATTTGGTAACCAAGTTGGAAATTGTCTATTGATCATTCTTGATCCTATAATATCACATTATCACTTGAGAATATTGCACCCCTATGCTACATTTGGCATCATTTCCTTATTGAATCTGGCATTTTTTAAAATAGGTCAAATTGACGAAGTATGAATACTAAGATTGGAGTTGAATGAAAGACATCGGTGCATGAAACCATGGGAGATAGGAAGAATGAAAAAACATTCTAGTAAGAAGGATAAAAAGGATTTATTAGAGATAAAATATAATTAACTCAGATCTAAGTACTCAATAACTAGAAATAGAGCAAGTTTGGACATCTAAAGAAGGAGACTTTGAGGCATTGTTGATAGAAACATAAGATGAGGAAGTAGAACTACAAAGCATAAAGTGATGCAAGAGCATCCAGTGGCACCTGATGTAGAGGCATCCAGTAGAAAGAGGGCCACTTCAAAAATGTTGGCTAAGGAGGAAGAACGTCACGATTTCGTGACATGTCATGAAATCATGACAGGAAAAGAGGAAGAAGGTGAGGGGAAAAATCTATCACGATATCGCGACATGAAGAGGAGAAAGGGAGCAATAGAGAAAGCTATGATGATATCGTGACAACAAATATGTCATGATATTGTGACACAAGTGGGGAACAGAGCAGCAGCCAAGGGGAAGAAGTTGGGATGTCATGATTTCGTGACATGTCACGAAATCGCGATTGTCGCAAAATCGTGACTGTCACAAAATTGTGACTATTGTGAAATCACGACAGAGAAGAGCAGCTAAGAGGGGGCAGTTGGAGATGTCATGATTTCATGACTTGTCACAAAATTGTGACCACTAGCAAGAGAAAGGAAGATGTCGAAGGAATCATTGTGATTTCGTGACATGTCACGAAATCACGACCGAAGCAAAGAAGCGGAGGCAAGGAAGGAAAACGTCATGATATCACATGTCATGATATCGCAACCCGAAGGCAAGAAAGGTAGAGGTGGAGGAAAATGTTGCGATATCACGACATGTCATGATATTGCGACCCGAAAGCGAGGAAGACAGAGATGAAGCAAAGACGTCGTGATATCGCAACATGTCATGATATCATGACATGTCGCGATATCACGACAAACGATTGGTTCATGGTTCAAAAAGGGTGCACGTTTCAAGATGGGCATTTCTTGAGGCAATAAAGTGCCTCATAAATGCATGGTTTCATGCCTAGAAAGTGCACTGCACATTTATAGCCATTGGAACCGAAGCATCAGTATCTACAGAGGATCTCGAAGATCATGGTGGCCATTCATGCATGACACATAGAGGCCAAGTACATGCAGATAGATCATCAATGCATCTTCCCACATTTGACCCAGGTGGCAGTTGGCAGTTTCATGAACAGGTTGAAAACTCAGAGCGTCGAGTTGACGTTAGAGAGTAAGTGCGACAGTGAACGGGAGTCAGGTGGCGATTGTAGTGGGAGTGCAATAATGACTCAGAGGATCGAGGTGCAGGCGGTTACAGAGTACTCCATCATTTTATGACAGAGGGTCGGGGCCTCTATAAAAACCCAAGCGTTGTAATAGAATAGGGGTGGTGGATTGGGAGAATGCACATAAAGAAGAGAGGTAGTGGAAAACCAAGCCGAGCATTGGTTGTTGTAAAGCCTGTAGGCTATTACTGTAAAATAGATTTCCAGTGAATGAATGAATTTTTTTTGGATTTTTGGAGTTGCATTTTTTTCCATCCCCCATCAGTGGTATCATGGCGGCCATTTGTGCATGACACGCAGAGGCCAAGTACATGCAGACGGCTCATCAATGCATCTTCCCGCATTTGACCCAGGTGGCAGTTGGCAGTTTCGTGAACAGGTTGAAAACTCAGAGCATCGAGTTGATGTTAGAGAGTAAGTGCGACAGTGAATGAGAATGAGGTGGTGATTATAGTAGGAGTACAATAATGACTCAGAGGATCGAGGTGCAAGCGGTTACAGAGTACTCCATCATTTTGTGATAGAGGGTCAAGGCCTCTATAAAAACCCAAGCATTGTAATAGAATAGGGGTGGTGGATTGGAAGAACGCACGTAAAGGAGAGAGGTAGTGGAAAACCAAGCCGAGAACTGGTTATTGTAAAGCCTGCGGGCTATTACTGTAAAATAAATTTCCAGTTAATGAATGAAATTTTTTTAGATTTCTGGAGTTACATTTTTTTCCCATCCCCCATTAGTGGTATCATAGCTGAAAGTTCCTGAGTGTGTAATAGATCATCGGACATGAGGAAATTACACCAAGATCTATGGTAGGGTTCTGAGAGAGAAGAGTGAGCTAAAATTTCTTGAGTGTGTAACAGATCACCGAACATGAGATAGTTACACCAGGATCTATGGAAGGACTTGTGAGAGAGTGAGCAGAATGTCCCCATGAAGAAGCCATGGTGGTGAGAGAGATATGGTGTTGGAGGAAGAGTTCATGGCTTTGTAGAGGCAAGTGCAGGCCCTACAAGAGGATATGGTGTCGAAGGAAGAGTTCATGGTTTTGTAGAGGCAAGTACAAGCCATGCAAGAGGAGCTACTCAGAAGAGATTTGTAGAGGCAAGTGAAAGCCCTGTAAAAGGAGCTATTCAGAATGGATTTATAGAAGCAATAGGGGTGGCACAAAAAGTGTGAGGATAAACTGAGAAGTAGAGGCCAGGAAACGGAGTTGAAGTCATTGAAGGCTGCAGACAAAGAGGTGTGCAGTAGTGCCAAGATCTGCCTGGAAGAAGGAAAAAATTTATCTGGCCAGGAGATGGAATGTAAGCGGGCTGTAGATGAGGAAGTATGCAGCAGTGGTATAATATTTTTAGTGGAAGACAAAAGTTGTTTTGACCAAGATATGGGGTTCAAGTAGGCTACCAAGGCAGAAGGATGTCTAGAAGTGTTGCAGAAGGCGGTAACCAGATAGTGCAGAAGTGAAGATCACTTCTCCACTAACCCCAGGTGTTTGATGCAGGAGCATCTAGTGGCACCTGATGTAGAGGCATCCAGTGGTAGGAGGGCCACTTC
This sequence comes from Wollemia nobilis, assembly GCA_028583015.1. NCBI lineage: Eukaryota > Viridiplantae > Streptophyta > Pinopsida > Araucariales > Araucariaceae > Wollemia > Wollemia nobilis. Next base: position 206,696 of record JAQPPZ010002325.1, read on the forward strand.
AAAAAAGTTGGCTAAGGAGGAAGAACATCGTGATTTTGTGACATGTCATGAAATCATGACAAGAAAAGAGGAAGAAGGCGAGGGGAAAAATCTGTCATGATATCGCGACAAAAAAAGTGTCATGCTATCGCGACACGAAGAGGAGAAAGGGAGCAACAGAGAAAGTTGTCACGATATCGTGACAACAAATGTGTCACGATATCACGACACAAGTGGGGAACAGAGCAGCAGCCAAGGGGAAGAAGTTGGGATGTCATGATTTTGTGACATGTAAAATTGTGACTGTCACGAAATCATGACTGTCATGAAATCGTGACTGTCATGAAATCGTGACTGTCACAAAATCATGACTGTCACGAAATCACGATAGAGAAGAGTAGTCGAGAGGGGGAAATTGGTGAAGAACACAAGCTTATACTGAGAGGGGGGGTGAACAGTATAAGACCACTTTTTACCTTTTTCTTCAAGTCAACTTTCAATTCAATATAATGCAGTGTATAGAAAGCAGTATTAATAGCAGTAATCAAAGCAATGCACAAAACACCATCCACAAAAGACATAGAAATTTACATGGTTCACCCAATGCGGGCTACTCCACGGATAAAATCTCTCACTAAATTTTATCAACTCAAAATTTGGGAATACCTTTCTCGATTACAATGTTTATGGGCACCAACCCAAAGGAGATACCTTCCCCTAGCTCTGCTCTAACTGGTGATCCTCTAGAAGACCTCTGCCTTTGCTACCCTTAGCAAATGGAACTCTATCCATAGAAGACACCTGTCTTCCTTGCTCTGGCTGGAGACCTCTATCCTCAACTCTATCACCTCAAAAGCTGGTCCTCAAAATTATACTAAACACAGTCCTTTGGTCTAGCACAAATGTCCTCGATATTTTTCTCTGATCTGCACCAAACACTATCCTTCGTTCTAGCATAAATGTCTTTGTCCTATTTTTTTGGTCTACACAAAAACACAGTCCTTCACTCTTTTTTGTGCAATCACAGCTACACTTGATCAATATTCGACCTTTGCACCTCTGTGAAATTATAGCCGCATAGTCTTCATGCTCTCTGCTCCCTTGCGATCTCTCTCACTTGGAAGATTTGACAGAATGCACTCTGCTCTCGGTGATCAAAATTCTTCTCTTCGCATAGTCTATGAATGCTACTATTCGAATGAACATATCGATTGATATATTTTTCTCTCCAAGCAGCCCTGCTTTTATACTAATACTTTCAAGATCAAAACCTTGATCTTAGTTGGATGCTACCCTTAACTTTGTCAGCTACAAAACCCTAAACTATGTCAGCTCAAATTCAACTCTATTGGCTTCAACCACCTCTATGGTTCTGTAGCTTTTCTCATGAAACTACAACATGTCATGATATCACAACACCTTTGTAGCCGTACACTTTCTTTTGGCTTTTGTCACGATATCGCAACACTTTCTACTTCTGCTGATGTCATCTTCAATTCTGTCATGAAATCGTGACCCTTCTGTCTTCATGGCCTTCCTCTCTGCTTTTGTCAAGAAATCATGACACTTTTACCTTTGTTGATGTCATCTTCAATTATGTCATGAAATCGTGACCCTTCTATATTCATGGCCTTCCTCTCTACTTTTGTCACGAAATCGTGACACTTTCGCTGCCTTGAGCTTCTTTTTGCCTTACACCCGTGAAACTGGAACATGTCGCAAAATCATGATGCTTTTGTCTTCATAGCCTTCCTCTCTGCTTTTGTCATGAAATTGTGACACTTCACCTGTGGAAGACATGCTTTCAATTTTTGTCATGAAATCATGACACTTCTATTATCGGCTGCTATCTTTTCTCCCTGTTGTGAAATCGTGACACTTTCTGCATCTGTATGCTGTCTTTTCTACCTATCACAAAATTATGACACTTTCTACATCCGTATGCTTTTCTTTCATCCTATCACAAAATCATGATGCTTTCAGCTTTCGAAAGCTTTCTTTGCAACCTATTGTGAAATCACAACGCTTCTCATTTCAGACTCTTCCCTTTACTGCATGTCACGAAATCACGACGTTCTCACTTCGAGCTTTTCAGCATGTCATGAAATCATGATAGTCCTCACTTTGTATTTTGTAGCATGTCATGAAATCACGACTGTTCTCACTTCGAACTCTGTAGCATGTCACAAAATTGTGACACTTTTTGAGATACTTTATCTCTCTTCGAACTTGTCACGAAATCGCGATAGTTCACACTGTGGACTCTCCATTTTGCATCATTTCGTGAAATTGCAACACTTTTTTGTCTGTACAACCTTCCTTGCATTATGTCATGAAATTATGACACTTTCCCTTCTTTGCATTCTTGCACTTTTTGAGTCACGAAAATGTGACATGTCGTGAAATCGTGACACTTTCCACCTTGCTTTCTTTCTCTGCCAACATGTCGCGAAATCATGATAGTTTTGCCTGCTTATTCTCTCTCTTCCAACATGTTGTGAAATCATGATAGTTTTGCCAGCACTTTATCTCTCCTCTAAAATGTCACGAAATTATGATAGTTTTTCCAGCCTGTTGCATACTTTTTCTAACTTGTCTTTTTTCTTTGATCTTTTGCAAATGGGCTACTATGATCTTCATGGAAACCCACTATTCATGCTCTAAATAATCTGATATTAAATCAAATTCCTTCAAGAGCTTCTTGACATAAATGAAAACTTCTACACTTGAGAAAAGGCAATGTACCCAAGGTACCCAAAATTGCCAACAATCTCCCCCTTTGTCATTGATGGGAAACCTTTACTAAAAACACATCTCAATAGCCAAAACTGAAACTAGCTGTGCTAACAACTGATAATCTGCCTTTGAATTTTTGCTCCCCCTGACTTGAAGCTCTTCTCTTCACTTGATGCTCTCCCCCTTACTCATATCTCTCCCCCTTTGTCATCAATGGCAAAGGGTCACCTTTGGGGCTTAGGACTAAGAATGAGCCTCTTAGCTTAGTCCCTCCCCCACCTCCTGATGAGGTGATTAAAATAGGGGTGGGAGTAAAACTCCCATTAGGCACTGATCATCATCGTCATCTATAATTTCCTTGCTGGGCCTTCTTTTGAATTCTTTGTCAATATTCTTGTTCTTGTTCCTGTCACTGTTCTTATCCATGCCTTGATCCTTGGACCTGTTCATACTACTGTTTCTGTTCTTGTACCTTACAAGTTCAGCTCTACACTGTCTAGTTGTGTGGCCTACATTGTTGCACTTATAACAAGTAACAAAATTATTTTCATCATAATTCATATTGAGTTGTTCAAACATACCTTTGAAGTGTCTCAACATGGCCTTTTAGAAATTTACATCACCTGTGTGAACCACCCGTAGCTGTTTCCACATTTCACTAGTTTTCTTGTAGTGAATCACCTTGGTAAGATCTACCTTCTGTAAACCCTTCAGGATTGCATTCATTGCTTTTGAATTGCTGTGATGTAGGAGCCTGTCTTCTTTAGTATAAGGACCATTTTTAGGAATAGTGTACCCATCTTCAATCACTTCCAAAACCTCATTCCCAAGTGCCATTAGATGAACCTTCATCCTTGCACTCCAAAGACCAAAATCTGACCCATCAAGAATAGGTGCTGCATTGCCGCTTGAATAATCCATTGTGTTTTTTACTAGCTTTTCCTTCAAGATATTAAACTATCTGAAGGAACCCGCTCTGATACGAATTGAAGAACACAAGCTTATACTGAGAGGGGGGGTGAACAGTATAAGACCACTTTTTACTTTTTTCTTCAAATCAACTTTCAATTCAATATAATGTAGTGTATAGAAAGCAATATTAATAGTAGTAATCAAAGCAATGCACAAAACACAATCCACAAAAGAGACATAACAATTTACATGGTTCACCCAATGTGGGCTACTCCACGGATAAAATCTCTCACTAAATTTTATCAACTCAAAATCTGGGAATACCTTTCTTGATTACAATGTTTATGGGCACCAACCCAAAGGAGATACCTTCCCCTAGCTTTGCTCTAACTGGTGATCCTCTAGAAGACCTTTCCCTCTGCTGCCCTTAGAAAATGGAACTCTATCCATAGAAGACACCTATCTTCCCTGCTCTAGCTGGAGACCTCTGTCCTCAACTCTATCACCTCAAAAGTTGGTCCTCGAAATTGCACTAAACACAATCCTTCGGTCTAGCACAAATGTCCTCGATATTTTTCTCTGATCTACACCAAACACTATCCTTCATTCTGGCACAAATGTCTTTGTCCTCTTTTTATGGTCTACACAAAAACATAGTCCTTCACTCTTTTTTTGCACAATCACAGCTGCACTTGATCAATATTTGACCTTTGCACCTCTGCACAATTATAGCCACATAGTCTTCGTGCACTCTGCTCCCTTGCGATCTCTCTCACTTGGAAGATTTGATAGAATGCAATCTACTCTCAGTGATCAAACTTCTTCTCTTCGCACAATTTGTGAACACCACTCTTCGAATGCACATATTGATCAATATCTTTTTCTCTCCAAGCAGCCCTACTTTTATACTAATACTTTCAAGATCAAAACCTTGATCTTAGTCGGCTGCTACCCTTAACTTCATCGGCTGCAAAACCCTAAACTGCATTGGTTCAAATTCAACTCTGTCGACTTCAACCACCTCTGTGGTTTTATAGCTTTTCTCACGAAAATACATGTCACGATATCATGACACCTTTGCAGCCGTATACTTTCTTTTGGCTTTTGTCATGATATCGTGACACTTTTTGCTTTTTCTGACGTCATATTCAATTCTGTCACGAAATCATGACCCTTCTATCTTCATGGCCTTCCTCTCTGCTTTTGTCATGAAATCACAACACTTTTGCCTCTGCTAATGTCATATTCAATTCTGTCATGAAATCGCGACCCTTATGTCTTCATGGCCTTCCTCTCTACTTTTGTCATAAAATCGTGACACTTCCACTGCCTTGAGCTTCTTTCTGCCTTACACCTGTGAAACTAGAACATGTCATGAAATCATGATGCTTTTTTCTTCATAGCCTTCCTCTCTTCTTTTGTCATGAAATCGTGACACTTCACCTATGGAAGACATGCTTTCAGTTTCTGTCATGAAATCATGACACTTCTGCTGCTGTCTGCTATCTTTTATTCTTATCATGAAATCGTGACACTTTTTGCATCCGTACGTTATCTTTTCTTCCTATCATGAAATCATGACACTTTCTGCATCTGTACGCTTTTCTTTCATCCTGTTGCAAAATCATGATGCTTTTAGCTTCCAAAATTTTTCTTTGCAACCTATAACAAAATCGTGACGCTTCTCATTTCAGACTCTTCCCTTTGCTGCATGTCATGAAATCATGATAGTTCTCATTTCGAGATTTTTAGCATGTCACAAAATAGTGACAGTCCTCACTTTGTATTTTGCAGCATGTCACAAAATCATGACTATTCTCACTTCGAACTCTACAGCATGTCACGAAATCGTGACACTTTTTGAGATACTTTATCTCTCTTCGAACTTGTCACAAAATCGCTATAGTTCACACTGTGGACTCTCCCTTTTGCATCATGTTGTGAAATCACAACACTTTTTCGTCTGTACAACCTTCCTTGCATTATGTCATGAAATCACGACACTTTCCATTCTTTGCCTTCCTGCACTTTTCAAGTCATAAAAATGCGACATGTCACGAAATCGCGACACTTTCCACCTTACTTTATTTCTCTGCCAACATGTCACGAAATCACGATAGTTTTGCCTGCTTCTTATCTCTCTTCCAACATGTCATGAAATCATGACAGTTTTGCCAACACTTTCTCTCTCCTCTAAAATGTCATGAAATCACAACAGTTTTTCTAGCCTGCTACATACTTTTTCTAACTTGTCTTTTTTCTTTGATATTTTGCAAATGGGCTACTATGATCTTCTTGGAAACTCACTATTCATGCTTTGAATAATCTGATATTAAATCAAATTCCTTCAAGAGATTCTTGAAATCAATGACAACTTCTACACTTGAGCAAAGGCAATGTACCCAAGGTACCCAAAATTGCCAACAGTTGGAGATGTCACGATATCGTGACTTGTCGCAAAATCGTGACCACCAACAGGAGAAAGGAAGATGCCAAAGGAATCATCGTGATTTTGCGACATGTCATGAAATCACAACCAGAGTAGAGAAGTAGAGTCGAGGAAAGAAAACGTCATGATATCACGACATGTTGCGATATCGTGACCCAAAGGCAAGAAATGCAGAGGTGGAGAAAAATGTCACGATATCACGACATGTCACGATATCGCGACCCAAAAGTGAGGAAGACAAAGATGAAGTGAAGATGTCGTGATATCATGACAAATTACTGGTTCATGGTTTGAAAAGGGCATGCATTTCAAGATGGGTATTTCTTGAGGCAATCAAGTGCCTCATAAACGCATGGTTTTGTGCCCAAAAAGTGCGTTGCACATTTATAGCCACTGGAACCGAAGCATCAGTCTTTGTAGAGTATCTTGAATATCATGGCAGCCATTCATGCATGACATGCAGAGGCCAAGTACATGCAGGTGGCTCATCAATGCATCTTCCCACATTTGACCCAGGTGGCAGTTGGCAGTTTCGTGAACAGGTTGAAAACTCAGAGCGTCGAGTTGACATTAGAGAGTAAGTGCGACAGTGAACGAGAATGACCTGGTGATTGTAGTAGGAGTACAATAATGACTCAGAGGATTGAGGTGTATGCGGTTATAGAGCACTCCATCATTTTGTGACAGAGGGTCAGGGCCTCTATAAAAACCCAAGCATTGTAATAGAATAGGGGTGGTGGATTGGGAGAACGCACGTAAAGGAGAGAGGTAGTGGAAAACCAAGCCAAGCGCTGGTTGTTGTAAAGCCTGCGGGCTATATCTGTAAAGAGATTTCTAGTTAATGAATGAAATTTTTTGGATTTTTGGAGTTGCGTTTTTTTTTGTCCCCCATCATAAAGGCAAGGGTTGACATAAGAAAAGTTCAAGATGATGAAAAGTGGATGGTAACATGTGATAAAGTAGTAGAAGGATTGCAAGGGAGTGTAGAGAATGGGATTCAGACACCAGAGCAACAAGATGTGAGGTCTTAGGAGGAAAGACCAAGATCATATCCCTCACACTACTGAAGGAGGTCGCCAAGTGAAGATGCATGAGAGTTTGGTCACCGAGTGGTAGGAAAGAATAAGATACCTCGAATTGAAACTTTTGATGACAACAAGAGTAAGACACCCCCAAGGAGGAATCAGTTAGATATTCCATGAGACACCTCAAGTGAGAGTGACGACTCTCCTAAGATGGCTAACAGGGCAGCCAAGCAGAGATATCCACTATTTTAAGGTGAGGTTAAGGAAGACCCCACATGCACATGGGAACTTGCATAACCATTTGGAGAGCAAATTGAGTGGATAGACAAAAGTATTGGTTAGTTTTATTTTGTTCTACATTGAGAGGATTGGCAATTGACTAGTATTTGAAGAGGGAAAATATCATAGATTTTTAGACTTGGAACCAAATAAAGGAGACGTTCATTGAGGAATTTCAATATTTGAATGACAATGGAGACATTGTTATAGAAATTTGCATGACAAAGCAAAAATTTGATGAGGATGTGAAGTCCTATAACCACAGATTAAAGCAATTAGTTGATAAAATGTAGATGCCCTTGGCAGATTTTCTAGTAAAGTGGTGGTTTGTATATGGATTTCTTCCAAAATATAAGAAAAATATGAAGGTAGTGCCATCAAAAACATATGAAGAATCACTAAATCATGCAAATAATTTTGAGAGTGAATCAAAACAAACATATACGAGAATAAAGTTTTATCCTAAGTCAAATGATTTAGATAATGGATAAAATGACACTATACAAAAGATAGTAGCATCATTTCACAAAGGAATTTGATAAGATGATAAAAGAACAAAAGATTAAACTTGATAGAAACAACATGTGGTGCATAAAATACAATATGGAAGGCCATACAAATGTGAAGTGTCCAAGAAATAACTACTACCACATTTGTAATATGATGGGTCATGAGGTAACACTATGTCCGTATAATGTAAGAGTACATTCATAAATATTGTCAATCCAAGAGTAGGAAGATAAATAGAAGGCCCAAGGAACTGGGCAACAAGGAATGAGTGGTTGTTATAGAAATAGTATACGAGGTGGAATACTGAATCAAGATAATCAGCAATGAGGACAAAGTTATTTGCAGTATGACTCATAAGGAAGAATGATCATACAGTATCGCAATTTATAGAAATGGGGGCATTTTTTAAAAAAATGTTTTGCACCTCAAAGGCAAGAAACACCACAAGAAAGCACTACACATATGTGTATATGGTGTGGTCCATGAAAACACAAAGAAGAAATTTTTTTAAAACAAGTGAGTTTGAGTAATCCATATAATGTTAGTTATTTGGACATACAGGTTTCTCATGTTAAGAAGGATACCTAATAAGTTCTAGTCATGATGGGAAATCATGCTAAGAAGGATAAATATCTAGATCCAGTAACGAAAAAGCAATACTAGTAAGTAGTAAAGAAAATATTACATAAGGAAGTTGAGAAGACTAAGCAAGAAGAGTCAACAACTAATAAGGAACTAAGAAAACCATCAGACAAGGAAATAGTTGTGCAAAATCTGGTAGCATAGGTTTTGGATACCATAGTAGAAATTAAAGTATAAAACCTGATGGAAGATATTCCTACATTGTAGAAGGCAATGGTGGAAGAAATACAACCGCATAAGGTGAGGGAAGTGTAGAGCCAACCAATTCATAAGAATGAGTGAAAGGATTAATTTATAGATCCAACTGTATTAATGATTCATGTGGGAAATAAACCTGCATTAGTTCATATGGAGATCTTAGGGCACAAATTGATAGAAGTTATTGTGTATGGACGATCCAGTGTTAATATGCTACCTAAAATAACATGGTTAGAATTAGGTGCTACATATCTATGGGCATCGAGCTTTTGATTATATGGTGCTAATAAAAATGGCATCGATACAAAGGGATTCTTTACTGCACAACAAGTGGTGATAGTTGACCAAGAATTTGTCTTGGATTTCATCATGATTATAATGTAGAAACCTACATATGATGATCTCTTATAGAGAGGTTGGATACGAATAGCCAAAGTTAATCACAATTGGGGAAATAATCATATCACTTTAAATAAGGGACAACACAAATATATTATTAATCTAGCTAATCAAAAATTTAGTGATGATGTAGCTACGACAGATGAATAAATAAATTCCTTAGGATACAAAGGGCATGAACCTTATGGAGAAGGAATGTTGTACCTAGATGAATGTAGTGAACATGAGGCTAGATCTGATAGTGGAATCCTTCATTGGCAAATGGAGGAGTACAAATTTTTTTAACCCAATTTCCTCTATATTGAATCATATGAGATCGAGGAAAAACAAGACAAACCAAAAGCTAGTCAAGAACCTATGAAATAAGTAGAAGAGAAATGGACATTTCCAAAAAAATTTGCAGAGTATATAGTAGGTGATGCAAAAATTGATACAAGATCAACACACCCAAATGTTGTAGATAAATCTACAAGTGAACCAAAAAATATCAAATATAAAGGACCTTAGATAGTAGACATCAATCTAGGAATAGAGGAGGAACCTAGGATGATTAACTATGGCAATGATTGGAATCCTATATTGAAAGTGGTGTCTTTTAAGATATTATTAGAATATAAGGATTCCTTTGCATGAACATATAAGGACTTGAAAGGAGTACCACCAGAATTGTGTTTTCACAATATTATGCTAATACAAGGAGCTTAACCTATAATAAGGAGACCATATATAATGAACCCAAAGTATGCTACATTAGTGAATGTGGAGATAGAAAATATGTTGAAATCAAGAATCATATTCAGGGTGATGACCAGTGAATGGGTCTCAATTATAGTGATCACCTTGAATAAGGAAGTAGACAAGATCAGAATATGTGTGGACTTTAGAAGTCTTAATGCCATAACTATTAATGATCCCTTCCCTATTTCCTTCACAAATTCTATCTTAGAAGAAGTTGCAGGACATGAGATCTATTCATTTTTTGATGGTTTCTTGGGATACAATCAAATCAGCATAGCTGAGGAGGATAAGCTAAAGATCACATTCATTGTGGAGAATGGCATCTATGCATATAATAAAATGTCATTCAAGCTCTATAACGTCCTAAATACATTTTAGCATATCATACTATATATATTCAATCTGTTGGAAATAGGAAATTTTAAAGCATTTTTGGATGATTGGTCCATTTACAGGAAGATTAAAGAACATCTTCCTGCCCTTAGTGAATGTGTGAGTAGGTGCAAAAATGCACACATATCATTAAATCCAGGGAAATTATTTCTAATGGTACTATATGGAAAATTGTTGGGACACATTGTGTGTAGTGAAGGATTAAAAATAGATCCTAATAATATCCACGTGATATTGCACATGGAAGAACCATTTGATGTGAGTTCACTCAAAACCTTATTTAGATCGATAGGGTACTATCGAAGTTTTATAAATAATTATGCACATGTATCCTACCCACTAGATTCTTTGACAAAAAATAATATTCCCTTTTAGATGAACGAAGGAGCACTAAGGAGCCTTCAAGGAGCTGATGGCTAAGCTTTTGAAAAATCCAATTTTGGTGTTTTCAAATTGGGATAAATAATTCCATGTACATATTGATGCTTCCAATTTTGCAATTGTATGTACTTTAGCACAAGAAGGATAGTTTAGGCTAGATCAACCTTTTTTCTTTGCTAGTCACTTTTTGTCAAGGCCACAGAGGAAATATAGTACAAAAAAAGAGAAGCTTTGGAAATAATATATGCAGTTCAAAATTTTAGGCATTACCTATTGGAAAATCTCTTTGCCTTATATGTCGATCACCAATCCTTGTACTTGATAAATAAGCCAGTGATACAAGGATGAGTCAAAATGTGGCTTGTCACCCTTAAGGAGTTTGTATTTTGAGTAGTGGTGAGACTTGGTAAGAAGCATGTGATTGTAGACCAGTTATCTCAGATATGATAAGGGGAACCTACAGGAATAAAAGTTCCTGATGAATTTCCAGATGCACAACTATTCCCCATCAACGTTGTTCCCTCATGGTACAAATTGGCTGGCCAATATCTATTCACAAGATATTTTCCATAAGAAATGATGGCAATAAAGAATAAGAATTCAACACCCTTCAAGATAATAGCAATATTATTGTATAAAGTAGGAAGTGATGGTATCTTACGAATATGTATGATGGAGGAAGAAGTCAAAGTATCATTGAAAGAGGCTCATGCAGGCTTAGTAGGAGGGCATATGGGACTAAAAATGACTCCTAAAAAGGTATTACTAGTAGGGCTATGGTGGACCACATTGTATAATGATGCGAAGGAGCATGTGAAAGCATTCAATACTTTCCAAAGAGTAGGTATACCAGTAAAGAGGGACTTTATGCCCTTACATCCATCACAACCATGCGAGTTATTTGAGCGATGGGGATTGGAATTTGTAGGCCCATTAAATACATCTCGACATAGAAAGTATAGATACATTATAGTAGCAATAGAATGCCTGACAAAATAGGTAGAAGTAAGAGAATTATCTAAAAAATCGATGAAGAGTACAACAAGATTATTGTATGTACAGTTAATCACAAGATTTGGTATTCTACTATGGATAACAAGTGATCAATGAAGACACTTTTTTAACAATATTATCAAGATGCTAATGATAGAGTTTAGTATTTTACACTCATTGTCTAGCATGTACTATCCCAAAGCAAATGGATAGGCAAAAACAACAAATAAAGTCCTAGTATCTACTATATATAAAACCTATGGAATAGAGGGAGCAGACTGGGAGGAAAGGCTATCATCTATTTTGTGGGTATACAAAACTGAAGAACACAACATTATACTGAGAAGGGGGGGTGAAAAGTATAAGACCTCTTTATACTTTTTCCATTATACTTCAAAACATTAAATCAATATACCAAAAGCAATATCAAAGCAATGCACAATATCATCCACAAAGTGACACCAATTTTAACGTGGTTCACCCAAAATGGCTGGGCTACGTCCACAAAAATTTTCTCTAAAAGTTATCTCAAATTTCTTTGGGAATCCTTTCCAATTACAATGTTTATGAGCCTCGGCCCAAAGGAGATACCTTCCCCTAATAAGAATTTATGAGCCTCTGCTCAAAGGAGATACCTTCCCCCAATCATAATTTATGAGCCTTTTCTCAAAGGAGATACCTTCCCCTCTGCTCTGGAAATTATCCCTCAAAAGATCAACTACCTCTACCTCTTGCCAGCACATGGAACTCCTTTCCACCGAAGACCTCCTGTCCTCAATGCTTATCCTAAGAGACCTCTACCTTCTATGATCATGTCCACAGCAACTCAACAACCTGTACCAAAAATAGTCATTCGGTCTAGTAGAAGTCTTCCTCTGTATGTTAGATCTGTCCAACTCTTGAACAAATCAATCCTCTACATACAATCCTTCTCAATGACTTTCCAAATATGTCCTCAGGTTCTTCTCATAGAACCAGTGCACCTCTGTCCTCAAGTTCTCTGATAGAACTATCAAACTCAGCTCACAAGTCCTCTGCTAGGACCTATCCAAATCCACTCACAAGTACCCACCGAAACCTATCCAAAACTGCTCACAAGTCCCCATCGAAACCTGTCCAAAACTGCTCACAAGTCCCCACCGAAACCTGTCCAAAAATCATATAGCTCACCAAGAAAAACTTAGTAGGAAATCACAAAGTGAATTGTTAGAGACCCAATGTGATTTGTCAAACTCATAGAAACATAAAGAGAATTGTTAGAGACTCAATATGTTCTATACTCAACTCCCAATCTCAAAACTCAACTCAAATCAACTCACCAATCTCAATCTCAAAAATCAACTCAAATCAACTCAGCTCAATCTCAATCTCAAATCTGAAAACTCAACTCAATATCTGAAATGGATAGGATAGAATGCTTTCTTTCAAGAACATGAAACCCCAACAATTTCCAACTATGCAAAGAATCACATAACAATGATACTCATGTTCTTTTCACCATCAATTAGGGCTTCAACAACAATGCTTATCAACCAAGGTTCAATCAACACCATTTAACTCAAAACACAACCTTGAAGCATTTCACAATCAACATTAGAAAAGGAAACAAGTAGAACTCCTTTTCTCTCCAACATTGTTTGAACAAAAAGCATCCACCAACTCAAATCTCAATAGCACAAAACAACTTTTCAAATCATCAACAAAGAAGTAAGCCCAACACTTTAACCAGGTAAAGAATAGCTTGATTATAACCAATTTAATGATAGCTAATGTCAATCTCAAAGCTGCCCACTTAAGGTTTCACAACTTCACACAAGAAGCAATTCTAACCTTAAAACATCATGCTTTCATTTCCATAATCAACCAAAAGCACTCTCAACATTACAAGAAATATTTATCCCTTATACACCTTATTTCTCCCTTATAGTCTTATCAAACAATAAACTTTATCTCTCATAAGAATGTAATAAGATAATGCAAACAACACTTTCAAAAGAATCTTTTATCAAAATAAAGCAAGCTTCAAACTCCTTATAACTCCTAAGCTATTTTTCTCTCTAATAAACTTCCTCCATCCGCAAAATACACTAGCAAAAACTAATTTCGAAAATACCTTGGCCAACACCAAAAATCGCACTATGGATAAATTATGCATGAACTCTAACACCACCCACTGCGTCCACTTCAACGAAGAAAAACCCTTTTGCATTATTCAAACACGAAACCTCCCGTTCAGGTAGCGCACCAATAGCCTAGCCGCTACCGATGCACCAAAGGCATCCGACGAGGTTTGAGCCTCACTCTGTTTCCCTTGTACCTTCTACGCCAAGGCTAAAATAAACAATAGTCCCTTACTTTCCTCTACCATGACAAGATTACAATAAACTTTACGACGGATTTGACAAAGGATGAGTGCAGACAAACGAATAGCGGATCCACGAAAATCAGCGAAGACACAGTCAAATTTATAGCGAGCAACTCCTTTCAAAATTCGGATGGGATGAATCTTTGTTTTCATTGAGGGAGATTTATATGCATATTTCCCATAAACTCTTGATGTCGGTGAGGAGTTTAACACGTCGGTGGAGGAGTTTAACATGTCGGTGGAGGTCTTGGCTAGCGCCCACAATCTTAGAACATAGCGCCATCATAGTTAAGACATTTGCGCCATGGGTTAGGAGAACCCAATGCAAACAATAAATTAATATTTATTTAAAAATAATTAAAAGGAACCTTAATAAGGTTTTTAATTATTTAAATAAATACTTCCTCCTGGACCCAAATGCATTAAACTAATTCATCCACCTGTAATCTTTAAACCTGCCAACTTGGGGTTTACAAAAGACCTTTGAAACTGTCATGCAGTAACCTTCATCAAAACAAATTGTTTGACATAAAATCAAATTCCTTCAAGAGCTTCTTGACATCAATGACAACTTATACACTTGAGCAAAGGCAATGTACCCAAAGTACCCAAAATTACCAACAATATCCCCCTTTGTCATTGATGGCAAACCTTTATTGAAAACACTTCTCAAGAGCCAAAACTAAAACCAATTGTGCCCACAACTGAGAATATTCCTTTGAAGTTTTGCTTCCCCTAACTTGAAGCTCTCCTCTTCACTTTGAAGCTCTCCCCATTACTCATATCTCTCCCCATTTTTCATCAATGGCAAAGGGTCACCTTTGGGGCTCGGGACTAAGAATGAGCCTCTTAGCTTAGTCCCTCCCCCACCTCCTGATGAGGTGATTAATTCTGGGGTGGGAGTAAAACTCCCATTAGGCACTAATCATCATCAGCATCTATAACTTCCTTTTTGGGCCTTCTCTTGAACTCTTTGCCCATATTCCTATTCTTGTCACTGTTCTTGTTCTTGTTCTCATCTCTATTCTTGTCCATGCCTTGATCCTTGGACCTGATCATGCCACTGTTCCTGGTCCTGTATTCTAGAATTTTATCTCTACACTGTCTGATTATGTGACCTTTATTATTGCACTTGAAACACTTGACGATGTTGTTTCTCTGAGGTATACCTAATCTTTGAATCCATCAGTTCTGACCAAACCTGTTCTGACCAAACTTGTTCTGACCAAACCTGTTTTGTCCAAACCTGTTCTGACCAAACCTATTATTTGCCTTGCAATAAACTGTCTTGTGCCCAAACTATTGATAAGAGTAGAAATACCTTTGAAAGTAACTAGCACTTCTGAAACTATCATTTACCTTCTTCACTTGAGCCATGCAATGTGAAGCCATGTGACCAAACTTGTGACAAGCAAAACATCTACCTTGAAACTTTCTTTTATTTGACCTCTTAGGTTTTAAAAACTTCTTTTTCTCATTCTGAATTCTGTTTTCTATTTACGTGCATCTATCATTCAAGGACTCCTTTTCTGAAATACTTTCCTCATCAGAACTCTCTTCCTTTTTGAGTCTCTTACTAGACTCTCCAACTTGTTCCTTGTGAGGCTTAACAAAACCAAGGCTTGTTTTATCTGTTGTCTTTCTTTAACCTTTGATGAGTGACTTAACCTTTTTGGAGCTATCTTGAAACCTGTAAAGCTTATCCTTGTACTCTTTCATTTCCTCTTTCAAAGAAGCCATTTTTTGTTCTAACTCACTATACTCAATAACCTTAGACTCTAACTCATCCTTGAGTTCCTGTGTCTTAGCTATAGAGAAGTCAAGACTTTCTATAAGATCATCTCTCTCCATATAAAATTCATCTAACTTATCCTTGAGTCTAGCATTCTTCTTTTTTTCCTTTTTCAAAGCACTAAGAGCACTAATAAGTTCACCTTTAAGATCTACTTCTCCTTTCTCTATATCTTCCTCTATTTGTTTGCTTTTTGAATCATCAAAGCCTTTTTTAGATTTCTTATCACTAGAGGTGCTACCCTTTTCAAAAACCATACATGCATCTTCCTTATAGTTTTCTGAAGCATCCTCATACATGCTAGAAACCAAATCATTATTTGTGCAATCATCCTCAAGGTGACCAAAGTTTCCACATCTAAGACATTTCATGATAATGAATCTATGTTTCAGTTCTTCCTCCTTTTTTGATATGAACAACATCTCATTTTTATTATCACTTGAAGAACTTTCACTATCACTACTATAACACTTATTTGATTTGTATAGGTAGAAACTCTTCTTATGCTTGTGAGAATACCTCTTTCCTTGATTGTTGTGCTCATATTTGTTCTTCCTGTGATGCTTGTGCTTTTTAGAATCCTTGCTCTTAGAATCCTATTTATCTTCATCACTTTCATTCTTGGGAACAATACAGTCAGTAGCATAATGACCAAACTTTCCACAATTGAAACATCTTACATTTTTCATACTTTTGTGATTTCTAGAGAACTTGCCTTTCTTGTTGTAATATGCCTCTTCATCACTAGAAGACTCATCACTATCTTGAAGCTGTTTACCCTTGGATTTCTTGGTAGCCTTGAAAGTCGCCTCTTTCTTGACATCAACATTCACTTGAGTTCTCAACTCAAATGTCGCAAGTATACTATGGATCTTATCCTTTTTCAACTTATCCAAATTTTTAGCTCCCTCAATATCAAAAATATTTTCACTAAATCTATTAGGAAGAGATCTTAAAATCTTATCACAAACATCATTTTCAGCAAGCTCAAGACCTAAGTATTTCATGGAGTTAATAACCTCATCCATACAAAGCATGTAATCACTTATATTTTCATCATAGTTCATATTGAGTTGTTCAAACATACATTTTAAGTGTCTCAACTTGGCCTTTCTGACATTTGTATCACCTATATGAACCACCTTCAACTGATTCCACATTTCACTAGCTGTCTTGCAGTGAATCACTTTGGTGAGATTTGCTTTCTATAAGCCTTTCAGGATTGCATTCATTTCTTTTGAATTGCTATGATGTAGGAGCATTTCTTCTTTAGTATTAGGACCATGTTCAGGAATAGTGTACTCATCTTCAATCACTTCCCAAACCTCATTCCCAAGTGCCATTAGATGAACCTTCATCCTTGCACTCCAAAGACCAAAATTTGACCCATCAAGAATAGGTTCTGCATTGCCACTTGAATGATCCATTGTGTTCTTTACTAGCTTTTCCTTCAAGTCGTTAAACTTTTTGAAGGCACTTGCTCTAATACCAATTGAAGAACACAAGCTTATACTGAGAGGGGGGGTGAACAGTATAAGACCTATTTATACTTTTTCCATTATACTTCAAAATAGTAAAACAATATACCCAAATCAATATCAAAGCAATGCACAATATCATCCACAAAGTGACATAAATTTTAACATGGTTCACCTAAAATGGCTGGGCTACGTCCACAAAACTTTTCTCTAAAAGTTATCTCAAATTTCTTTGGGAATCCTTTCCAATTACAATGTTTATGAGCCTCAGCCCAAAGGAGATACCTTCCCCTAATCAAAATTTATGAGCCTCTGCTCAAAGGAGATACCTTCCCCTAACAAAAATTTATGAGCCTTTGTTCAAAGGAGATACCTTCCCCTCTTCTCTGGAAATGATCCCTCAGAAGATCAACTGCCTCTACCTCTTGCCGACGACATGGAACTCCTTTCCACTGAAGACCTCCTATCCTCAATGCTTAGCCTAAGAGACCTCTGCCTTCTATGATCACGTCCACAACAACTCAACAACCTGTACCAAACATAGTTAGTAGGTCTAGTACCTAGATGAATGTAGTGAACATGAGGCTAGATCTGATAGTGGAATCCTTCATTGGCAAATGGAGGAGTACAAATTTTTTTAACCCAATTTCCTCTATATTGAATCATATGAGATCAAGGAAAAACAAGACAAACCAAAAGCTAGTCAAGAACCTATGAAATAAGTAGAAGAGAAATGGACATTTCCAAAAAAATTTGCAGAGTATATAGTAGGTGATGCAAAAATTGATACAAGATCAACACACCCAAATGTTGTAGATAAATCTACAAGTGAACCAAAAAATATCAAATATAAAGGACCTTAGATAGTAGACATCAATCTAGGAATAGAGGAGGAACCTAGGATGATTAACTATGGCAATGATTGGAATCCTATATTGAAAGTGGTGTCTTTTAAGATATTATTAGAATATAAGGATTCCTTTGCATGAACATATAAGGACTTGAAAGGAGTACCACCAGAATTGTGTTTTCACAATATTATGCTAATACAAGGAGCTTAACCTATAATAAGGAGACCATATATAATGAACCCAAAGTATGCTACATTAGTGAATGTGGAGATAGAAAATATGTTGAAATCAAGAATCATATTCAGGGTGATGACCAGTGAATGGGTCTCAATTATAGTGATCACCTTGAATAAGGAAGTAGACAAGATCAGAATATGTGTGGACTTTAGAAGTCTTAATGCCATAACTATTAATGATCCCTTCCCTATTTCCTTCACAAATTCTATCTTAGAAGAAGTTGCAGGACATGAGATCTATTCATTTTTTGATGGTTTCTTGGGATACAATCAAATCAGCATAGCTGAGGAGGATAAGCTAAAGATCACATTCATTGTGGAGAATGGCATCTATGCATATAATAAAATGTCATTCAAGCTCTATAACGTCCTAAATACATTTTAGCATATCATACTATATATATTCAATCTGTTGGCAATAGGAAATTTTAAAGCATTTTTGGATGATTGGTCCATTTACAGGAAGATTAAAGAACATCTTCCTGCCCTTAGTGAATGTGTGAGTAGGTGCAAAAATGCACACATATCATTAAATCCAGGGAAATTATTTCTAATGGTACTATATGGAAAATTGTTGGGACACATTGTGTGTAGTGAAGGATTAAAAATAGATCCTAATAATATCCACGTGATATTGCACATGGAAGAACCATTTGATGTGAGTTCACTCAAAACCTTATTTAGATCGATAGGGTACTATCGAAGTTTTATAAATAATTATGCACATGTATCCTACCCACTAGATTCTTTGACAAAAAATAATATTCCCTTTTAGATGAACGAAGGAGCACTAAGGAGCCTTCAAGGAGCTGATGGCTAAGCTTTTGAAAAATCCAATTTTGGTGTTTTCAAATTGGGATAAATAATTCCATGTACATATTGATGCTTCCAATTTTGCAATTGTATGTACTTTAGCACAAGAAGGATAGTTTAGGCTAGATCAACCTTTTTTCTTTGCTAGTCACTTTTTGTCAAGGCCACAGAGGAAATATAGTACAAAAAAAGAGAAGCTTTGGAAATAATATATGCAGTTCAAAATTTTAGGCATTACCTATTGGCAAATCTCTTTGCCTTATATGTCGATCACCAATCCTTGTACTTGATAAATAAGCCAGTGATACAAGGATGAGTCAAAATGTGGCTTGTCACCCTTAAGGAGTTTGTATTTTGAGTAGTGGTGAGACTTGGTAAGAAGCATGTGATTGTAGACCAGTTATCTCGGATATGATAAGGGGAACCTACGGGAACAAAAGTTCCTGATGAATTTCCAGATGCACAACTATTCCCCATCAACGTTGTTCCCTCATGGTACAAATTGGCTGGCCAATATCTATTCACAAGATATTTTCCATAAGAAATGATGGCAATAAAGAATAAGAATTCAACACCCTTCAAGATAATAGCAATATTATTGTATAAAGTAGGAAGTGATGGTATCTTACGAATATGTATGATGGAGGAAGAAGTCAAAGTATCATTGAAAGAGGCTCATGCAGGCTTAGTAGGAGGGCATATGGGACTAAAAATGACTCCTAAAAAGGTATTACTAGTAGGGATATGGTGGAGCACATTGTATAATGATGCGAAGGAGCATGTGAAAGCATTCAATACTTTCCAAAGAGTAGGTATACCAGTAAAGAGGGACTTTATGCCCTTACATCCATCACAACCATGCGAGTTATTTGAGCGATGGGGATTGGAATTTGTAGGCCCATTAAATACATCTCGACATAGAAAGTATAGATACATTATAGTAGCAATAGAATGCCTGACAAAATAGGTAGAAGTAAGAGAATTATCTAAAAAATCGATGAAGAGTACAACAAGATTATTGTATGTACAGTTAATCACAAGATTTGGTATTCTACTATGGATAACAAGTGATCAATGAAGACACTTTTTTAACAATATTATCAAGATGCTAATGATAGAGTTTAGTATTTTACACTCATTGTCTAGCATGTACTATCCCAAAGCAAATGGATAGGCAAAAACAACAAATAAAGTCCTAGTATCTACTATATATAAAACCTATGGAATAGAGGGAGCAGACTGGGAGGAAAGGCTATCATCTATTTTGTGGGTATACAAAACTGAAGAACACAACATTATACTGAGAAGGGGGGGTGAAAAGTATAAGACCTCTTTATACTTTTTCCATTATACTTCAAAACATTAAATCAATATACCAAAAGCAATATCAAAGAAATGCACAATATCATCCACAAAGTGACACCAATTTTAACGTGGTTCACCCAAAATGGCTGGGCTACGTCCACAAAAATTTTCTCTAAAAGTTATCTCAAATTTCTTTGGGAATCCTTTCCAATTACAATGTTTATGAGCCTCGGCCCAAAGGAGATACCTTCCCCTAATAAGAATTTATGAGCCTCTGCTCAAAGGAGATACCTTCCCCCAATCATAATTTATGAGCCTTTTCTCAAAGCAGATACCTTCCCCTCTGCTCTGGAAATTATCCCTCAAAAGATCAACTACCTCTACCTCTTGCCAGCACATGGAACTCTTTTCCACCGAAGACCTCCTGTCCTCAATGCTTATCCTAAGAGACCTCTACCTTCTATGATCATGTCCACAGCAACTCAACAACCTGTACCAAAAATAGTCATTCGGTCTAGTAGAAGTCTTCCTCTGTATGTTAGATCTGTCCAACTCTTGAACAAATCAATCCTCTACATACAATCCTTCTCAATGACTTTCCAAATATGTCCTCAGGTTCTTCTCATAGAACCAGTGCACCTCTGTCCTCAAGTTCTCTGATAGAAATATCAAACTCAGCTCACAAGTCCTCTGCTAGGACCTATCCAAATCCACTCACAAGTACCCACCGAAACCTATCCAAAACTGCTCACAAGTCCCCATCGAAACTCTGTCCAAAACTGCTCACAAGTCCCCACCGAAACCTGTCCAAAAATCATATAGCTCACCAAGAAAAACTTAGTAGGAAATCACAAAGTGAATTGTTAGAGACCCAATGTGATTTGTCAAACTCATAGAAACATAAAGAGAATTGTTAGAGACTCAATATGTTCTATACTCAACTCCCAATCTCAAAACTCAACTCAAATCAACTCAGCTCAATCTCAATCTCAAAAATCAACTCAAATCAACTCAGCTCAATCTCAATCTCAAATCTGAAAACTCAACTCAATATCTGAAATGGATAGGATAGAATGCTTTCTTTCAAGAACATGAAACCCCAACAATTTCCAACTATGCAAAGAATCACATAACAATGATACTCATGTTCTTTTCACCATCAATTAGGGCTTCAACAACAATGCTTATCAACCAAGGTTCAATCAACACCATTTAACTCAAAACACAACCTTGAAGCATTTCACAATCAACATTAGAAAAGGAAACAAGTAGAACTCCTTTTCTCTCCAACATTGTTTGAACAAAAAGCATCCACCAACTCAAATCTCAATAGCACAAAACAACTTTTCAAATCATCAACAAAGAAGTAAGCCCAACACTTTAACCAGGTAAAGAATAGCTTGATTATAACCAATTTAATGATAGCTAATGTCAATCTCAAAGCTGCCCACTTAAGGTTTCACAACTTCACACAAGAAGCAATTCTAACCTTAAAACATCATGCTTTCATTTCCATAATCAACCAAAAGCACTCTCAACATTACAAGAAATATTTATCCCTTATACACCTTATTTCTCCCTTATAGTCTTATCAAACAATAAACTTTATCTCTCATAAGAATGTAATAAGATAATGCAAACAACACTTTCAAAAGAATCTTTTATCAAAATAAAGCAAGCTTCAAACTCCTTATAACTCCTAAGCTATTTTTCTCTCTAATAAACTTCCTCCATCCGCAAAATACACTAGCAAAAACTAATTTCGAAAATACCTTGGCCAACACCAAAAATCGCACTATGGATAAATTATGCATGAACTCTAACACCACCCACTTCGTCCACTTCAACGAAGAAAAACCCTTTTGCATTATTCAAACACGAAACCTCCCGTTCAGGTAGCGCACCAATAGCCTAGCCGCTACCGATGCACCAAAGGCATCCGACGAGGTTTGAGCCTCACTCTGTTTCCCTTGTACCTTCTACGCCAAGGCTAAAATAAACAATAGTCCCTTACTTTCCTCTACCATGACAAGATTACAATAAACTTTACGACGGATTTGACAAAGGATGAGTGCAGACAAACGAATAGCGGATCCACGAAAATCAGCGAAGACACAGTCAAATTTATAGCGAGCAACTCCTTTCAAAATTCGGATGGGATGAATCTTTGTTTTCATTGAGGGAGATTTATATGCATATTTCCCATAAATTCTTAATGTCGGTGAGGAGTTTAACACGTCGGTAGAGGAGTTTAACATGTCGGTGGAGGTCTTGGCTAGCGCCTACAATCTTAGAACATAGCGCCATCATAGTTAAGACATTTGCGCCATGGGTTAGGAGAACCCAATGCAAACAATAAATTAATATTTATTTAAAAATAATTAAAAGGAACCTTAATAAGGTTTTTAATTATTTAAATAAATACTTCCTCCTGGACCCAAATGCATTAAACTAATTCATCCACCTGTAATCTTTAAACCTGCCAACTTGGGGTTTACAAAAGACCTTTGAAACCGTCATGTCAGTAACCTTCATCAAAACAAATTGTTTGACATAAAATCAAATTCCTTCAAGAGCTTCTTGACATCAATGACAACTTATACACTTGAGCAAAGGCAATGTACCCAAAGTACCCAAAATTACCAACAATATCCCCCTTTGTCATTGATGGCAAACCTTTATTGAAAACACTTCTCAAGAGCCAAAACTAAAACCAACTGTGCCCACTACTGAGAATATTCCTTTGAAGTTTTGCTTCCCCTAACTTGAAGCTCTCCTCTTCACTTTGAAGCTCTCCCCATTACTCATATCTCTCCCCATTTTTCATCAATGGCAAAGGGTCACCTTTGGGGCTCGGGACTAAGAATGAGCCTCTTAGCTTAGTCCCTCCCCCACCTCCTCGATGAGGTGATTAATTCTGGGGTGGGAGTAAAACTCCCATTAGGCACTAATCATCATCAGCATCTATAACTTCCTTTTTGGGCCTTCTCTTGAACTCTTTGTCCATATTCCTATTCTTGTCACTTGTTCTTGTTCTTGTTCTCATCTCTATTCTTGTCCATGCCTTGATCCTTGGACCCGATCATGCCACTGCATTCTCGGTCCTGTATTCTAGAATTTTATCTCTACACTGTCTGATTATGTGACCTTTATTATTGCACTTGAAACACTTGACGATGTTGTTTCTCTGAGGTATACCTAATCTTTGAATCCATCAGTTCTGACCAAACCTGTTCTGACCAAACTTGTTCTGACCAAACCTGTTTTGGCCAAACCTGTTCTGACCAAACCTATTATTTGCCTTGCAATAAACTGTCTTGTGCCCAAACTGTTGATAAGAGTAGAAATACCTTTGAAAGTAACTAGCACTTCTGAAACTATCATTTACCTTCTTCACTTGAGCCATGCAATGTGAAGCCATGTGACCAAACTTGTGACAAGCAAAACATCTACCTTGAAACTTTCTTTTATTTGACCTCTTAGGTTTTAAAAACTTCTTTTTCTCATTCTGAATTCTGTTTTCTATTTCTGTGCATCTATCATTCAAGGACTTCTTTTCTGAAATACTTTCCTCATCAAAACTCTTCCTTTTTGAGTCTCTTACTAGACTCTCCAACTTGTTCCTTGTGAGGCTTAACAAAACCAAGGCTTGTTTTATCTGTTGTCTTTCTTTAACCTTTGATGAGTGACTTAACCTTTTTGGAGCTATCTTGAAACCTGTAAAGCTTATCCTTGTACTCTTTCATTTCCTCTTTCAAAGAATCCATTTTTTGTTCTAACTCACTATACTCAATAACCTTAGACTCTAACTCATCCTTGAGTTCCTGTGTCTTAGCTATAGAGAAGTCAAGACTTTCTATAAGATCATCTCTCTCCATATAAAATTCATCTAACTTATCCTTGAGTCTAGCATTCTTCTTTTTTTCCTTTTTCAAAGCACTAAGAGCACTAATAAGTTCACCTTTAAGATCTACTTCTCCTTTCTCTATATCTTCCTCTATTTGTTTGCTTTTTGAATCATCAAAGCCTTTTTTAGATTTCTTATCACTAGAGGTGCTACCCTTTTCAAAAACCATACATGCATCTTCCTTATAGTTTTCTGAAGCATCCTCATACATGCTAGAAACCAAATCATTATTTGTGCAATCATCCTCAAGGTGACCAAAGTTTCCACATCTAAGACATTTCATGATAATGAATCTATGTTTCAGTTCTTCCTCCTTTTTTGATATGAACAACATCTCATTTTTATTATCACTTGAAGAACTTTCACTATCACTACTATAACACTTATTTGATTTGTATAGGTAGAAACTCTTCTTATGCTTGTGAGAATACCTCTTTCCTTGATTGTTGTGCTCATATTTGTTCTTCCTGTGATGCTTGTGCTTTTTAGAATCCTTGCTCTTAGAATCCTATTTATCTTCATCACTTTCATTCTTGGGAACAATACAGTCAGTAGCATAATGACCAAACTTTCCACAATTGAAACATCTTACATTTTTCATACTTTTGTGATTTCTAGAGAACTTGCCTTTCTTGTTGTAATATGCCTCTTCATCACTAGAAGACTCATCACTATCTTGAAGCTGTTTACCCTTGGATTTCTTGGTAGCCTTGAAAGCTGCCTCTTTCTTGACATCAACATTCACTTGAGTTCTCAACTCAAATGCTGCAAGTATACTATGGATCTTATCCTTTTTCAACTTATCCAAATTTTTAGCTCCCTCAATATCAAAAATATTTTCACTAAATCTATTAGGAAGAGATCTTAAAATCTTATCACAAACATCATTTTCAGCAAGCTCAAGACCTAAGTATTTCATGGAGTTAATAACCTCATCCATACAAAGCATGTAATCACTTATATTTTCATCATAGTTCATATTGAGTTGTTCAAACATACATTTTAAGTGTCTCAACTTGGCCTTTCTGACATTTGTATCACCTATATGAACCACCTTCAACTGATTCTACATTTCACTAGCTGTCTTGCAGTGAATCACTTTGGTGAGATTTGCTTTCTATAAGCCTTTCAGGATTGCATTCATTGCTTTTGAATTGCTATGATGTAGGAGCATTTCTTCTTTAGTATTAGGACCATGTTCAGGAATAGTGTACTCATCTTCAATCACTTCCCAAACCTCATTCCCAAGTGCCATTAGATGAACCTTCATCCTTGCACTCCAAAGACCAAAATTTGACCCATCAAGAATAGGTTCTGCATTGCCACTTGAATGATCCATTGTGTTCTTTACTAGCTTTTCCTTCAAGCTGTTAAACTTTTTGAAGGCACTTGCTCTAATACCAATTGAAGAACACAAGCTTATACTGAGAGGGGGGGTGAACAGTATAAGACCTATTTATACTTTTTCCATTATACTTCAAAATAGTAAAACAATATACCCAAAGCAATATCAAAGCAATGCACAATATCATCCACAAAGTGACATAAATTTTAACATGGTTCACCTAAAATGGTTGGGCTACGTCCACAAAACTTTTCTCTAAAAGTTATCTCAAATTTCTTTGGGAATCCTTTCCAATTACAATGTTTATGAGCCTCAGCCCAAAGGAGATACCTTCCCTAATCAAAATTTATGAGCCTCTGCTCAAAGGAGATACCTTCCCCTAACAAAAATTTATGAGCCTTTGTTCAAAGGAGATACCTTCCCCTCTTCTCTGGAAATGATCCCTCAGAAGATCAACTGCCTCTACCTCTTGCCAGCACATGGAACTCCTTTCCACTGAAGACCTCCTATCCTCAATGCTTAGCCTAAGAGACCTCTGCATTCTATGATCACGTCCACAACAACTCAACAACCTGTACCAAACATAGTCAGTAGGTCTAGTACAAGTCTTCCTCTGTCTGTTAGATCTGTCCAACTCTTGAAAAAATCAATCCTCTGCATACAAGCCTTCTCAAAGACTTGCCAAATCTGTCCTCAGGTTCTTCTCATAGAACCAGTGCACCTCTGTCTTCAAGTTCTCTAATAGAACTATCAAACTTAGCTCACAAGTCCTCTGCTAGGACCTGTCCAAATCTACTCACAAGTCCCCATCGAAACCTATCCAAAACTGCTCACAAGTCCCCATCGAAACCTGTCCAAAACTGCTAACAAGTCCCCAT
The DNA here is from genome assembly GCA_028583015.1 of Wollemia nobilis. Classification (NCBI taxonomy): domain Eukaryota; kingdom Viridiplantae; phylum Streptophyta; class Pinopsida; order Araucariales; family Araucariaceae; genus Wollemia; species Wollemia nobilis. The sequence continues at coordinate 233,300 of JAQPPZ010002325.1, forward strand.
CGAAACCTATCCAAAACTGCTCACAAGTCCCCACCGAAACCTGTCCAAAACTCAGCAAGCTCACCAAGAAAAACTTTCTTAGTAGGAAATCACAAAGTGAATTGTTAGAGACCCAATGTGATTTTTCAAACTCATAGAAGCATAAAGAGAATTTTTAGAGACTCAATATGTTCTATACTCAACTCCCAATATCAAAACTCAACTCAAATCAACTCAGCTCAATCTCAATCTCAAAACTCAACTCAAATCAACTTAGTTCAATCTCAATCTCAAATCTGAAAAATCAACTCAATATCTGAAATGGATAGGATAGAATGCTTTCTTTCAAGAACATGAAACCCCAAAAATTTCCAACTATGCAAAGAATCACATAACAATGATACTCATGTTCTTTTCACCATCAATTAGGGCTTCAACAACAATGCTTATCAACCAAGGTTAAATCAACACCATTTAACTCAAAACACAACCTTGAAGCATTTCAAAATCAACATTAGAAAAGGAAACAAGTAGAACTCCTTTTCTCTCCAACATGGTTTGAACAAAAAGCATCCACCAACTCAAATCTCAATAGCACAAAACAACTTTTCAAATCATCAAAAAAGAAGTAAGCCCAAAACTTTAACCAAGTAAATAATAGCTTGATTATAACCAATTTAATGAAAGCTAATGTCAATATGAAAGCCACCCACTTAAGGTTTCACAACTTCACACAAGACGCAATTCTAACCTTAAAACATCATGCTTTCATTTCCATAATCAACCAAAAGCACTCTCAACATTACAAGAAATATTTATCCCTTATACACCTTATTTCTCCCTTATAGTCTTATCAAACAATAAACTTTATCTCTCATAAGAATGCAATAAGATAATGCAAACAACACTTTCAAAAGAATATTTTATCAAAATAAAGCAAGCTTCAAACTCCTTATAACTCCTAAGCTGTTTTTCTCTCTAATAAACTTCCTTCATCCGCAAAATACACTAGCAAAAATTAATTTTGAAAATACCTTGGCCAAAACCAAAAATCGTGCTATGGAGAAATTGTGCACGAACTCTAACACCACCTATTGCATCCACTTCAATGAAGAAAAACCCTTTCGCATTATTCGAACATGAAACCTCCCGTTCGGGTAGCGTGCCAATAGCCTAGCCGCTACCGGTGCACCAAAGGCATCCAGTGAGGTTTGAACCTCACTTTGTTTCCCTTGTACCTTCTATGCCAGGGCTAAAATAAATAATAGCCACTTCCTTTCCTCTACCATGACACGATGACAATAAACTTTACGACGTATTTGACAAATGGCGACTACAGACAAACGAATAGCGGATCCACAAAAATTAGTGAAGACACAGTCGAATTTACAGCGAGCAACTCCTTTCAAAATTTGGATGGGATGAATCTTTATTTTCATTGAGGGAGATTTATATGCATATTTCCCATAAACTCTTGACGTCGACAAGGAGTTTAACACATTGTCGAAGGAGTTTAACACGTCGACGGAGGTCTTGGCTAGCGCCTATAATCTTAGAACATAGCGCCATCATAGTTAAGACATTTGCGCCATGGGTTAGGAGAACCCAATGCAAACAATAAATTAATATTTATTTAAAAATAATTAAAAGGAACCTTAACAAGGTTTTTAATTATTTAAATAAATACTTCCTCCTGGACCCAAATGCATTAAACTAATGCATCCACCTGTAATATTTAAACCTACCAACTTGGGGTTTACAAAAGACCTTTGAAACTGTCATGCCGTAACCTTCATCAATTTTTTTTTTTTGACATCAAATCAAATTCCTTCAAGAGCTTCTTGACATCAATGACAACTTATACACTTGAGCAAAGGCAATGTACCCAAAGTACCCAAAATTTCCAACAAAAACAACCTTTAAATCTACAATAGAACACACACCTTTCCAATTTATTTATGGAAAAGAAGCAATGGTACCAATAAAATTCTTGATATCAAGTTTGAGAGTCACGGTAGAGCATCACTTGGGTGATCAAGAAAGTTTGAAAGAGTGACTAAAAAAACTGATCAAGTTAGCTGAACAAAGAGTCATGGAACAATGGGTGATTGAGATAGCTTAAAAATATGGAAGGTATGGCATGACATACATTTGAGAAAGTTAGAACTTAATATGGGCGATCTAGTTCAAAAGTTTAATGAAAATATGGAAATCAAGCTAGGTAAGATGAAGACATTATGGCTTGGTCCTTATAAAGTAGTTGAAGTAATTGATAATAGATAAGTCAAGTTGTAGAACTTGAATGGGACATAGGTATCCAATACTGTAAATGGCTCAAAGTTAAATCCTTACAAGGTATAGTGTTTATTCATTGCTTTAGAAGAGATTGAATGACTGAGACAAGTGAAAGCTCAAGATAAAGCTCAAAGGGATCCAGATCCATCATAAGAAGAGCCTGATATATGTCTCATGCACTTATTTGTAGAAGGGGAGGAACTAAAACCAACCATATAACAACAATAGTTGGTACCTCATTCTAGATAAAGAAGAATATTACGATTTCATGTAAGATTTGCTTATGGAAATAAAAGAGTTGAAGAAATAGATGAGGAACGAATTCTCCCAAATAGAAGAGAACATCAGGAGATAGTATTTTTACCTATAAATAGGGGAATGTAGGAAGAAAAAACCCCAATAAATAGAAATAGGAGGTATCCTTAGGTAGAATGGAGATAACTACCCCAAAAAATGAAAGGTCTAAGAAGGATACGACTAACAGTATGACATGAAGATAGAGTGGACACATTTGAAATGGAAGTTCTAGAAGAGGAAGGAAACGAGACCATTGATAAGGAATTGGTTGGAATTACTTAATTGGATTAGATAGGTCTGTTACAATAAAGAATGTGGGTACAAAATCAACAATATCAAGAATAATATCCAACATTAATAGGTCATAACACAATATTGACAGAGAAAATCATCCAATAATTGGATGGTACGATACATAGGTTGGAGGAACAAAGGGTAACTAGGCTACAAGAGAATGAAAGAGAACTGGAAGAGGTTGAAGGATTAAATATGAGAAGCAGTGGAGGAAATTAGGGTGTAAACACAAGCTCACAAGTACCACTGATTGATCCACCTATGACAAATAAAGATACAAAGATACTATGGCAAGATATTGAAGCGGTAACTACATCACCCAAACCAAAAGACAATATACTGCTGGATTTGACAAACTCCAGTAGCAAAGGTATACCTTGGATAATAATGAAACCTAGTACAGGAAGTAGTGATGAATATAATCACCTAGAGAACCCTCATAATTATTAAGGTAATTAGGATCCTCTAGCATGTACAATGATACAATGATAAGTGGGGAGAATGCAGGGACTTCAAGCCAACCTTGAACCGTAATATTATATAATAGGCTATCGAAATTTATGAAGACAATGAAGATAAGTATGAATATTAGAGAGAAGGATGAATTTTCCAACCAATTGTGTAGAATAGAAAGAAGAGAATCAAACTCATTCAATTTCTGAGACAAAATTTTTTGATGCCTATAGAGAAGTTTTGGCAACATCATCACCACAGAGAAACTTCAAAGAAAAAATATGGACATAACCTAGCTCATATAGATAAGAGAATCAGAGTACTATGACAAATTTCACCAAGTACAAGAAGAAGTAGAAGTCTACTAGCCAACATTGAGTTGGTAGAGATCACTCCTAATATCCGAACAATTGGAGGAAGAAACAAATAAAGACCCCTAAAACTTCATCCAATAAGGGGGGGTATTCAACTATGAAATGAACAAAGATAATGTGATATTACAATTAGAGGAATATGGAAAGAAATATTTTGACCACCTACTCTTATATGGCCAAGAGATACACCCTTAGATTGTATAAACTGGACAAGAAATCTGTAAGGATTACCAGGAATGAGGGGAATCCTACCAAAATCTACAAGGTGACGTACATGAGGAAAATCATCTTAACGAGGGATGGGTAGTAGAGGATTACTCCAGAGAAGGGAGGAATCACCATTTATGCAGAGAAACCCAATTCTAAGAGGAATATGATAGGGGATATATCCCTGCAAAAGAAGCCTTGCTGGTAGGGGAAGAGTATAGTTTGCAGATGAAAGGAACCAGGAACAACTAAGAATTAGACCACCAAGTCTGGAGCTAGAATTGTTTTGAGGGTATAGGTGGATAAGTTCCTTGAATTATAGTAGATTAGTAAGGACACCACTACAAAGAGACAAATAACCTATGCAACAAGGATAAAGGACACCAGATGAAGACACTCCAGCTTGCAATTGTACAATTCCAAATTGTACACACGGAGAAGGCAGTCCAAGAAATTCAATAACATCAAAAGTGGATGTGGATCGGCTTAGGGAAAAAATATAGATAGGCAACACAACTACTCAGAACATTATAGTTGAACCTCTAGAAGAATAATTTGATGGGATCGTACAAGTGAATGTCACTGTATGATTGCCAAGACGGTAAGTGTAAATAGATTAGGATGAAAAATAAATGACGAAAAAAATATATTAAAAAAAGAAAAAATAGTGCCTTAATTGTGAAAATCCCTCAGGATGCAATTAAGAAGGAAGTGGTTGAAAATAGGAAACATCGACCTCTTTAGAAAGAGAAAATTTGAAAAAAATCTCTAATTATAAGATCGTACAAGTAAAAATTAAAGATGGAAAAAAAAAATTATGAGATAGTACAACTAAAATCGATATAAAGACATGTGAAATTGTACAATATGATATGTTGTACAATTTGTATTGTATATTGTACAATTTCAGTGCATGTTATACTATTTCCAACTACCCAATTAATGCGACATGCATGAGAAAAAGCAACGGTTGGAGGAAAAAGCAGGAAACAGATTTTTTTTTCAAAAAACTTGCTAAGTTGTCAATAATCCATGCAATATGGAAGGTAAATATGCAAGTAGCACAATTTAGGGTTGATTGGATTAGGGTTATAGGGTTTTTTAAATGCTTTAAATAAAAGGCAGTACTTGCAATTTCATTAAATCGTACAAGTGAGAATTTGATTTTTTCAGGAGGATGAAGGTGGAAAACATGCAATTGAATGGATAATACCACATGAGAAGTCAATCTCATCAACAATATGGATTTAGAAAGACCCATTTTTAATTAACACCAAGGAGTAATTTTCACTTTCAATAAATTAACTTGAAGAAGGAACGAAAGAGGGAAATTAGGATTTTACTCAATAAAAAAGAATAATTTGAATTTCAGCAAGAAAAATGAATAATAGGCAGCAAAAAACATCCAAGTATGAAACCAAATATGAAAAATAGTAGGTTAGAATTCAGGGAATTGAGAAATTATAATCAAACGGTGGAAATTGTAAGGAAAGTAAAGAATTAAACCCTAGAAATAGAAGAATCAGGTAAAAAGAGAGCTGGAAAAATTAGAGAATAGAAAAATAAGTCTATAAAACCATTAATTATATCTATAAATCCATCAATTGAAGATAAATTGCACCAGAAGTGGAGAAGTTGGAAAATTGCTCCCAAGAAAGACTGAAAAGGACGAACGGGGCAATCCGAGAACTAGGTTGGTGATATATTTGACAAAGGAGTCCATAAATTTGATTTTTTCCCAACCTAGGATTTTAAAAATTTTATTATATGATTTTGGGGGAAGAATGTATGATTTTAAAGAAAAGTAGCACAATTCTGGGTGATTTTCAGGCTATTTTAGGTAGTTTTTAGCAAATCGTATGAAATCATACGAAAGTGTATGTTTTCAAAAGGTTAAGGTAGTAAAAAAAGCAACATTGTATGGAGTACTATTATACTATAAAATTTCAGGTTGCATATATACGATTTGGTGGAGATATGATGGTTTGAAGACTAATAGGTTGAAAATCAAACTATGGGAAAAAAAGTAGTGTATGATCTAGAAATGGTTGGTGAAGGTAAAAATTATACAAGGGTACAAAGAAACATCTATTGTATGATTTATAGCAAGTCATACAATTTAGGTACACTTCTGATTATGAAAATGGTGATGAGTGGATGTTAAGTTGATCGACGAGATGGTAGAGGAATGATATCAATAGAATATTTTAGACACTGATTAAGGTAGATTGCAGTCAATAGGGTGGAGAGATCACCAGGTCCATTGTACAATATAGAAGCATACCCACGACATCACCAAGGGCAAAAATTTTAGTCTTGTGATTGGTGTGGTAATCATCCTTGGAGGAGAGGAGGATTTAGGCCATGGAGGGGGAAGAGACATTGATGGGCTAATCTAAGAAGAACACAACCAAGGCATCGAGAAGAGAGAATGACACAAGAAATAACCTCAAGAAGGGATATGAGGAGTGAAATTCACTTGCTAGACTAGGAGGAGCATATGCGTAGTGTACAGGAAGAGGGCTAGGTGAAGTCACAAATGTTGCATTTGTGCAGCATGGAGTTGATACATGCAGGAAGTGGTTGAGTGGTAGGAAAAATAAGAATCATCCTTGAAGTAAGATGTTTGAGGATGTTGGTGTAGTAGTGATTTCACAAGTTCCACCATTCTACAGGACCTTATTCCATAACTATATATTACATATAGTTTAGGAATATAAACCTACAAGTAGAACAACCTATGTCAATGTGGGCAAGCAGTCAATGAAAGTAGATATTTTTGTAGAGACATTTTAGAAGATATTTGGATTGCCAAAATATTGCATAGAGGTAGTAAAGATATTGGTATATCAAATATAGGCATACCACCTCATAACTATGCTTACCAGTGTCACATCACTAACTAAGAGAAAGATCTCAAGTGCAGGAACATGCTGAATCAAATAGAGCTAGTTGAAAGGAGACCATTGGCCATATGCTATGAATACAATTATGGCTTAATAGACAAGATATATATGGGACATAAAAATGAAAATGTGGATGGAATAATATGAAAAAGGTATCACAAAGGGAATTCGGTATGATTGGGGTACCTATATGGAAAGGAAAATGCATGAGGTACTAGCTAAGATGTCGAAGAAATTTGGAATGAATTTCCATGCCATTGGATTGTTATTAAATGTAGTTACAAAAATTGAGATCAAATTTCCATGTTTGAAAGCATCTCAAGAAATTGGGGAAGGACAGACCATGATATTGAGATGGGCTAAGTCAGTACCACTACCAAAAGAGACCCCGGAGAGATCTTGAACAAGGTGCGAGCAACAGACCCATAGAGCTCAAGAGGATACTACTCCGAAGGAATATGATGATGTCCATAATTGGGAAAAAATGCCTATATGGTTGTAATAGGATCTAGAATAGTAAGCACCTAGGCAATGACAATGGGAGAAACCACCCATTCAAGAAATGGAGGAGAGGCAAGGAATCCAAATCCAGATAAGGACAAGGAGATAATATGAAATAATGTTGAGAAAACCAGTTCCAAAAGTATGAGAGGAACCTGCATCATAGGTGCACCAAAAATAAAGAGAAAAATCAAACTTAGAATAAACAAAATTGGATGAATTATGTTGGATGGAGGTAGAAAGAATAGTGACATCTTCGTAGATCTTCCGATAATTTGAGCAGATGGATACCTCTAAAATTTTCAAAGGATTCAAGATAGGGCAAGAAGAAATAGACACTAATCAAGAGGGAATGGAAGTAAGAGTAGATAATTTGGAGGATGAGTCCAAGAAAAATCCTTATTACAGGTTTATGATAGGAGGCTCACGTAATACGGATGCATTGGAAAATACGGAGGCATCACAGGAAAAAGAAGAACTTGTTGAATAGATCATAACAATGGGTAGTTAGCAGGACCAAGATGAGGAATTGATAGAAGAAAAATAGGCGGGTCTTAGAGTATAGAAATAAGCTGAATAACAAGTTGATCAAAAACAATATCAATAGTATATTGTGAAAGTACAAGAGAAGGTGGATATGGAGAAGATGGAATAACAAGCTCCACCACGGGACAATATAGACACTTAGAGAGTACTTCAGGATCTTGGGAGAAGCTCTAGCCACCATATGGAATAGGAATATGTACAAAATCCTAGAGAGGAAGAACTATGAGGGATCCAATCCAATTATCTTCTGGAAGTACCACAGTTCAAAATAATTAGAACTGAAGAGGAGGTATATGGAATAGAAGATATGGTGGAAAACTTCTTTTCTTAGTTAGGCCATGTCATTAATAGTTCCAGATTGGAATTTTGTATTGGCTATTGAAGTCAAAATTATTCTATTGATTAATCAAATGTATAAATAATACATTGATGCCTATAATAGCCCAGAGGTTATGGAACCACCCGAGGCTCATTTAGGTGTTGTTAGAACAAATAAAAAATAACCTAATTAGCTATCCACTAACAATATGCTAACAAAATTCATTAGCATAATAATAATGGAATAATAATATATATGCTAACATCCCCCTTATTACATTATTTGGAAAAAAAGATAACTACTAGCTATACTAACATCCCCCTGATTACATCATTTTGCAATACATAGAGAGCTACGAAAAAATTCAAATTTGACATGTGCAAGTGCCTTAGTGAAAATATCTACAACTTGAGCATTGGTGGAGATGTACTGAAGTTGAATTTGGTGCCTTGGAACTTCATCTCGAATCAAGTGGCATTGTGTGTCAATGTGCTTGGTTTTCTAATGATGCACTGGATTCTTAACAAGGTTCAAAACACCCTGGTTGTGAACAAGTGCATTGGAGATTTTTATGGAAGACCCATACTTGTCGAAATGTGACACAAACATATCACTTCACACACAACTTCATGTGCAACACGATACTATGCCTCTGTAGATGAGATAACAACCACCTATTGCTTCTTGCTATGCCAAGAGATAGGACTGGATCCAAGATGAAATATATATCCTAAAGTTGACTTAAGATCATCATATGACTCGACATAGTCAGAGTCCATGTATCCTTGCAAGAAGAATTTGTTATTCCTCTTTTACTCTAGTCCATATTCCATTGTGCCACAGACATAGTGAAGAACACATTTTGTTGTTTTCCAGTGAGTAGTTTTAGGTTCTTGCATGAACCTTGAAAGATAGATGACATCAAATATGATATCTGGCCTAGTATTGGTCAGATATATGAGACTCCGAATCAATTGACGATAGAGAGTAGCATATACCTGAGGTGAATCATCATATCACGATAACTAAAGCCCTGATTCCATCAGAGTTGCCATTGGCTTGCAATCAATCATGTGATATTTTTCTAAAAATGTCTTGGCATATTTTTCTGAGACACTTTGATGTAGTGCTCCTTCTGGTTCACTTCCAGACCTAGAAAGTAATGGAGAAGTATGAGATCTATCATCTCAAAAGATTTACACAAGTCCTTTTTGATAGCAGAGATCATAATTTTTGAACTCCCTGTAATGAGGAGATCATCAACATAGAGTACAAACAACACTATCTTAGAACCTTGTTTCTTGAAATAGAGGTTTACATCTGATGGAAATCTCTTGAATCCATGCTATAGGAGGTGATTATCCATTTTTATATACCAAGTTTGAGGAGCTTTTTTTAAACCATATAAGAATTTGACCAACTTGCACACTTTATGATCTTTGCCTTCCACTTCAAATCCTTCCGGTTGAGTCATGTAGACTTCCTATTGGAGATCCCATTTAGAAAAACACTCTTGACATACATTTGGTGAACTTTCCATCCATACTGCACTGGCATAGAACAAAGAACTCGAATGGTGGTCATCCGAGCAGTAGGTGCAAAAGTTTTCTCATAGTCAATGCCTTCCTTTTGAGCATAGCCCTTTGCAATAAGATGGGTATTATGCTTATATATTGTCCCATATACCTTGTACTTGACTTTTTACATCCATTTACAGCCTATGGTCTTCTTTTTGTATGGTAGATTGACAAGCTTCCAAGATTTGTTTTTCATCAGAGACTTATACTCAGCATCCATAGAAGCATTCCATTGTGGATCACTAAGGACATATTGCATAGAAATAGGTTCATGTTCATTCATTAAAGATATAAAAACCCTATCATCATCTATATCCATATCCTCTATTTCTCAGTCTGGATCTATAGAAAGTTCCTCAAAATATTGACAAAGATCATCAACCTCAAGTCTCTGTTGTAGCTTTTTCCTATCTAGCCATGCTGCAAGTACGAGGTCTATCCAAAGTTAAATCTGGTGGAGTGGATAATTTCGAGTATCTAGTTGTATTTGTATACCACTTTGAATTCTTCTTATATGGTAATAAATAATATAAAGAAGTAGATGGTCCTCCAATAATTGATGACGAAGGAGACTTCTCAACTTTAGATTCCACAAGATCTAGGTATACATCTGATGTGCTTTGTGATGTGAAAGCCTCATAAAAAATTACATCTCTACTAACATGAATATTTTTATTAAAAGGATAAATAAAATGATAAACCTTAGAGTTCTCATAATAGCAAAGAAGAATACACTTCAATGCCTTCTAATCTAGCTTCTTCCTTTTCTCTTTTGGTATGTGCATGAAAGCATTACATCCAAAAATGCGTAGATGAGAGATGGAGGGTTTTCGACCATTCCAAGATTCCTGTGGAGTCATTCCTTGTAGGGTCTTTTTGGGTGCCCTATTCAATATATATACTTCTATGGTGACAAATTCTACCCAATATTGTTGCCCAAGACTAGCTCTTGTGAGCTTGCAATGAACCATTTCCATGATGGAACGATTCCTCCTTTTAGTAACACTATTTTTCTGAGGAGTATAAGTAGTAGTTATTTGTCTCTTGATCCCATGTGCATTCAAGAATGCATAAAATTATTTTGAGGTAAAATACCCCCTTGATCTAAGCGGAGGGTATTTATAGAAGTCCCTGACTCCTTCTCAACAGATTTCTTAAATTGCTGGAGGAAACCAAATGCTTCTGATTTTAGATTAAGAAATAACACCCACATATTTCATGAGTAATCATCCACAAACAAATGAAAATGCATCTTCCCCAAATAATTTATGGGTGTGAAAGGACAACACAGATCGGTGTGAATCAACTCCAGATGTTTCTTTGCTCTTGTAGAGATTTTCTCAAAAGGTACTCTATGCTGCTTTCCTGCCAAGCAGTCAGAGCACACTAGTAATGTGTAAGAAAGATAAGGAAGAACCTTTACCATATCATAATTACTTAGCTAAAGTAAGTAAATTAAGTAGCCAAAACTAAGATGCCCATATCTCTTGTGCCATAGGGAAGTTGCCTCCTTTGTAGAGACTGTCATGGCTACATGTGGAGTAGATATGGCATCTAAGGAAAACAAGCCATGCTTATATGAAGTAGTTGCAATGTTCTTACCCCTCTTGGTAATAGAACAAAACTTCTTGCCTCCCTAAACACTAAAGTTCACAACCATATCCTTATCCATAATTTGTTGTACAATGCTTCATATTCAAAGGATGAGACACATCCAAAAACATAGGATAATTGAATTTGTGGGATGAACAAGTGTATCTTGAGTTAGACAAGATAATAGAATGTGTGAATAGTGTAGAGCGTACAAGGATAATTGTAGACATTCACGCACAACATCCATGGAGGTTGCCCAGGGAAGAGGTAACAACAATTTTGGGAAAATATGACTTGCTAGAATGGGTGAGAACAAATTAGAGGAAATATCCAAGGATGTACTTGGATAGGGCAAATAATCCGAACTATCTCACAAATACGATAGATTTGGAGTACAAGAGGGTTGCTACTAGATTGGCTATCACCCTGACAAAGTTTAAATTCCTAACACACTGGATAGAGTGGTTGAGCATAGGATTGGAACAAATATATTAGTTCAAAGAGGCTCAGAAGGAGGAGACCACAACCACTCAAAATATATTGGCCGTAATAGAAGAAGAAATACAAAAAAGTAGAGTTACGATAGAAGAGAAGATAAAGAAACTAGAAAAATATCTATCAAGCATCAAAATTGAGTTTGAAGCTAGACTTAACATGCTTGAAGAGGAAAAGTGACAGATATCATAGATGGTAGAGGATAGGATTAAGGATTTGGAGGCACAAATCAAAGAAAAGGAGTAACAAATGATAGCTCAGTTGGCTAAGAAGAGTGAGAAAATTTCAACACAAGCCAATAAAAAAGAGGAGCTAAAAAAGGATAATAAAATATTGAATGATATGGTCCTAGAAAAGTAATCTTAGTTGAAAACCAAGGAAGATAGTGTTCAAGCTATGGAGGTTGATATTAGTCATCACCTGAAGACTATTACTAAAAAATAATGAAGAACTTAAGGCAGCAGTTCGAGGAGAAGCTCACTTGTAGGAGAGGTTGAAAAAGGGTGCCTCATACCATGAAAATTAGATGATGGAGTCCATGAAGGCTACCGAGGAAAAGGCTAACTTCCATGGGGTAAAAGTAGTAGATATGGGAAGCTACATAGCTAAGTTGAGGAATGAATGAGAAATGTATAAGTTGTATGTCAAGGACTTACAGGCTGTAGTGGTAGACTATGAGGCATAGTGGAAGAAGCAAAATGAGTCAGTGAGGATATCGACCAAAGTAAAGGAGAGGGTATATGTAGGCATAAAATGCGCCTCACAGAAGAAGAGGAAGTGATCAAAAAGGATTTGCTCAATTTTTATAGTTTTGACATAAGTGACAATTTGCCCAAGTTTTGTAAACTATACAGGTAGGGGTAAACCATACAATTGGATCGAAAAATTGTACAAGGCAGCAGAAAATCATATAGGGTGCACTAAAATTCATCCAAATGTATGGGAAGTGTAATTTCATAGTGAAATGGTGTATATATTTGCTAACTAAGGTGTCAGATTTTGTAAAAGGCCAAATTAATATATTTAATTGTACATCAGGAATCACTTTGGAATGGCCTAGGCAATGTTATATAAGGCCCCATTTTCAAATTTGTATGTCTGGTTGCTAAGAGATAGAATGGAGTACTTGTTGGCTATAATAGCTAATTTAAATCGAGTTATTACAAGATATTGATAGAATAAACTTTTTGTAATGACATTTATGCTATAATGGAATGGAAATATGTCATTGCACATTGTGTATGATCCTGGCAATGATTGATTATCTATGATGGAATATTGGTGCATGTGTATTTTTTGGTTATTTTTTAGCTTAGTTTTATGTACTGTTGCAACTCCTTGATATATATTAGCACTGGTGGAACCTGAGGAATGAAATGTGAGAATGGTAATATGGAGAATGATGTTGTGAACCCTATTGTATGATTTCTATATGTAATCAACTGAATGGAATCTCTCCCGAGCTCCATTACAATGGTTGATACATCTTAGAGAATGGATTAATTGGCATAGTAAAAAATTACAAAATATACTTGAGAGAGATTGAGGCATTAGAGTATCTGATTGGGAACCTGACTGTACCATTAGTTTCTGTCGATCGTACACCAGAGTCTATACAAATTGTACAAATTTGACTTACCCAATTTGGCAAACTGAACCATAGGGATTGACTTACTCGATTTGGTAGTTTGAGGCAATCAACTTTATGATTATGTCAGTTTGGATAAGTGTAAAAGCATACAATCCATGCTACTATATTATTTGTATCTGTACAATGTGAGAGTTTGACATTCGTACAAGTTGTTTAACTGTCATAAAGGATAGTTCAGAGGACTATACGGTTGTATGATTTGGTAACCGAGTTAGAAATTATATATTTATCATTATTGACCCTCTAATATCACCTCCTGACCTAGGAATACTACACCCCAGTGCTATATGGTACACCCCTATGGATTCCACCTTCTCTTCTAATTCGATGGGGAAATGGCTAGGTCCATGGCCCCATATATTTGCATAGCAATGTCAACTCTATCTTTCTTTATGATGAGCAATTATTGCAATTGTTGCACCATGTTCTCCAATTGCTACACTTTATTTTTAAAATACCACACAATGTGGTTTAATTTTTTTTTTCTATTATAGTAGCCCATCTAAATTCCTAAAATTTAGTTTGGATTGAGAGGTATTTTTCCTCCCAAATAGAGACTTATACTTTAAATTCTAGTAACTTGCCATGCATGTCTTCATCCAAAGATTTGCTAAAGGGCACTTCAACAAAGTCCAAGACTTACAACACTTTGATGACATATTCATCCTCGACGATGTCATTGTCATATGTCTTCGATGACCTATAATCAACCAAATTATCTATCGCCATCCCACCTATGTACGTAGGTGGTGATATTTCTCTAAATGGGATCAATTTAGGATACTCTACCTCCCCTCATGAATGAATATATTGGAATGTAGGTATCTCTATTTCCTTATATTTATTATCCTTATATCGCTCATTGGATGATTCAGATGCAACTTACTCTACTATAATAACTAGTGGTGGTGATGCAATCCACTATGCTTTAGCATGTCAAATTAGGGTTGAAATCTACCTGTTATATCCCAATGCCACTATTGTGCCCACTTGGTATCTTCAAGCCTCTTCCTATAGGACACTCATCAAATACTATGGGGCATTGATATGGTCCCCATGTAGCAGATGATTCAAGAATCAAATGTGGTGGAAATTGAACCAAGAATATTTTTAAATATAGGTGAAAAAACATCCCAAGTGATCAAACACCTATCACCATGCTTATGGGACATACTATTTTTGAAACCCCAAACGTGTCAACCACATTGTGGATTACCCAAAAAGTAATTGAGCGTAACGGTCAATATTATCCCCCTTGTATATTTTGTCCCCTATAAATGGGAGGTTAGTGACTTCTACTACATATTCCTTCATCACTAGTATTACCAATCCTCACATCCACACAACTCTAACATCCATTAAAGCTACAAATTATTATGTTGCCATGCGGTTTTGGTCCTGGATTACCAAGAAGCAATAATCTATCTGTCCTATAGATTTGAGTTGACCTTGAACAAATCCTATAATGTTTGAGATATTTATGGGCTCATATTTTTGTGCATTATTTCATGAAGGTTTTCCCATGGCATATGTTCTATTTGTTTTCTTTTTTGGTTGTAAAATAGATATTTATATCTATTTTTATCATACTAAATCATGTGACTTTATTCATGCATATAATGGGCACCTATATTATTGTAATTAATAATAATTATACAATCCATGTAATCAACTTTGAAGCATGCACCCGAATATAGTTGGATATAGTTGCAATCTCCTCCTAACTTGATTGGTGCCAAATTATAATTTTTTTTTTGCATGATTGGACAACAAAAATGTGGGGTATGTTTTGGTACATAACACATAAATGTTTTTCATGATAACTATGCACATACATAACAAAAAAATAATTACATACTTGGGTGATTTTTAATGAAACATGATGTGTAGGTTCCTGGTGGTGCAACTTGATTGATCAAAGTATTGATTAAAATGTATTAGGATGAATCAGAGACTTGAATTTTTCATGTGGAGCAATCTCATCAAAGTAATGTTATTAGGTACTATATTTTATTGTTTTTGAGATCTCTTGCTGAATATAAAAACCATAATTATTCGTTGTGGGACAACACACTTCTGCATTGGAATTTAAAAGTAGTGTACCCCATTGTCAACATCTCAAGATTAAGCATACTCATAATTTGGTAACTGAAAAGTAGACATACTCCATCATAAAATTTTGAATTCACTGTTTACACGTGGATATAGGCACCAATTCTATTTTAGGTATAGGCACTTTACTTTTAATGGAAGATAGTTTCTTCTACTTCATTTGGATTTAGGTGTCATCATTATTCTAGTTTTGAAGATAGGTGGTTATGTTCTAGATATAGGTACCTATGTTCTACCTCTAAATATAGGCACTAGATATTTGTGACCTTGTATTGGTATGAATATAGGTACCACTCCCCCTACTAGAAGATAAGTGCTTTTATGGTGGCCCAAATATAGATGTCACCCTCCTAGTGGGAAGTAAGCACCTTTTATGTTAGCCTAAATACACGTGTCATCCTCTTGGTGGAAAATAGACACATACTGCCTAGCCTGGATGTAGGTGCCTATTTTTGCTAGAATATAAGTATCTTTTTTGTATTGCTATATTCCTAAAAAGCAAGAAAAATAAGGGAACATAGCTCCATGCCTAATAGGCTCATTTAACCAGGATGCCTATAGCTCTACAACTGATTCCACATGGTCCTATAAAATGAAACCAAAATAAAAGAAAAATAGGGTAACATAGATTTGTTTATGATTGGTTCAATAGTTAGATACCTATAAATGTGTAATTGATTCCACATAGCCCTGCAAAACAATAATAAAAGAAAAATATATTAGATATATATTATATTTCTTTTTGTTTTATTTTTTTTCTTCTCATATTTTTTCCTTTTATTTATTTTACAACAAACATGTAAGCATTCATTGACCTACTGAATTTTTTTAGAGAATAGGGGTCTCTCTTATGCCTACATCTAAGTTGATCATGTTAATTGGAGGCACATGGTAAGGTTGTAAGTGGTGGTCGTTGACCATAAAAACTATCATTGTCGTAAATATTTCTAACATAGACAAATCCATTGTTAATAATTTTAATCACCTCATACGAACCCTTCCACCTCTATATGAGCTTTTTATTTTTCTCTTGAAACCGGTTATGCCATATTGCTCTCTAACTTCTACATTATTTTTGTGCACTATAATGCATCTTGCCTTTATTAATCCAATTAATTTAGTTGATGAATACACTCTTTTTGTGCAATATATAAATCCATATTGAGCTCCATAGAAGTACGTAGATTTTTAATCTCAAATTTTATTGGCATCATTACATTTTTCTTGTACACCAACTAAAATTGTGTAAATCAAGTTGTTGATTTCCACGTGGTTCAATATGCCCATACTTTTTCCAAAAGGCATTTCTCCTAATCCTTCTTATGTTACTACATTATATTCGTTAGATGTTATCCAACTCTCACTTTGTAACTTCTACCTAGTCATTTTATTGTATATTGTATGGGGTGGCTTTTTTGTGCTAGATTTAGAACTGTTGCATCAGTTCCTAAATCATCTTCAAAGTAAACCGAGTCTCTTGGTTAGTGGTAATTTTCTTGGGAATATCAAATCTAGTGAAAATGAATTCATATAAAAACTATGCTACATTGTCTTATTTTGCATTCCAAAATGTCTACACTTAACCTATTTAGTTTCATTTTCAATACATACTATCAAATACCTTTTACTGTTAAATTATCGATTGATAGAACTAATAAAATTCATCCCTCATTTATCAAATGGTTCGATATGCAAATGTGGCTAAAGGGACATTTCATATCATGGAGTTGGTCGATCCATTTATTGATATTGATAAAAATGGTTTACATAGTTTATTGCATATTTAAATAATGAGGTTCAGTAATACCCTATTTGTAAAAATTTAAATGTAGTTCTTTTTCTTGCAAAATTTCCATCATACGGTTCATCATGACAGGTTTTTAAGATTTCTATGGTTTTATTTTCTGCAACACATCATATCATGAGTTGAATAGGACTAGTTTTAAATAGATAGCCATCAATCCATGAAAAACCTACACTTCTCAATTAATGTTCGAGTTTCTCAGGGAGTGAGTGCAGGGGATATTTTACCAATGGCTAAGTAATTAGCCATATAAACATACCATGGTATGTAATTTTCAAGAACAAAGAGATGCTCATTTGAGAATATATACTTAGTGGTAGTGTTATCATGAGACATTAACATGGATAGAAAATATTCCATTATGTTATCCTTACCAAGTTTGTCTATGATAGTACATTAAATTATTGTAGGAGTAATAGCCATATAATAATTTTACCACTTACTATTGGTTTGTTCATCAAAAATTTGATGGTTGTATGGTAAGTGTATGGAAAGATTTTTTAAACCATAATATAATGGTAAAATTTATTAATGGCATGTACAACTTCTAAGAATTAATTTTCTATGATAGTGTAATTGAGTTTAGCATCTATAATATTTTTATTGACATAATAGATAGTATATACATTGATTTTTTCTTTTTATCCTAGTGTTGTCCCTATGGAATTATTGTATGCATATGTATAAATGTGGAAGGGAAGGTTACAATTTGGACCTCTAAGCATAGGAGCAGTTGTTAGTTTTTATTTTAATTTTTTGGAACGCTTCACTTGTCCAAACAAACTCAACATATTTGGTTAACAATGTGTGCAATGATTTGGAAATTTTGCTAAAATATTGAATAAATCATTGATAGTATCCAATATAGCCCAAGAAGCTTTGAAAATCTCACTATTTTTTAGGGATAGGTAGTTCTTTGATAATCTCAATCTTTATATTATCTACCTTTATCCCATAAATAGATATGTGGTGTCCTAAAACTAACCCTTCTATAATTAACATAAAGCATTTTTCATTACTAAGGGATAGGTTTATTTATTGGCAATGTTGGAGTACTATTTGTAGATTAGTTGTAGCTTCTTCAAAACTTTCATTGTACACGATGAAATTATTCATATAGATCTTTATAGTTTCTCCTACCATATCTGAGAAAATACTAATGATTACCTGTTGGAGAGTGGCAAGTGCATTACATAACCCAAAAGGTAAGACATAGTAGGTAAAGGTACCCCAAGAATAGGTAAATGTGCTCTATTATTAATCCTCTTTGAATTTGATTATAGCCAATATACCCAACTAAAAACAAAAAATATTTCTATCAAACGAGGGTATCTAGGACTAGGTCTATAAATGGTAGGATAAAATGGTCCTTTCAGGTGGTCTTGTTTGAAATTTGATATTCCACAAAAATCCTCCATTTGTTATTTTTCTTGGGTACCACTACCAAAGGTGAAACCAATTTAGTATCATAAATGGGGTAGATGAATCTAGTTGATAATTTTTTTTGTAATTCAAATTCTACTATTTCCTTCATAGTTGGATTCATCCACCTTTGGGGTTTTCTTACTAGTTGTGCATCATCCTCTAGATAAATACTATGGGTACAAATATCAGGGTTAATACCCTCATGTATTTATAATCCTAAGTGAAAGCATTATTATGTTTATTTTATATTCCTTTAAAATTATCTTCTTGTTAAGTTGTCAAGGAATTATCAATTTTCAGTGTTCATCCAGGTTCTATTCAATTTTTTTAACATATTTTCCCTACTACCAATGAGTGGGGAACCCATAGGAGGATATGAAGATTCTCCTTGAAGAAATGTTATGATAATTTGATCTTCATCAACTTCATCCTCTACTTCATATAGAGCCATATGTCATTGCATTATAGGTAAGGCATCATCATGTTCAAATTTAGAATTAGGCTCTCCCAATTCAATGGTAGATTGTGTACATGGGTAAATGACCAAATTTTTGACATTCTATCCATTGGATATTGTCATTTGTCCTATCATACAACTTATGTATTTTTCATTCATTGTTAGCCAAGGATATCTATATATGAGTGGATAACCACATAGGTTGATTCTGACTTAAAAACTAGAAAGTTTGTTGGATATTCTCATGCATCCACAATTACAATAATGTCTTCCAATATTTCTTCTAGGAGTATTATAGACTGATCTAATAGTTGTAAAATTGTTTTAGTTGGCTTCATGTCTATTAACTATACTTTTTGTATGGTTTTCTTAGGCATGACATTTATTATTGCTCCTAAATCTACTAAAGTATTGGGTAGCCTCAAGACTTCAGTTTCAACTATTAAAACTGGGCTTCCTGGATCAAAATATTTTTTGTGATAGGTTTTCTGTAATATTAAGTCAGCTAACTGATGGGGGACATAAAATTGCACCTTCTCAAATCCAAATTTTCTTCATTAATCTGGAATCTCTTTTATAGAAATAGCCCGTAGGCTTTACAATAACTAGCACTCGGCTTAGCTTTCACAACAACACTCTGCGTGCCATATTCCCATCACAAACTCACCTTCCCCTCATTTTTTTATTACAATTTCTGAGTTTTTATGGAGGTCTCGACCCTCTAGGCCATTAATGACCCACCTGGAAGAGTACATTATAAAAACCTGCAAAGTCGGCTTCCTCGACCGAGTTTTAAATTTTCCTTCCATAATTGGCAACTGCCCCGATCCACCATGAAAGCATGCATTAAAGAACCATCTGACATTTTTGACCTCTGGACACAGCATTCGAGAGGCCGCCATGTTTAGAAAACTTACTAGATACGAAAACATGCATTAATGAGACCCTTGACCGCCTTAAAAACATCACCTTGGAATGCGTGCCTTTTCAAACCACGAATTAGTCGTTTGTCATGATATTACGACATGTCACGATATCGTGACATTTTGACTTCCTTGCGCTCCTTCTCCATTTTGGTCATGATATCATGACATGTCATGATATCACGACGTTTTCTCTTCATCTCTGCCTTCCTTGCCTTCGAGTCGCGATATCGTGACATTTTCCTCCACTGCTGCCATTCTTATCTTCAAGTCACGATATCACGACATGTCATGATATCACGACCTTTGCCTTCGGATGCCCCCACTTTTCTGCTCTGGTCACGATTTCACGATATGTTGCAATTTCGCAACATGTCACGAAATCATGACATTCTCTTTGGTGTCTTCTCCTGGCTGCTCCTTGTCACGATTTCATGACATGTCGCAAAATCATAACATTCCAAACTATCTTCTCCCGGTTGTTCTTTCATCGCAATTTCGTGACATGTCATGAAATCGTGACATTCCCAACTATCTTCTCTTGGCTGCTCTTTTTGTCGTGATTTTGTGACATGTCACGAAATCGTGACATTCTCAAATGTCTTCTCTTGGCTGCTCTTTTTGTCGTGATTTTGTGATAGTCATGATTTCATGACATGTCACAAAATTGTGACATTCTCAACTGTCTTCTCTTGACTGCTCTTTTTGTCATGATTTTGCGACATGTCGTGAAATCGTGACATTCTCAACTATCTTCTCTTGACTACTCTTATTGTTGTGATTTCGTGACATGTTGCAAAATTGTGACATTCTCAAATGTCTTCTCTCGACTACTCTTTTTGTCATAATTTTGTGATAGTCACGATTTCGTGACATGTCGTGAAATTGCGACATTCTCAACTGTCTTCTCTCGGCTGCTATTTTTGTCGTGATTTTATGACGGTCACGATTTCGCGACATGTCGCGAAATCATGACATTCTCAACTGTCTTCTCTCGGCTGCTCTCTTTGTCATGATTTCATGATAGTCACAATTTCATGACATGTTGTGAAATCATGACATTCTCAATGACATTTTCTCTCTCCTACTGTCGGTCGCGATTTTGTGACATGTCACAAAATCATGACAATTTGTTTTGCCCTGCACTTTCTCTCTCCTTCTTGAGTTGCGAAAACTTAGAAATTTTTTTGTTGATGCAAGATTGTGCTGCTGCCACCGGATGCTCCTGCATCAGACACCCAGGGTTGATGGAGAAGTGACCTTCACTTCTATGCTATTCGGTCACCATTTTTTGCAACATCTCCAAACGTGCACCTACCTTTGTAGCCCGCTTAAACCCCGTCTCCTGGAAAAAACATTTTTTGCCTTCTACCAGACAAATTTTGGCACTATTGCACACCTTCTCGTCCACTACCTGTAATGGCTTTAACTTGTGGCGCACTCCATATTTCATCAAGGAGTACGTATTTGCATGACCATCATGCACTGCACTCCGATCAAACTGCCATGGCCTTCCTAACAGCAAATGGCAAGCATCCATAGGAAAAACATCACACAGGACTTCATCCTGGTATCTCCCAACTTTGAACGTGACTAAGCACTGTTCATGGACCCATGCTCTGTGGTCCTTCTGCAACCATGCAATCTGGTATGGATGCGGGTGTCTCCTCCTCTCTAGCTACAACTTAGTGACCATTTCCTTGAAGACTAAGTTATCAGTGCTGCCATTGTCTATAATCACATTACAAACTTTACCTGTGCTTTTGCACCTCATGCAAAACAGGCTTCTCCTCTGCTCTGGTTTGTCTTCCTCAATCAGCATGGCTCTCCTTGCGACCATGACTTCTCCTCTCTCTGCCTCCTCAAAATGTTTTGATTCGGTTCTTTCATCTACTACAACAGCTCTGGCAGGACCCTCAGGTCTCTTATCCATATTTTCTTGATGTTGTGGACACTCAAATGCTCGATGTCCTTCTTCGCCACAGTGGAAACAGGTTCCATGAAATCCTCCTCTTCCATACCCACGTCCAGATCTACCTCTTCCTCTTGGGTAGCCATTGTTCTGAACATGGGGTCGATAATCATTATCTTCCTTTTGGGCCTGACTGTTGCTAGCTTCTTCTTTCTTCTCCTCTTTTCCTTCATATTTTCTTCCACCAATCCTTCGTCCATGACCTCTTCCTCTTTTCTTGCTCTCAAACCTTCTGTTCAGTTTCTCTTCAACATTAAGAGCAAACTAGTAAGCATCCTCAATGGTGCTCACCCGAACTAGGCTCAACTCCTCCTGGATACTGGGTCTCAACCCATTGATATAACGGGCCACCTTCTCCTTGTTTGCCTCTAAATGGCTAGTTTTGATGGAGATCTTATAAAACTCCTCTGTGTATTCTTGGACAGTTTTGCTCGACTGTCTCAAACTCTACATTTTTCTTAGTAGATCTAATTCATAATCTGCAAGAATAAACTATCTTTTCAACTTTTCTACCATTCTATCCCATCTTGTTATTCTTTCCTTCCCTCTTCTATTCCTTTCCAGCTGCACTCCCTTCCACCAGATGCTGGCATGACCCTTCAGCTTGGTCTTAGCAAATCTAACTCGATTAGGGTCTTCAACCTCCTCATATTCAAAATACTCTTCTAGATCATTTATCCAGTCAATCACCTCTTCTGGATTTAGGTTTCCAAAATATGTAGAAACCTCCATTTTTGGTTTCTTTCCAATCTGGGAGATGGCTCTGTATAACCTGGCCTATGCAGGATCTACAACCTCTTCTTCTTCCTCAAACTGGTCTTCTTCTTCATCAACTTCATCTTCACTTCCTTCTTCCATTCTAGGCTCACGCCCTCTGCGCAGCTCCTCTTGCAGGGCCTGAAATTGCCTGTACAAAGATCTAAAATCTTATGCTAGCACCATATTTCTTACTCCATCATGGTTTCTTCATGGAGGCATTATTATTTCTTCTCTTACAAACCCTTCCATAGATCTTGGTGTAACTGCCTCTCATTCAGCAATTTTTTACATGCTCAAGAACTCCCGCTCAGATACCACTTGATGGGAGATGGAAAATTGCACCTTCTCAAATCCAAATTTTCTTCATTAATATGGAATCTCTTTTATAGAAATAGCACGTAGGCTTTACAATAACTAGTGCTCGGATTAGCTTTCACAACAACACTCTGCGTGCCATATTCCCATCCCAAAATCACCATCCCCTCCTTTTTTTCTTACAATTTCTGAGTTTTTATGGAGGTCTCGACCCTCTAGGCCATTAATGACCCACCTGGAAGAGTACATTATAAAAACCTGCAAAGTCGGCTTCCTCGACCGAGTTTTAAATTTTCCTTCCATAATTGGCAACTGCCCCGATCCACCATGAAAGCATGCATTAAAGAACCATCTGACATTTTTGACCTCTGGACGTAGCATTCGAGAGGTCACCGTGTTCAACAAACTTACCGGATACGAAAACATGCATTAATGAGACCCTTGACCGCCTCAAAAACATCACCTTGGAACGTGCACCTTTTCGAACCATGAACCAGCCATTTGTCACGATATCGCGACATGTCGTGATATCACGACATTTTGACTTCCTTGCACTCCTTCTCCCTTTCGGTCACGATATCGTGACATGTCACGATATCGCAACGTTTTCTCTTCATCTCTGCCTTCCTCACCTTCGGGTCGTGATATCGCGACATGTCGTGATATCGTGAAATTTTCCTCCATCGCTGCCATTCTTATCTTTAAGTCATGATATCATGACATGTCATGATATTGCGACCTTTGCCTTCAGATGCCCTTGCTTTTTTTCTTTGGTCATGATTTCGCAACAGTTGCGATTTCGTGATAGTCACGATTTCACGACAGTCATGATTTCACGACCAGTCATGATTTCGTGATATTCTCTTTGGTGTCTTCTCCTAGCTGCTCCTTGTCATGATTTTGTGACATGTCACAAAATCATGACATTCCAAACTCTCTTCTCCAGGCTGTTATTTCATCATGATTTCATGACAGTCACGATTTCACGACATGTCACAAAATCGTGACATTCCCAACTCTGTCTTCTCTTAGTTGCTATTTTTGTCGTGATTTCGTGACAATCACGATTTTGTGACATGTCGTGAAATCATGACATTCTCAACTATCTTCTCTTGGCTGCTCTTTTTGTCACGATTTCATGACATTCTCAATTGTCTTCTCTCGGCTGCTCTTTTTGTTGTAATTTCGTGACAGATCACGATTTCATGACATGTCACAAAATCGTGACATTCTCAACTATCTTTTCTTGGTTGCTCTTTTTGTCATGATTTTGTGATAGTCACAATTTCGTGACATGTCGCGAAATCATGACATTCTCAATTGTCTTCTCTCGACTGCTCTTTTTGTCGTAATTTTGTGACAATCGCAATTTCGTGACATGTCGCAAAATCGTGACATTCTCAACTGTCTTCTCTTGGCTGCTCTTTTTGTAATAATTTCAAGATAGTTGCGATTTCATGACATGTCATGAAATCATGACATTCTCAACTGTCTTCTCTCGGCTGCTCTCTTTGTCATGATTTCGTGATATCCGTGATTTCATGACACATCATGAAATCATGACATTCTCAATGGCATTTTCTCTCTCCTACTATCGATCGCGATTTTGCGACATGTCATGAAATCACAACAATTTGTTTTGCCCTACACTTTCTCTCTCCTTCCTGAGTTGCAAAAACAAAGAATTTTTTTTGTTGATGCAAGATTGTGCTACTACCACTGGATGCTCCTGCATCACTAACTGATCTTCCACATGTACTTTATTTTACTATTGTATTTAGCCTAGTCTTTTACGATAATTATTTAATGGCTTTTGTATATATAGAAAATTTTTATATATCCTAATAGAGGGGAATTGTAATAGTTAGATTTTTCAATCATTCTATAATGTCAAATTTTTGTTGCATCATTTTTTCTATATTCTTGTAATATTTTTGAAAAGGGTGGAATCCCTTCATTGTTTGACTATTTAGCGGTTAAATTTTCTTCCACCCCCTCTATCGGAGATGTTGGTTTCTCTACTTATACTTCTATTTCCTCTTCTTCCACTATTAGAAGTGTTGGATCTACTCCTACATATTTACGTAATCTAATTCTAATTATAATTTAATGTATGTTAATAGGATACATAGTGTTGAAATCACAGTGGCACTGAGAGGGGGGGTGAATCAGTGTGACCTTTTAAATTTCAAATATGTAGTTCTAAAACCAGCAGTAGTTTAAAACTTATAAAAGATATATCAACTACAGTAAGAAAGCATCACACATAACACAACAATTTAACGAGGTTCACCAATGTGGCTACTCCTCAAAACGACTGCTTGGACTACCATCCAAATCCAGCCAATGCAAAGCTGCAACTTTACAATATCTTTTACCAGCACCAAACTGGAAGGAGCACCAACCCCTTAGCTTTATCTGTTACAAACAGAATGGAGCACCAACTCCCAATTTACCAGCACCTACTGGAAAGAGGCACCAACCCCTTATGCCAAGCTGCAACTTGGAGGTCAATAATGATTAAGAAAATTATAGAATAAAATTCTCACGTTATTTCTTACAGTCTACTGTTTCTCTATTTTTTGCTCCTTCTGTGCAGCACACTTCGCACTGCTTGACTCTTCTTTGAACTTCTTCGCACTTTCAGCAGCAATCGGATGATCGTTCACTTCTGTTGTCTGCACGCTATCACTTCGCACTCATAACTCCACCTCTGCACATCGCACTCTTAATTCACACCATCACGATCTGCACACTTCGCTTCAACTCTAACTGTGACTTCGCACTCAGCTCAATAAGAACATTACTTGCGCAATCACTCTGCTCGCATTCGCACTATCTTCATGCCTCTTCTTTTCAAACTCAAAGAAGCCCTCCTTTTATAGAAGAAATTTTAGGAACAAACCCTAAAGAACGTCGACTGAGAAACCCTAGAATTTGTCAGCTGCCAAACCCTAAAATCCATCGGCTGTAACCCTAAGAAAGTCGGTTGCAAAACCCTAGAAAATGTCGGCTACAAAACCCTAAAATCTGTCGGCCTAGATTTAACTTTGTCGGCCTCAAAATGCCTCTGCCACCTTTGCCACCTTCCTGTAGCTTATTGCCGTGAAATAATAACATGTCGTGATATCGTGACACTTTTTGAAGCCGTACGCCTTCTTGTCCTTGCTGTCGCGATATCGCGACCCTTTTTGGCCTTTGATAGCTTTGCCTCCGTTCTTGTCATGAAATCGTGACACTTCAAACTTTTGCTGACGTCATTCTCATTCTTGTCGTGAAATCGTGACGCTTTCGGCTTGCAGCAGCTTTTCCTGCACCCTGTCATGAAATCGTGACACTTTCAGCTTTCACTGACGTCATCCTCAGCTTTGTCATGAAATCATGATGCTTTCGCTTCAGGCTTTTCTTGCAGCCTATCATGAAATCGTGACACTTTCAGCTTTTGCTGACATCATCCTCATCTTTGTCGCAAAATCGTGACGCTTTCGACTTCTGTACATTCTAGCTTCATGCAGTAGCGAAATCGCTACACCTTCGAGTTGTGCAATTTTGACTTGTAGCAAAATCGCTACACCTTCGTGTTGATCACTTTTGACTTGTAGCGAAATCGCTACACCTTCAAGTTTTGCACTTTTGACTTGTAGCGAAATCGCTACACCTTCGTGTTGATCATTTTTGACTTGTAGCAAAATCGCTACACCTTCGAGTTTTGCACTTTTGACTTGTAGCGAAATCGCTACACCTTCGTGTCTTGCAGTTTCGACTTGTAGCGAAATCGCTACAACTTTTTCACTTAACACTTTCTCCCTGCTTCGCCATGAAATTTCAACATGTAGCGAAATCGCTACAACTTTTCCACTTAACGCTTTCTCCTTGCTTCGCGCGAAAATCCAACATGTAGCGAAATCGCTACAATTTCTCGACTTAGCTTCTTGGCCTCCAACATGTCACGAAATCGTGACAGTTTGCCTTGTGCCTTCTCTCTCCTCATTTTTGTCACGAAATCATGACATTTTCAGCTACGCCTTCTCTCTCCTCATTTTTGTCGTGAAATCATGACATTTTCGGCTGTGCCTTCTCTCTCCTCATTTTTGTCGTGAAATCGTGACATTTTCGGTTGTGCTTTCTCTCTCCTTCGACTTGTCGCGAAATCGCGACAGAAAACATGTCGCGATATCGCGACAGTTTTCTTACTTGTCTTTTTCCTCAAATTTTTGAAACTGGGCCACTTCTTTCTTCCTGAAAACTTGTTGTACATGATCTGACTAACTTTTGAGCTTCTATCCTCTGCATCTGAATGACTTCTGAACTGCCTGTCCATTGCATCATTAGATCTAACTGATTGTGTTGACAACAATGACAAACTTCTTGCAGCACCTTGCTCAACAATCTCCCCCTTTGGAATTGTTGGCAACACTCGTGTACATTCCTGTAACTCTTCTCCCCCTTTGTCAATAATACCAAAGGGCTGCTGCAGACTCCCCTGAGTCCATCCTCACACTTCTCAGGCATAATTTGTTGCATCTGGCACAAATTATGATCATGAGCAAAAGAATAGTCAAATACTCAAATGCTCCCCCTGAGAAAGTGATCCCTGTAGCTAGTCACTTCTTAGGAAGTGTGACTACTCCTAATTTGCTTCGAAGGTACTCAAATACTTCCTTGGGCAAGGGTTTTGTAAAAATATCTGCTACTTGTTCTGTAGTTGGGACAAAATCCAATTTAACTTCTCCTTCGGCAACTTTCTCCTTCAAGAAATGATACCTTATAGCAATGTGTTTTGTCCGTGAGTGCATTACTGGATTCTTAGAGATGTTAATTGCACTGGTGTTATCACACTTAACTGATATTGGTTCACTGAAATTAATACCTAGATCTTTCAAAGTTTGTTTCATCCACAAGACTTGTGTACAACATGTTGTTGCAATATATTCTCGCCTCAACTGTAGATAAAGAAACCGACTCTTGCTTCTTACTGTGCCATGCAACCAATCTGTCCCCCAAATAGAATGCACCTCCACTGGTACTCTTTCTGTCATCAACACATCCAGCCCAATCTGCATCCGAATATGATATAAGAGTGAAGTCTTTGCCTTTTGGATACCACAACCCATACTCAATGGTGCCCTTGAGATACCGAAAAATCCTTTTAACTGCTGTCACATGAGTCTCTTTGGGACTAGCCTGAAATCTAGCTACCATGCAAACTGCTTGTAGAATATTAGGTCTGGTAGCTGTTAAATATAGTAAACTTCCAATCATAGATCTGTACATGGTTTGGTCTACAGGTGGAGATTTGTCTTCTTTACTCAATTTGTAGCCTGTTGTCATGGGAGTGCTTACTGGCTTACAGTCCTCCATAGTGAACCTCTTTAACATTTCTTTCACATACTTGATTTGGGAAATGAATATGCCTTTCTCATTTTGATTAACTTGTAGCCCAAGAAAGTAAGACAATTCACCAATCATAGACATTTCAAATTCATTCTGCATCTTATTTGCTAAGTCTTTACAAGATTCATCTTTGTTGCTGCCAAATATGATATCATCTACATAGACAACAAGAACAATGAGATGTCCACCTTCTGTTTTCACATACATATTACTGTCCACTAAACCTTTCTTGAATCCCTGTTGAGAGAGATAGTTATCTAGCCTTGCATACCATGCCCGTGGTGCTTGTTTTAATCCATACAATGCTTTCTTTAATTTGCAGACAAGGTTAGGATCCTCACTAATTTGAAAGCCATCCGGTTGTTCAATATAGACCTCTTCTTCGAGTTTCCCATTTAAAAAGGCAGATTTTACATCCATCTGATAAACCCTAAAATTCTTGTGGACTGCTAAGGCCAGAAACATTCTAATTGCTTCTAATCTGGCCACCGGTGCAAAAGTCTCTTCAAAATTAATGCCTTTGACTTGTGCATACCCTTTACAAACCAGTCTTGCTTTGTTCCTAATGACCCGTCCGTCTTCATTTAATTTGTTCCGAAATATCCATTTGGTGCCGATTACATTCTTATTTGCAGGTCTAGGTACTAATTCCCAAGTTTTGTTCTTTTCAATCTGATCTAACTCTTCATTTATTGCCTTCATCCAGCTATCATCTTTGCTTGCTTCATCTATGTTTTTGGGCTCAATGTTGGATAAAAGAGAGTAATTACTTATTACTTTCCTTCTTGTCTGAATGCCAGCTGTGGGATCTCCAATTATTTGGTCTCTAGGATGATTTTTCTGCCAGCTGCCTGTTTTGAATTTTCTGTTTTCTTGCTCCTCTGAGTCATCGAATAAGTTATCTGCATCATCCGTAGACTTATTTTCTGTTTCATTCACCTCATCTCCTTCAAAGACTTCTTCATAGATTGGGTAGTTTTCCTCAAAGCCATCTAATCGTTTCCCACCTTCATCGAATTTAACATCTGCACTGTCCACTATTTTCTTGAGTCTCTTGTTGTAGCATTTGTAAGCTTTGCTTTTTGATGAATACCCAACAAAAACACCTTCATCTGCTCTATCTTCAAACTTCCCAAGGTTGTCATCGGTTTTTCTGATGTAGCACTTACAGCCAAATACTTTGAGATGTTTTGTTGTTGCTTTTCTACCAAACCACAACTCATAAGGTGTTTTGCATTCATGAGTTCTTAACATATATCTGTTTTGAATGTATACTACAGTGTGAATCGCTTCTTTCCAGAATCTATCTGCTATTTTGTTTTCTGCCAGCATGGTGCGTGCCATTTCCTGTATAGTTCTGTTCTTTCTCTCTACTACACCATTCTACTGGGGAGTTCTAGCTGTTGAATATTGTCTCCTGATACCATGTTTTTCATAGTATTCTATAAATTCATTCGAAATGAATTCTCCTCCTCTGTCTGATCGCAAGCATTTGATCCTTTTTCCTGTTTCATTTTCAACTAGCTGTTTGAAAGTTCTGAACATTTCGAAAGCTTCTGTTTTATCTTTTAGGAAGAATATCCATGTCATTCTGGAATAATCATCGATACACAGCATAAAGTATTTGTCGTCGTTTATGCTTTGAGTTCTCATGGGTCCACATAAGTCTGTATGAATAAGTTCCAAGGGCCTGCTAGTGTGGTATTCTTTTGTTTTAAATGAGACTCTGGTTTGCTTTCCCTTCTGACATGAAGCACAGACATTGTTTGAAGGTTTTTTAATGGTTGGAATATCTCTCACTGCTTGTTTCGAGCTGATTTTCACCAAATTATCAAAACTTATGTGTCCAAGCCTTTTGTGCCACAGCCAGTTCTCTTCTTCTTGTCCAATGAAACACGTACCTTTTGATGTTTCTGAGAGTGTGTACAAATTTCCAGACGTCCTTGAACCAGTTGCTATCAATTTCCCACTGTTTATTTTTTTGACTTCACAACCCTATTTTTTGAAGACTACTTCATGTCCTTTATCACAGATTTGACTGACACTTAATAGGTTGTGTTTCAAACCATCAACAAATAAAACTTCTTCTGACTTGATTTTCCCTTCACTAATTTTGACAGATCCTTTACCTATTATTTTGGCTCCATCATTATTACCAAACTTCACAGAACCACCCTCATATTTCTGTAGTTTTTCAAATTTCTGTTTATCACCTGTCATATGACTTGAGCAACCACTGTCAAGGATCCATGGTACACATTTATTCTGAGCTCTGAAAGCTGTCTGCACTATTAAAGATTCCTTTTCTTCCCTGAGCTGTTCTTTCTGTTTCCATTCTGTTTTAACTGTGGTATTGGGTTCTAGCTTGGATTTCCCTTTTTAGAATCTTGCACATATCCTTCAGAAGAAATTCTATTTTGTTTTGCCCTATAAGGTTGAATTCTTCTTTTCTGAGATTGATTTGAAACAGAAGTACTATGACAGTTTCTAGCAATATGCCCAAAGTTGTGACAATTAAAGCACTCTACTGCATAACTCATTAGAGGAGCAAAAGCATTTCTACTAGTGAAACTTCTTGGACCTATATTATACTTGCAGTCAACAATTTTATGCCCATAACCATTACATTTGAAACAGAAACCATAGAAATAATGATTGAACCTGAAAGATGGTCTTTGCCAAGTTGTTGCAGGAGCCTTAGATCTTCTTTTCTTTTGATGTGTGACCTTGGTAAAGCCATCATTGTCAGTTCCTATTTCAGGACTGGCAGTACTGCTTTCTTTTGCCTGATTTGTTTTTCTTTCAACAGCCTGTTTCTTGTCTTTACCTTTTTCATAATCAACATTGCTTGCCTTTTGCTTGTTTGATGATTCTCCTTCAGTAAATCCCAGACCGAATTTGATACCTGTGGGTCTTTGATCGCTTAGGATTTTGTCCAGCTTCATAGAACTTTCTTCACGCTTGAAATGGCAGCTAATTTTTTGATCCAGCTCTTGTATCTGAATTCGAAGACCAACATTTTCTTCTTCCAATTTGCAACAGTAATCTATCTTCATGGTTACCTGTACTTCAAGATCTTCGGACATTTTCTTGTACTCTTCTGTCTACGTTTTTAGACTGGTTATAATGTCATTTGCATCCTCAAGCTTTCTTGATAGTTTTTTATTCTTTCTTTTCTCAGATTTCCATTCCATAAGAGCAGAGACCAGCTCACCTTCTAAATCAACTTCAGCCTCATCTTTTTCAATAGACACTTTAGAGTTCATTCCTTCTCTCTTTTCTATGTTTTCTGCCTCTTCTAATTTTTCTACTTCAAATGCCATAAAGAGAGCCTCACCTGTTCCTTCTTCGGAGTCTTCACTAGAGCTGTCCTCTGAAGAATCTGCATTTCGGGAGATAAAACTTTTCTTTTTGAAATTGCCTTTCCTGAAGTTTGATTTCTTCTTCCAGTCACCTCTTTCTTGGTGCGAAGCTTCCTCACCCTGGTTCTTTTCATTGAGTGGGCATTTTGTCGCAAAGTGCCCAATGCCTCCGTAGTTGAAGCATTTAAATGGTAGCTTTCCTCTGTACTTTCCTTTTCCCTTTCTCGCTTTTTGACAAAATTTGCTTCCATTTCATCTGATACATCCTCTTCTTCGACTCTGGTTTTGTGATTTTACCTTTTAGGGCTTTGAAAGCAGCTTCTCTATCTGTGGGATTAGACCTTCCTATTCTCATTTCAAAAGCAGTCAAAGAACCATGCATCTCATCCATACTAAAATGATTTAGATCTTTGGCTTCTTCTATGGCAGAGACTTTAGAATCAAATCTAGGAGGGAGCGATCTTAATACCTTTTTCACGATAGCAGCATCGGTTAATTCTTCGTCGAGACCTCTGATTGAATTTGTGATCCCATTGACTCTTTGCATGAAAGTCTCTATGTTCTCATCATTGTCCATCTTTAAAGATTCGTATTGAGCTCGATGTGCTTGAAGCTTGGCCTCCTTGATCCTATCATCTCCTTCATGAATGTTCTCTAGTTTATCCCATATATCTTTTGCTGATTCACAATTTATGATCTTGACTAGCTCATTGTCCACTAGTCCACACATGATGGCATTTTTTGCTTTTGAATCATATTCAAATGCCTTTTTACCAGCAGTGTCTGTTGGAGCGGTGGCGGGAGCTTTGTAACCATTAACTACCGCACCCCAGATGTCAAAACCCAAAGCACTGAGATATGTCTGCATTCTAATTTTCTAGAATGCATAATTAGTCCCATCAAACAATGGTGCTTTGTTCGAGGAGAACCCTTCACCACTTGCCATTGCGTAACTTCCAAGATCACCTTAGCTGTTTAAGCCTATTCAGGAACCTGGCTCTGATACCAATTGTTGTAATCACAGTGGCACTGAGAGGGGGGGTGAATCAGTGTGACCTTTTAAATTTCAAATATGTAGTTCTAAAACTAGCAGCAGTTTAAAACTTATAAAAGATATATCAACTACAGTAAGAAAGCATCACACATAACACAACAATTTAACGAGGTTCACCAATGTGGCTACTCCTCAAAATGACTGCTTGGACTACCATCCAAATCCAGCCAATGCAAAGCTGCAACTTTACAATATCTTTTACCAACACCAACTGGAAGGAGCACCAACCCCTTAGCTTTATCTGTTACAAACAGAATGGAGCACCAACTCCCAATTTACCAGCACCTACTGGAAAGAGGCACCAACCCCTTATGCCAAGCTGCAACTTGGAAGTCAATAATGATTAAGAAAATTACAGAATAAAATTCTCACGTTATTTCTTATAGTCTGCTGTTTCTCTGTCGTCTACTCCTTCTGTGCAACACGCTTAGCACTGTCTGACTCTTCTTTGAACTTCTTCGCACTTTCAACAGTAATCGGATGATCGTTCACTTCTACTGTCTGCACGCTATCACTTCGCACTCATAACTCCACCTCTACACATCGCGCTCTTAATTCACACCATCACGATCTGCACACTTCGCTTCAACTCTAACTGCGACTTCGCACTCTGCTCGATAAGAACTTTACTTGCACAATCACTCTGCTCGCATTCACACTATCTTCACACATCTTATTTTCAAACTCGAAGAAGCCCTCCTTTTATAGAAGAAATTTTAGGAACAAACCCTAAAGAACGTCGACTGAGAAACCCTAGAATTTGTCGGCTGCCAAACCCTAAAATCCGTCGACTGTAACCCTAAGAATGTCGGCTGCAAAACCCTAGAAAATGTCGGCTGCAAAACCCTAAAATCTGTCGGCCCAGATTTAACTTTGTCGGCCTCAAAATGCCTCTGCCACCTTTGCCACCTTCCTATAGCTTATTGCCGTGAAATAATAACATGTCGTGATATCGTGACACTTTTTGAAGTCGTACGCCTTCTTGTCCTTGTTGTCGCGATATCGCGACCCTTTTGGCCTTTGATAGCTTTGCCTCCGTTCTTGTCACGAAATCGTGACACTTCAAACTTTTGCTGACGTCATTCTCATTCTTGTCACGAAATCGTGACGCTTTCGGCTTGCGCAGCTTTTCCTTGCACCCTGTCATGAAATCGTGACACTTTCAGCTTACGTCATCCTCAACTTCAAACCTTCAGCTTTCTTCGCGAAATCGTGACACTTTCAGCTTTCGCTGACGTCATCCTCATCTTTGTCACGAAATCGTGACGCTTTCGACTTTCGTACATTCTAGCTTCATGCCGTAGCGAAATCGCTACACCTTCGAGTTGTGCAATTTTGACTTGTAGCGAAATCGCTACACCTTCGTGTTGATCACTTTTGACTTGTAGCAAAATCGCTACACCTTCGAGTTGTGCACTTTTGACTTGTAGCGAAATCGCTACACCTTCGTGTTGATCACTTTTGACTTGTAGCGAAATCGCTACACCTTCGAGTTTTGCACTTTTGACTTGTAGCGAAATCGCTACACCTTCGTGTCTTGCAGTTTCGACTTGTAGCGAAATCGCTACAATTTTTCACTTAACACTTTCTCCCTGCTTCGACCAAAATTTCAACATGTAGCGAAATCGCTACAACTTTTCCACTTAACGCTTTTTCCTTGCTTCGGCCAACAAAAATCCAACATGTAGCGAAATCGCTACAGTTTCTCGACTTAGCTTCTTGGCCTCCAACATGTCATGAAATCATGACAGTTTGCCTTGTGCCTTCTCTCTCCTCATTTTTGTCATGAAATCATGACATTTTTGACTGTGCCTTCTCTCTCCTCATTTTTGTCGCGAAATCATGACATTTTCAGCTGTGCCTTCTCTCTCCTCATTTTTGTCATGAAATCGTGACATTTTCGGCTGCGCTTTCTCTCTCCTCCGACTTGTCGCGAAATCGCGACAGAAAACATGTCGCGATATCGCGACAGTTTTCTTACTTGTCTTTTTCTTCGAATTTTTGAAACTGGGCCACTTCTTTCTTCCTGAAAACTTGTTGTACATGATCTGACTAACTTTTGAGCTTCTATCCTCTGCATCTGAATGACTTCTGAACTGCCTGTCAATTGCATCATTAGATCTAACTGACTGTGTTGACAACAATGACAAACTTCTTGCAGCACCTTGCTCAACACATAGGGTACATCCGTGTATCTACATGATATGTTTATTAATTTATCTTATTATTATTTGGATTTTGGGTTTGTTGTGTTGGTATCTATTATGGCATGGAAGTAGGTGGTGCCAATAAACTAGGATGGACTAGGGCCTATGTTGTTACCTGTAGATGTGAAGTCCATGTATTATAATTTTTTCACTACATTCCATCTTGTTGGTACGACATCCATGGATAAGATGTGTAGGGAGTAGGCCCTTGGGTAGTGTTCATCCAAGGTGGCTAATACCACCATCCCATAGGGTGTTTGAGTTTACTCTTGATGCATACAATTGGATTCCTCCTAGGGTGGTACTACTCCTGGAATTCTGCCTCCCATAGGAGACTATTGTCAATTTCTCAAATTACCCATAAAATATGTTTTAGCTAATTTTAGTTCCTCTTTCATATTTGCTAATTGTGGATAGAAATTCATTTTGTGATCCATTTGACAAATGGTACACACTCAGACTTTATTTTTAGATATTGATTGCTTGGGTGTTTCTTCCAACATCTTGGACAAAAAAAGGATAATGTTACCTCAATTTCTTGCTTCTTTTTCGTAAGCTAGAATGCATTTAATTGGATTATAAGAGATGATAAAATATCATTCTTCATGTCTTACAGCAAGGTAACTATTTCATATTTTTTATGGAGGTTGTTTTTGTTTGACGTTTGATGGGTTTACCTTTTATCCTAGAGAAATTTTGACAAAACTATCGAATATATGATATTTGGCTTTGGTAAATGTCACCTCCTACTAACAAGTTTAAGGCTTCTAATGAATCATTCATGAGATCTATTAAGAATATACTTTTCAAGGATTTATCACCTAGTTTTGTATGGGATGAATGTTGAAGATTAAAATTAAACCTACCCCAGTAATCCTCCAATGATTCTTCCTCCCTATGTGACATATCTAGGACTTCTCTAGCATCCTATGTCCTACCAAAATCTTGATAATGTTCTAAAAGTATTTTCTTCATGTCCTACTAGGTAGATATTGGTTTGTTTCCTAAGCTCATAAACTAGTGTAATGCTAAAACATCTAAGGTAGAGGAAATAAATTTTAATCTTTGGGAATTATTTTTACAATCCACTAATATACAAATAATTTCAAATTGAAAAAAGTCATGGTTTTCTATGATGTAGATATTAAAATATATGCTTCTATAGGAGCTAATAAAGCTTCATACTTATTTCTTGTGTCTTCAAATAGTAAATCTAAATCAAATCCTAAGGCAAGCCATCTTGCTAATCCTAAGGTAAAACTTGAGTTTCTAAATAAATATTTTCCAAATAATGGTTAGTATGCCAAGGTGTGTTAAGAGAAGAGGATGGTCCAACAATAGAAAGTATTTTAGATGCTTTAGAAAGTATTTTAGAAGAAATTTCAGGTGGTTCTAAGGTGACTTATACTCTCTTAATAAAATTTTCATATGATCCTCTTGGTCTTGGTGGACTCATACATTCTCAGGTAAGGTATCTACATGTAATATAGTCTAAATAGTTATTTTTTGGCTAATTAATCTACAGATCCAAAAATACTATTGTTGGTATTCCCTAGTAATGGTGCCAAAATGATGAGTATAAAATGGTGTTTTGTAAAACAATTATTTTACCTCTTTTTAATTATCAATTCAGGAGTTAGTAAACTTATGAGTACCTATTTTACCTATGCACAATATATGCCTATACTAGTTAGGAGGTTAGTACTATATAAATTGATTTAGGGAGGTGTGTTTGTTCATGTAGTTCAATTTTATCTAAACCAATAAAAACTAAATGAAAAAATTAAAACACTCAACTAAAAGAAACTATGGGAAGTAAATTGCTAGAATTAAAATATTGAAATAAAAAACATAACTAAAAGATAAATTGTTGAAACAAAACACACAACTTCAAATGAAATTGCAGAAAATAAAAATGCAATTGAATTAAATAAAAAAGGAAATAAAAACAACAAAAATAAATAAAGTAGGAAATAAATAAATATGGATGGATTATTGTTTGAAGTGGGCACAAGCGATCCCGTAGATGGTTCGCCCAAATGGTTAGTAGAAAATAAATTTTGAAAATATACGTGAATAAAGAACACTCAAAACTTTATTAATATTTATTTAGTACAGAATAATAAAACTTCAAAAAAAATTATGATCTCCATTTTCAAGGATGACCTATGTTTTTATACAAAATACGGTCAACCTGTGCTAATTTTAATCATGATGTAATTCACTACAGCTAGTTCATGCATAGTTATAATAATCATCTATTAAAAGAGCAACCAAGTCTAAAATTAGTTGTGAAATATAAGAATGAAACTCCCTAAGTTTACATAACAATCATTTTCTAAAATTTGTGTGGTCTCTCGGTCAATAGATAAATGCGTAAGACAAATGTGCTTTATTCCTATTGGATATAGGCACCTTTCAACTGCTGGAAGGTAGTCATAGAGAGATATGCATTGGTAGATAGTCACTTTCCTACCACTGGGTGATAGTTTCCAAGATATAGGTGCTTATCTGCCACTAGGATATAGGCCTAGGATATAGGCACTAGCTTGTGCTCAAGATATAGGCACTAATACTTGGTGGAATTTAGACATCCATTCTTGGCATTTCAAACTTATTTGATCTTCAAACACATTACAAATGGTGTACAATTTCAGGTCCATGTAGGACCTCAACTAAAATATGTACAAAAAGTAATGAAACTTTGCATTTGCACCTATTTTCTACTAAAAATACCGATCAAGCATAATACGTCAATTTTTATTAAATATATTCAATAATTGCATAAAAAGATACTTCTAGTGGTAGACATGCCATACATAACCTCTTTTAAGCATGTATCAAAAAGACCAATTTTGGTGCTCATCAATATGGTTACAAAAAGGGGACAAAAAAACAAAAAAAATCATCTTAACACTCTACAAAAATATTTTAAGAATACTATTAGAAGTATTGATAATGATGGCATAATATACACATAGAAATAAAAGTTAAAAGAACTAGCTCAAAATTACTTCTCAATGTTGATCACTCATGAACCTAGAGATCTTCAAGCCCAAGAAATTTTTCTTTAGAATATTCCATCTTCTCTTACTCAAGAGGATAAATCCTCTTTATGTGAAATAAAGAAGAATTATAATTTATGGTGCATTTTGTCCCTAAATATAAAGCTCTAGGACTAAATGCTTTCACTAATAATTTCTAATTCCGATTTAGAACCTAAAATTACCTCCTAGGATGGAAATATTTTGGTTAGTTCTTCAAAATAAGACCCTTGCAAGTGATAAATTACAAAAAATGAATATTATTGGCTCTCGTATGTGTTCAAGATGTATGAAGCACAATGAAACTATGCATCACTTATTCTTTGAATGTATCTCTACCATAGCTATCTAGTTAAAGATAGCCCTCCAATATGAATTTCCTGTATATAGACTATTAGCATGGAATAATGTTTAATCAATTGGTAATTAAATTATAAATGGAGTCTTAAGAAAAAGTCCCTAATCAAATCCCTTTGGAGTGCTATCCCCTTATTTTTTATATGAAATATTTAAACAAGTAGGAACATGTCGATATTTGAAGGTAAAAAAAATAATAAAAACCTCACTAAAAGAATAGTCAGAAACCTTGTGACCAATTTAAAATCCATATTTAAATATAAATAAAATTAGTAAATCTTAAATTGTGTAGGAATTTAATCTTATTAGCTAAATTTATCTTTAAAAATTCATATCTACCAACATATTTAATGCAAACATAGCTATTTCAGAGGGAGTGATCATGAAATATGAGAGGTTTACCCTCAATTATTGTATCAACCTTGGAATTGCTTCCAATAATGTTGTAGAAGCTTTGGCTTGTGATTTTATATTGAATTTGGCTATTGAGAAACAAATAAGACACATGCACGTTTATAGAGACTCTATATATATATATGCTCTCTCCAAAGACAATTTGGTTAGCTCCATTCACCTTCAACTCATTTTGGTCACAAAGAAAAAACTAATTAATTTTTTTTCAAGTGCACTATTTTCACATTCTAAATATAACAATACTATAGATGGACTTGCCAACTGTGTTATTAAAAACAAATAATGTAATATTAGAAACCTTATTATATATGATCTTTCCAAAGACATTTTGGTTAGCTCCATTCATCTTCAACTCATTTTGGTCAGAAAGAAAACGCTAATTAATTTTTTCTCAAGTACACTATTTTCACATTCTAAATATAACAATACTACAGATGCACTTGCCAAAAGTGTTATTAAAAACAAATATTCTAATATTAAAATTACTAGGAATAGAGCTTAATGAAGGTGAGTTGGAGGCTGCGCTTAAGATTCAATCGTTATTATAAAAGAAAAGGTTTCTTTTTGGCTTTTATGTTGTTGGTTATTTTTTAGAAAATAAAAAGTTTATTTTCTAGTTTTATGGTGTTGGTTTTGTTTTTTATCTCTTCTTTTATTGAATTCTAACATATCTTCTTCTATAAACCTTTTGGCTTTTATGTTGTTGGTTCTGTTTTTAGAAAAGAAAAAGTTTATTTTCTAGTTTTATGTTGTTGGTTTTATTTTTTATCTCTTCTTTTATTGAATTGTAATATCTCTTCTTCTATTGAATTCTAACACACATTTGCCTTTTTGGTGTATAAAAGAAAAGGTTTCTTTTCTGCTTTTATGTTGTTCTAGGAAAAAAAACATTTATTGTCTGGTTTTATGCTGTTGGTTTTGTTTTTTATCTCTTCTTCTATTGAATTCTAACACATGTTGACCTTCTTGGTGTATTTTGTATGTTGCTATGCTTTTTGTTCCTTTGTATTTTTTCTCTCTCATTTTTTTCAATTATTATTTTTTTCTTCATTTAAAATTATTTTCTAACAATCAACTCTTAAACAATCAACTAATTTTAGTTTTAATAGCACAATGTTACAAAGAACTATGTGATTAGTTCATAATAACTTCTTTTAAGTCTTAAAACTCTATAAATATTTATTTATTTTTGTTCTTATCCTATAAAAGCATTAATATTATTTGGTTAAACATATTTATTTTTATCTTTAATTTTTTTATGGCTTTGATTAATCTTGATTTTCAATTAATATTTATTTATTTATTTTTTATTTTTTGAGTAATACTTCTTATACACATCCACCATGGGGATTGAACCCTGGGTCCCATCATCGATAATTTCAATTAATATTTAATAAAATATAACATCATTATTTAGACACCTCATAATTGTTTATATATATATATATATATATATTCCATTTTAATTAGGAGAAAATATTAACATTAAAATTTTATTATGTGGTGCTTTCAATGGCGTAAAAGGTTTAAAATGATTGTGGCATGGCAGTTATAGGGGCACGAAGATCGGTGTGGTGGCTTTCGGAGCAAACACTCGG
The DNA here is from genome assembly GCA_028583015.1 of Wollemia nobilis. Lineage (NCBI taxonomy): Eukaryota > Viridiplantae > Streptophyta > Pinopsida > Araucariales > Araucariaceae > Wollemia > Wollemia nobilis. The sequence continues at coordinate 273,984 of JAQPPZ010002325.1, forward strand.
AATACTGTGGCATAAAAGCTAGATAGCCTGCCCGGATTTGTGGTAGGCTAGCAATTCCAACATGTTAATAAAATAAAACATTTTATTATGTGGTTCATATCCACTTGCCTTATAAGTAATTATGCATGTCCATGGGTTTTCACATTCAAAGCTTAGAATGCTATTAGTTTTATAGCCTAAAAATGAAATTTTATAAATATATCTTATTTTATGAGATATTTTTTTGATTGGTTGAAATATAAGATTTTGAAGGGGTTTTGAACCTTGTACAACTATAAATAACCCTCATAAAATTTTACCAAGACAAAATCCCCAAACAAGAGGAAGGATAAATAAAAACAATTCCAAATTTGAGAAAACTCTAGAACAACCAAACAAAACAACAAAAAAACCTAGAGGTACCGCACAAAGGTTCTCATATGAGTTTGATGCACCTTAAATATTTCTCCACGAAAGTAAGCAACTCATATTTAATGAAGGGGCCATCACTTGCACTCACGTGAGAATCATTTTCCTTGAGTTTATTTTATGGAATGCCACTCGAATGTAGATAAAACCTTTTAGTTTTATTTAAAAATTCATATCATAAAATAAAATATAAATCAATTTGAGGATGTCAACATAATAATATTATACTAGAAGAAAAAAATCACCATCTATGGGTGCATCATTATAATAATTAAAAGAAATTGTAATTCAAATTCTACTATTTCCTTCATAGTTAGATTCATCTACCTTTGGGGTTTTCTTACTAGTTGTGCATCATCCTCCAGATATATACTATGGGGGCCAATATCAGGGATAATACCCCTCATGTATTTATAATCCTAAGTGAAAGTATTCTTACGTTTATTTTATATTCCTTTCAAATTATATTCTTGATAAGTTGTCAAGGAATTATCAATTTTTAGTGTTCATCCAGGTTCTATTCAATTTGTTTAACATGATTTTCCCTACTACCAATGAGTGGGGAATCCATAGGAGGATGTGAAAATTCTCCTTGAATAAATTTTATGATAATTTGATCTTCATCAACTTCATCCTCTACTTCATATAGAGCTATATCTCATTGCATTATAGGTAAGGTATCATCATGTTCAAATTTAGAATTAGGCTCTCCCAATTCAATGGTAGATTGTGTACATGGGTAAATGACCAAATTTTTGACATTCTATCCATTGGATATTATCATTTGTCCTATCATACAACTTATGTATTTTTCATCCATTATTAGCCAAGTATATCTATATATGAGTGGATAACCACCTAGGCCTAATTTTAACTTAAAAACTAGAAAGTTTGTTGGATATTCCCATGCATCCAAAATTACAATCATGTCTTCCAACATTTCTTCTAGGAGTACTATAGACTGATCTACTAATTGTAAAATTGTTTTAGTTGACTTCATGTATGTTAACTATAGTTTTTGTATGGTTTTATTAGGCATGACATTTATGATTGCTCCTAAATCTACTAATGTATTGGGTAGCCTCAAGCCTTCAATTTCAACTATTAAAACTGGGCTTCCTAGATCAGAATATTTTTTGTGATAGGTGTTCCCTAATATTAAGTCAGCTAACTGATCTTCCATGTGTACTTTCTTTTACTATTGTCTTCAGCCTAGTCTTTTAAGACAATTCTTTAATGGATTTTGTATAGATAGACACTTTTTATATAGCTTGATAGAGGGGAATTGTGATAGTTAGATTTTTCAATCATTCTATAATGTCAAATTTTGGTTGCATCATTTTTCTAGATTCTTGTAATATTTTTGAAAAGGGTGGAATCCCTTCATTGTTTGACTATTTAGTGGTTAAATTTTCTTCCACCCCCTCTACTGGAGATGTTGGTTTCTCTACTTCTACTTCTATTTCCTCTTCTTCCACTACTGGAAATTTGGAAGTGTTGTATCTACTCCTACATGTTTACCTAATCTAAGTCTAATTGGACTTTAATGTATGTTAATATGATATATAGGGTACATCCTTCTATCTATATGATATGTTTATTAATTTATCTTATTATTATTTGGATTAAGGGTTGGTTGTGTTGGTATCTATTATGGTGTGGAAATAGGTGGTGCCAATAAACTAGGATGGACTAAGGCTTATGTTGTTACCTGTTGATGTGAAATCCATGTATTATAATTTTATCACTACATTCCAGCTTGTTGGTATGACATCCATGGACAAGATGTGTAGCGAGGATGCCCTTGGGTAGTGTTCATCCAAGGTGGCTAATCCAACCACCCCATAGGGTGTTTGAGTTTAATCTTGATGCATACAATTGGATTCCTCATAGGGTGGTACTACTAGAATTCTACCTCCCATAGGAGACTATTGTCAATTTCTCAAATTACCCGTAAAATACGTTTGAGCTAATTTTGGTTCCTCTTTCATATTTCCTAATTGTGGATAGAAATTCATTTTGTGATCCATTTAAAAAATGGTACACACTCAGACCTTATTTTTAGATATTCATTTCTTGGGTGTTTCTTCCAACATATTGGACAAAAAAAGGATAATGTTACCTCAATTTCTTGCTTTGTTTTCTGAATCTGGAATGTATTTAATTGGATTGTAAGAGATGATAAAATATAATTCTTCATGTATTACAACAAGATAACTATTTCATATTTTTTTACGGAGGTTATTTTTGTTTCACATTTGATGGGTTTACCTTTTCTCCTAGAGTAATTTTGACAAAACTATCGAATATATGACATTTGGCTTTGGTAAATGCCACCTCATCCTAACAAGTTTAAGGCTTCTAATGAATCATTCATGAGATCTATTAAGAATATACTTTTCAAGGATTTAACACTTAGTTTTGTATGGGATGAATGCTAAAGATTAAAATTAAACCTACCCTAGTAATCCTCCAATGATTCTTCCTCCCTATGTGACATATCTAGGACTTATTTAGCATCCTATGTCCTACCAAAATATTGATAATGTTCTAAAAGTATTTTCTTCATGTCCTACTAAGTGGATATTGTTTTGTTCCCTAAGTCGATAAACTAGTGTAATGCTGAAACATCTAAGGTAGAGGAAAAAAATTTTAATCTTTGGGCATTATTTTTATAATCCACTAATCTACAAATAATTTCAAATTTAAAAAAAATCATGGTTTTAGATGATGTATATATTAAAATAGATGCTTCTATAGGAGCTAATAAAGCTTCATACTTGTTTCTTATGTCTTCAAATAGTAAATCTAAATCAAATCCTAAGCCAAACCATCTTGCTAATCTTGAGGTAAAACTTGAGTTTCTAAATAAATGTTTTCCAAATAATGGTTAGTATGCCAAGGTGTGTTAGGAGAATAGGATGGTCCAACAATAGAAAGTATTTTAGATGCTTTAGAAGGTATTTTAGAAGAAATTTTAGGTGGTTCTAAGGTGACTTATACTCTCTTAATAAAATTTTCATATGATCCTCTTGGTCTTGGTGGACTCATACATTCTCAGGTAAGGTATCTACATGTAATATAGTATAAATAGTTATTTTTAGGCTAATTAATGTACATATCCTAAGATACTATTGTTGGTATTCCCTAGCAATGGTGCCAAAATGATGAGCAAAAAATAATTTTTTGTAAAACAATTATTTTACCTCTATTTAATTATCAATTCTGGAGTTATTAAACTTATGAGAACCTATTTTACCTATGCATAATATATGCTTGTACTATTTTGGAGGTTAGTAATATATAAATTTATTTAGGGAGGTGTTTTTGTTCATGTAGTTCAATTTTATTCAAACCAATAAAAACTAAATGAAAAAATTAAAACACTCAACTAAAAGAAACTGTAGGAAGTAAATTGCTAAAATTAAGATATTGAAATAAAAAACATAACTAAAAGAGAAATTGTTGAAACCAAACACACAACTTGAAATAAAATTGCAAAAAATAAAAACACAATTGAATTAAATAAAAAAGGAAATAAAAACAACAAAAATAAATAAAGTAGGAAATAAATAAACAGGGAAGGATTATTGTCTGAAGTGGGCACAAGTGCTCCCATAGATGGTTCGCCCAAATGGTTAGTAGAAAATCACTTTTGAAAATATACGTAAATAAAGAACACTCAAAACTTTATTAATATTTAATTAGTACAGAATAGTAAAACTTCAAAAAAATTTATGATCTCCATTTTCAAGGATAACCTATGTTTTTATACAAAATACGGTCAACCTGTGCTAATTTTAATCATGATGTAATTCACTATGGCTAGTTCATGCATAGTTATAATAATCATCTATTAAAAGAGCAACCATGTCTAAAATTAATTGTGAAATATAAGAATGGCACTCCCTAAGTTTACATAACAATTATTTTCTAAAATTTGTGTGGTCTCTCGGTCAATCGATAAATGTGCAAGACAAAGGTGCTTTATTCCTAGTGGATATAGGCACATTTCGACTGCTGGAAGGTAGTCATCGAGAGATAGGCATTGGTAGATAGTCACTTTCCTACCACTGTGTTATAGTTTCCAAGATATAGGTGCCTATCTACCACTAGGATATAGGCCTAGGATATAGGCACTAGCTTGTGCTAGAGATATAGGCGCTAATACTTGGTGGAATTTAGACATCCATTCTTGGTATTGCAATCTTATTTGATCTTCAAGCACATTACAAATGGTTTACAATTTCAGGTCCATGTAGGACCTCAACTAAAAGATGTGCAAAATGTAATGAAACTCTGCATCTGCACCTATTTCCTACTAAAAATACGGATCAAGCATAATACATCAATTTTTATTAAATATATTCAATAATTACATAAAAATATACTTCTAGTGTTAGACATGCCATACAAAACCTCTTTTAAGCATGCATCAAAAAGATCAATTTTGGTGCTCATCAATATGGTTACAAAAAGGGGATAAAAAACAAAAAAATATCATCTTAACACTCTACAAAAATATTTTAAGAATACTATTAGAATTATTGATGAGGATGGCATAATATACACATAGAAAGAAAAGTTAAAAGAACTAGCTCAAAATTACATCTCAAGGTTGATCACTCATGAACCTAGAGATCTTCAAGCCTAAGAACTTTTTCTTTAGAATATTCCATCTTCTCTTACTCAAGAGGACAAATCCTCTTTATGTGAACTAAAGAAGAATTATAATTTATGGTGCATTCTCTCTCTAAATATAAAGCTCTAGGACTAAATTATTTCACTAATAGATTCTAGTTCCGATTGAGAACCTAAAATTACCTCCTAGGATACAAATATTTTGGTTAGTTGTTTAAAATAAGACCCTTGCAAGTGATAACTTACAAAAAATAAATATTATTGGCTCTCGTATGTGTTCAATATGTATGAAGCACAATGAAACTATGCATCACTTATTATTTGAATGTATCTCTACCATAGGTATCTAGTTAAAGATAACCCTCCAATATGGTTGTCCTCTATATAGAGCTATTAGCATGGAATAATGTTTAATCAATTGGTAATAAAATTATAAATGGAGTCTTAAGAAAAAGTCCCTAATCAAATCCCTTTGGAGTGTTATCCCCTTCTTTGTCATATGGAATATTTAAACAAGTAGGAACATGTCAATCTTTGAAGGTAAATTTTTTTATAAAAACCTCACTCAAAGAATAGTCAAAAACCTTGTGACCAATTTAAAATCCATATTTAAATATAAATAAAATTAGTAAATCTTAAATTGTGTAGGAATTGAATCTTATTAGCCAAATTGATCTTTAAAAATTTATATCTACCATAAAACATAGCTATTACAAAGGGAGTGATCATGAAATATGGGAGGTTTACCCTCAATTATTTTATCAACCTTGGAATTGCTTCCAATAATGTTGTAGAACCTTTGGATTGTGATTTTATATTGAAGTTAGCTATTAAGCAACAAATAAGACACATGCAAATTTATAGAGACTCTCACCTTATTATATATATGCTCTCTCCAAAGACAATTTGGTTAGCTCCATTCACCTTCAACTCATTTTTATCCAAAAGAAAAAGCTAATTAATTTTTTCAAGTACATTATTTTCACATTCTAGATATAACAATACTATAGATGCAATTGCCAACAATGTTATTAAAAACAAATATTCTAATATTAAAATTACTAGGAATAGAGCTTAATGAATACAAGTTGAGGATGCATGTAAGATTCATTCGTTATTATAAAAGAAAAGGTTTATTTTTGGCTTTTATGTTGATTATTTTTTAGAAGAGAAAAGGTTTATTTTCTGGTTTTATGGTGTTGGTTTTGTTTTTTATCTCTTCTTTTATTGAATTCTAACATATCTTCTTCTATAAACCTTTTGGCTTTTATGTTGTTGGTTCTTTTTTAGAAAATAAAAGGTTTATTTTCTGGTTTTATTTTTTCTCTTCTTTTATTGAATTCTAACATCTCTTCTTCTATTGAATTCTAACACACATTCACCTTTTTGGTGTATGAAATAAAAGGTTTCTTTTCTGCTTTTATGTTGTTGGTTCTTTCTTAGGAAAAAAACATTTATTTTCTGGTTTTATGCTGTTGGTTTTGTTTTTTATCTCTTCTTCTATTGAATTTTAACACATGTTGACCTTCTTGGTGTCTTTTGTATGTTGACATATTTTTTTGTTCCTTTGTATTTTTTCTCTCTTATTTTTTTCAATTTTTTTTTCTTTATTTTAAAATTATTTTCTAACAATCCACTCTTAAATAATCAACTACTTTTAGTTTTAATAGCACAATGTTGCAATGTTACAAAGAACTATGTGATTAGTTCATATTAACTTCTTTTAAGTCTTCAAAATTTATAAATATTTATTTATTTTTGTGCTTCTCCTATAAAAGCGTTAATATTATTTGGTTAAACATATTTGTTTTTATCTTTAAATTTTTTATGGCTTTTTTTAATCTTGATTTTCAATTAATATTTATTTATTTTTTATTTTGTTTTTTTGAGTAATACTTCTTATACACATCCACCACGATAATTTCAATTAATATTTATTTGCATCAAACCTATATAAAAATAAAATAATTTTATTTTTATTTAAAAAATATTAAATATATAAATAATAAAATATAACATCATTATTTAGACACCTCGTAATTGTATAGAAAATATTAACATTAACATTTTATTATGTCGTGCTTTTAGGGACGTAAAAGGTTTAAAATGATTGTGGCATAGGGGTTATAGGGGCGTCCAGATCTGTGTGGCTTCCACGAAGGACAACCCAGAATATTATGGCGGCCATAAAAGCTAGACAACTTGACAAATTTGTGGCCACTACCAATTCCTGTTAATAAAAAAAAAAAAAAAATTATTATTATGGTTCATATCCATGGGGTTTCACATTCAAAGCTTACAATGCTATTAGTTTAATAAAGTAAAAAATAAATTTTTATGAATATATTTTATTTTATGAAATATTTTTTTAATTGATTGAAATAAAAGATTTTGAAAGTGTCTTGAACCTTGTACAACTATAAATAACCTTTAGAAAGGGTTACCAAGACAAGCTCCCAAAACAAGAGAAAGGATAACTAGAAACAATTCCAAAATGGGGAAAACCCTAGAACAACCAAACAAAACAACAAGAAAAACGAGAGGCATCGCACAAAGGTTCTCATCTGAGTTTGATGCGCCTTAAATCTTTCTCCATGAAAGCAAGCAACTCATATTTAATGAAGGGGCCATCACTTGCACTCACGTGAGAATCATTTTTGAGTTTATTTTATGGAATACCACTCGAATGCAGATAAAACCCTTTTAGTTTTATTTAAAAATTCATATCATAAAATAAAATATAAATCAATTTGAGGATGTCAACATAATCATATTATACTAGAAGGAAAAAATCACCATCTATAGGAATAAATTAATATATTTATTTCCTCCAAAATTTAATTAGAATATCCACAAAAGATAATCATTCAATTCATCAAAGATAGAGTTTCATAGAATATAAATAACGATGTTACCTCTGGATAAAAATCTAGATAGAGTTTCATAGAATATAAATAGAATATAAATACCGATGTTACCTCTAGATAAAAATCTAGGAAAACTATTGGACAAAATTTTCAAAGGTAGCTTACGCAGGCTTCTGAAGGTAGTCGGAGATTATAGGAGAGTTCTTAACAATTTCCTTGACATTTTCCGTAACACATGCGACAACATTTGTGATTTTTCTTCAACGACAATGCGCAACAAAAACAATATCGACAACATTTGCCAGTAATTTTTGTGCTTTCAGATGCTGGAAATAAATGACCTTTTCCTCCGTTGGATTCTGCTTCTTCAACACAGAACAACACTAAGTTCAAACAAAGTAAAATTACTAAGCACGACTTGTTCGTTGATATCGCCATCCTTCTAACAAGCAAAATCTGATCTGCAATATGTCTTGACATCTTTCACATAAGAGATTATTTATAATGGTGAACAGTACAGATGGCAATGTTGAAGCCAAATTAGCAAGAAACTACTGTCGGTAGGTCAGTATATCTTAATTTATTCCAAAATCTGCCAAATCCTAACTTAACAAATATATACATGTAGTTAAATGTAACCATAACTTATCTATACCTCTGAAGTCGGTACTTGACAAATATATACATGTAATTAAACGCAATCTATTCTCCAATCTGCAAAATCATATCTTCACAATAACGTGTACAATTAAATGCATTTTACATAATATCTTATCAGCCAAAAATTGACACAAGAATTCATCTTTCCATTGAGTTATTCTACACAAGGGTCATATGTTAAAGCTCTTGTCAACAAAATTGTATTTTGCATGCAATTTAGTGATATTCCGTTCATACTATCTATCTATATATATATATATATATATATATATATATATATATATATACTTTATATCTTATATAAGATATAAAAATACATATAACATACATTTACTTAATAATTTATAAAATGTTTTTTTTTTTTTTTTTTAAGTTATTATATTAATAAAATAATGTTTAATAATACTTTTATTAAATAATTTAATGTAATATGTAATTTAATTAGTTTAAAATTTCACAAGATAAATGGCTTCCTTTGAAGTTGCAATTCTAAAAAAAAGCCACCTCAAATTTAAAAGCTTATGAATATTATATTAATTCATTCAAAATATAAATGTGAGTTGTAGACACCAAAACAGCACCAATCCGATTATGTGACTGCAAAAATTGATCGCTTTGACAAACACAGCCCCCAGGGCAGCCCTCAAAGGTTAAACAGTGGTCTTAACCACTTTCATAGCAATTTTGTAAGGTCAAGAAGCAATTTGGCACACTTGGACACTTTGCCCAGTATTCGTCTCACCCAGGACGAATTCAAAATAGAATCCGTCCCACCCCAGGACGGATTCTGAATCCGTCCCTGGGTGGGACGAATTCTAAGCTTAACGGGCAAAAAGGCAAAGGGTGCCAAGTGGCAGCCCAGAACGGTCGGTTAAGGACTCCTGCCTTGCACGCGTGTGTAGGTGGACGAGAGGGCCGTTAGAAGATCGTTACAAAAGGCATTTATCAAAGCTCAAGTCAATGGAGGACTCCCCTCCCTCATGGGAAGACAAGACTGCCACATGGCGCCTATGGCCAACACATGGCATTTGTGCTTCCCTCCCAAAAGAGACCCCTTGGGTCTATAAAAGGTGGGACTTTTCTCACCCAAAACATACGAGGTTGAAGGAGTGTTCAAGCAACGAGGTGCTGCCGAATTGAAGACTCACTTGCATCCCTCTTGGTTCACCTTCCCACATCCACCAATCTCTTTTGCAAGGGAGGTTGTTGGGTGGCCTTTGGAAGCTCGAACCTTACCCAAATCCAACGCATGGACACCTGAACCTACCAATTCGCCGACCCCCCAATCCTAAAAGGTTTTGGGCCCATCCCTGGTGGATTGGCTCCAAAATCGAGGGCCAACGGTGGGAGGCCCACTTGGGCACCCCCGCACCTCCCAAGTCCTAATTTTAGTTTTTGAGCATTTTAGATTATTTTTTAGATTGCATTATGTGTTACTAGGTCTTATTAGTCCATAATTGCAATTTTGTAACTTTTGGTCAGATTTTAGGATGTTTTGTATTGCTTTGTCGTTTCGCTAACTTGCAGGTGTCAAGGTCAAATTCCCGAGGGTGGAGGCCAAATTGGGAAAATCCGACCATCTGGGTCGTCCCAAAATGGCCCCAATTATATAACCCCCTGTTTGCAAGCATTTTGTAGGTCCCGGGATCCGACATTGGAGCAGCAACAGGTCGGTTTCTTCAACTCAAAAGAATTCGTCCCACCCAGGGACGAATTACAGTCAGAATTCGTCCTGCCCAGGGACGAATTCCAGTTGAAGGTGGATTGGCCAATTGCCTCAGTGGCAATGGCATTTTGGTAACTTTTCTTACCTTCTATCAAGTTTTGAAGCAATTTGGTTTCATTGTATTCACTGTTTTGGGCAAATATTCATATGCATATTTCGTTGGTTTTAGAGAGAGAATGCTTTTCATTTGCAGCAGGTGCTACTGACGCCTTGGTCATTTCTTTGTTCGTAGGAGAAGCGACGAGAGGCGAAGAACTCATCGACATCGGCGGCGGCATCATCTTGGCCCGCCCATTGCAATCGTGGGCACGCGGAAAGAGGAATCATTCAGCGATTGTAATCAAACCCTATTTGCGCTCCTAGCCCCTGAAAAGGGAGGAGGCATCATTGTAACAGAGATCAAGGGAAATTAATGAAAGGGCTGTGTTTTCTCTATTTGATTGTGTCTCTTCCAATGTGTCTCTTTTTCGTTTCATGCAATTTACATTTCTAGGACTTAAGCGTACTTAATTTTGAATGCAATCGCACTTGGTGTTTCCTTTGACCGGAATCTCGTGCTTTCAGTGGCGATCACGGTGGGACCTGTTCCCTGGTTTTTGAAATCATAGAAACTGATCAAAGTTTTGTGTTTTGTGCTTGACAGGTACTATTTTTTTTGTTGCGATCGCTATTCGTCTCCGACGGGGACGAATCCTTTTTGCAATTCGTCTGACCCTGAGACGAATTCAAATTCGTCTCTGGGAGGGACGAATTCTGTTCTGCAATTCGTCTCCCAGAGGGACGAATTCCTGTCTGCGGATTTTTAGAGCAGAAATTCAGAGACAACAGGAGCAGGTAGAGAAGAGGTAGGGATTTTCATGATCTCTGTTATATTTTTCTGTTTCTGTTTTTGTTTCTTTAATTGTTTTCATTTAACCCTGCATTGCATTAGGGAAAGTCATGTATGCTAGTTTCATTTTTTTGGATAAAACGAATCCCACACACATCACGAAACAATTTTAAACCAAAGAGCTGGTCGTAAGACCCCAGCCCTTGATCAAGACCATTGGTGGATTTAATCACCACCTTGGCTTGATTTGCATCCATTTCCCGATTGTCAACTATTGTTAGGCGTAAATCCCGACGAAGACAGACCGAGCGTAGGCGGGGTGATTCCCATGCGTGCGAGGATAAGTTTTCTATGGTAGGTGCCATTAACAGGACAATCCCCCTTTCGTACCGCCTACGTACCACGTACCTTCTGCTCTCACGTACCTATAGTCTCCCTCTCGTAAGGGCGGGTATATAGAGAGGTTGGTATATCGGCCTGGCTGGTATATTGAAGGGGCGACCTTTTTGGAGTTATAAGAGCCTACATGATGCATTTAAACGTTCTACAAAACCTACAAAAACAAAACAAAACATCAAAATGCACTAAACCAGTTTAGGACACACCAAGAATCCTTAAAAGAGATAATCACGATTTTGTGAATGTGTGTGTTTAATTCTGCTTAGTGTAGACAAAAAAAAAAGAAAATCATAAAACGAGATAAAAACTTATTTAGATAGCATAGAAGCACCGCAATGGTGTACACCCGCAGTCAAGCCCAATCAAGGGCAGAAGCTCCGGAAGGTACACAAAAAGCAGGCGCAAGTCGCCTTCACTTCAGTCCTGAGGATTTGGTTATACCGCCTTATAGGTCAAACCTACAAAAGAATCCAATTCAGAATCCTCGGTGGGGTATGCCTATTCAAAGCAGCCCCTTTCGGGAAGATGCCTTACATGTAGACCTTGACCTAAATAGAGAATCACCTCTTGAAGCTAGGCATGAGTGGCCACCGCGCGATGAAGCGCTAAACAGGCACACTGTCCATTTGGAGGGGCAACGTGGATATGGCGTCCCTTCTTTACCTATCATCAGAACAGAGAGACCAAATCCGGAGCGCAGGGCTCCTTACATAGGGCGACCTAACTCCGCCCATCCCATTTACACCCATGAAAGGGAGTATGAGGAAAACCATCGCATTCCTCGAGAGCAACAAACAATGCGGGAACCTTGCATTTCCGCACCGGCAGGATATCATGATCACCCCTTGAGGCCAGAACCTCGAGCACATACCGCCTACCTCGACAGAGGGAAGCGACCCCTTGAGATTTTAGAGCATCAAAATCGAGGTAAACCCATAGGAGGAACATTTGAACCTTCTGAAAAAAATAGGGTAGATCAAATTGATCCGGCTATTGCCAGATATACCACCCGTCAAGCCCAAATCATGCGGCTTAAACAAAGTCAACAAGAGATAGAGTATCAATACCGCTTGGATAAAGAACGCATGCAACGCGAAGCGGATGAGTTACGCTATGAAATACCTGAGAGGGGGCCAACCCCTCGCATCCAAAGAGCTGAACAGTATGAGAGGCGTAATCCGTTGGTGCAAGACAGGTCTCCACGACCTCGTCAAGCTCTGCCTCCAAGACCCCATAGATTCGAGAGGGAGGCAACTCCCCGAAACAATGATGGGTACCTTCAACAAGAGCTTGATCAAGGTCACAGGTTTCGCCCAAAAACTCCTCAAGAATTTTATGAGGAGTATGAACCCGAAGAGGAATATATTGAAACTCCCCATCAAGGCGGGGAAGGATGCCATTCGGCCACCCCTCCATAGGCCTCCAGGTTACCGTAACTTGCAACAAGAGCGAACAAGAGAGGAAGAAATAAAATCTTTCGATGCATACCAAGCGCTATTGGAGCGTTTAGAGTCGGTGGAGACAAAAGCTGCTGGGCATCAAAAACCCACATTACGTCTACTCCGCAATAATCCGGTGCATCCCTCAGTGCCTACACCTCTTTACCCCGAACACTTTAAGTTGCCTCAATTGGCAGTTTTTAAAGGTGAAGAGGACGCACAGGAACATGTTACACGATTTCTAAGCCAATGCTTCGGCATTCAAGATAATGACGCATTATTGCTTAGAACATTCATAACCACATTCGTAGGCCCTACCTCGGATTGGTTCACACAGCTGCCCAAACACAGCATAAGCAGCTTAGATCAGCTAGTAGATGCGTTTCTTGAACGTTTCGCCTTCAACACAAGGAAGAAGGCATCACTTAGTGATCTTGCTAGCCTTAAACAATTTGAGGAGGAAACAATGGCAGCGTACGGGAACCGATGGAGAGCTTTGCTTTCTAAGTTACCCTATCGTCCTCCCATGTCGGACCTCACGCAAATGTTCACGAAAAGTTGTTTAAAGTCAATCTCTGGTCTATTGTTGCTGCGACAATACGACAACTTAGAAGAAGCTTTGGCGCAAGCCAGAGTCATAGAAGAGATTAAGATAGGCGAAGGCGCAATTGCCAAGCCTAAGAAGAAAGAGTGGAATAAAACCACTAAAAGCGGGACAACGCAACCACAACACGCTGCGATCAACCAAGTTGCGATAAATGTCCCCGCGCTTGTGCAAGAAACGCAGCCTCAAAAGGCTAACTACCAGGCAGTGCCTCATGCTTACGAAAGAGATAACAGAAGACAGGAGCAGTATCAGCAGCGTCGCCCTAGGCGACAATTCACCCCGTATGCGGAGTCTAGGGACTCCTTATTTGACCGCTTGTCAGCGGCAAATTTAGTTACTCTACCAGAAATCCAAATTTTTGACCCTAACGTTCCCAAGCCTAGGGGGTATAGGGAGGAATTGTATTGCAGATTCCATAGGCGCAGAGGACATGACCTAAATGGGTGCTTGAAATTCAAAGAACTAGTCCAGGATTTGATCGACAATCGAACATTGGTCGTGGACAACCCCATCGCACCTAACAACCAACAAATGGGGGTATTCAAGGACCCCTTGCCTGCCCACGAGGCGCAGACAAAACCGCTCCAAATTAACGAGGTGCGACAAGATCTTCCCGCACAAGGATTTGTGGGAATGATTAGCATTGTAACAAGAAACAGAAAATACCCAGCAGTTATCCCCGAGGTACCTGCGAGGGAAGTTCCGTCGACATCGCAGCCTCAACAACGCCCAACGCAGTTACCTCCGCCTAGACCTGAGGTCACGATACGAACCAAACTCACGCAGAGTTTGCGGACCACGTCGGCTAGGTTGTCCATCTATGAGCTTATTCAACAATCGGCTCCCCATAGAGAAGCTCTTATGGACATTTTAAAAGCCATTGAAGTACAACCCCATGAAGCAAATTCTTTCAACGCCTTCGTGGGACATGTGAAACAATGTACGGAGCTTGTCATCACATTCAAAGAAAACGAGGTCAAAACAATATCAAATGACATGCCGGATCCACCCTTGCACGTTATCGCGCGGGTCAACGGGATCCCGTACAAGAGAGTGCTGATAGATACTGGCTCGTCCGAGTAACATCATAACCACTTGCAGCGTTAAAGCATTTAAAGCCGCCGACCTCTCACATCACCGCTTCCACGTACACATTGCGAGCTTTTAATGATGCAATTTGCTCGACAGTCGGCACGGTTGTTCTGCCTATACGGGTAGGACAAAAGTCAATACCCACACTGTGCCATGTTCTGGAAGGCGAAATGGCTTATAACATCTTGTTAGGGCGGCCTTGGATCGGGGGACATGAAGTGTGTCCCCTCGATCGCACACCCGTGCTTGAAGTATGCCTATGAAGGGCAAATACATGTAGTCCCAATGGACTTAGAGCCCTTCAAGTATTGCAATGCGGTACAATTCATACCTCAATCGACCCTCCCATCAACGCATTTGGATTTTCAATTAAATCCATCTAAACAGGGTCCGATATCGCAAGCACCACTGGTGGCCAACAAGGCAAAATCCCAGCCAGGTGAGACGTCATCATCGGCTCCTTCATCATCAACGCCACCTATCGTGGCCCAATAGAAGGACAAGGGAAAGCAAATCATGGAAGAGGTTAAGCCTCTAGAAGAGGGGTTGCCCACGATTTCAACCATATCAACAGAGGAAGCGCCCAACGCAACGGAAACCAAGATTCCTGAACCACCAAACATGGAATGGACTCAGGAAGGACTACCGTTTCCTCCTACCCAATCATCAACAATCATTGTTGAGATGGCCAGTACAGGCCTGGGAGAGTACATAGTGCAAAATGTTGTGGCAACCCCCACACTGGAGTCAGTACAAGACATGGGAAGACCTCGCCTTCCCATTGGAACAATCGTCCCTCTAGGCTACCCACCGAACCAAACGAATTTTGTGTATGGGGGCCTTGATCATGGTTCTGAACCATGCGAACAAAAGGAAACAGATGAAGAGCCTTTTGTCGAAAACATCAATTATCTATCGAACCCAGAATTTGCCCTAAAATATCTCGAACAATGCAATTGGCATGGGTATGGGCTAGGAAGATATGAGCAAGGGATGCGGATCCTTTGCCAACCAAGGTATCAGATGCCATATGACAAGTCAGGGGTAGGGTTCAACCATCCCCTGCCATTAGACATCTTGGTTGAAAATATGCAAGGCCTAGAAATAGGCAACAGGGGGGGATTGGCACAAGACCCGTACGCCAATCCAAACACAGAATACACATTGGGGGATTATCTCCCATGGTCTACAAACACCCCTGGAAACAACAATAATCCCTCTCCTTTGCTAGAGAGAGGTGGAAGTTCAGAGATAAATCATCAAAGAGAACAACAACGGCTTCCAGACATTTTTCTGAAACTGTTCCCCTTAGAGGTTCCAGATGAAATAACACAGTCTCAAAAGAATCAGGTCCCTCCACTGAGAGTGGAACAACCGCAATGGGACCAGATTAATTCATTGGAACAGGAAGAGTCCTCAATGTCGCAAGCAACAGATGCTGAAGAGGATGAACAATTTTGGATCTATGAAAGCGATTCAGAAGACGAAACTGAAATGGACTATCTCAGACATGCGCGACGACATCACCGTGCTCTAACCCATGAAGATCTAATGGGACAAATGGGTATACGGTTAGGACATGAATGGCACGTAGACCCAACGAGGTGGGACCAAGTGTTAGGCCTATGGCTCCAAATTCAAGATGAGCATCGTCCACCTCAAGATCCCATCAGGACAACAGTACCGAGGGAAGACCCCACCTTCCTTTTCGCACATAGAGATGAATTTGCACCTAGAGAGGATCCATTCGTGCCTATTCCCGTAGAGCCAGATCCAGAGTATAGGGAACATCTAAAAGAATCAAGTCATCACACCCGTGGTTTTGGAGACCAAATTCATTCCATCCACATGATCTCCATTGATTTGACCACACCCATCCGCAATCCGACCGATCCATCTCGGTCATTGCATCTAAACATGGATGCCATTGACTGGGATCGCGTCAATTCACCATTGTCACCATCGAGTCTCGGCCTTTCGGTGAAATGCTTCATTTTACCCCAAGGACAACTCAAGATATTTTTCAAGCCGAAGAGGGACCCGAGGTCCCAAACGCAGATCTTAACTCAGTTGATGATATCCATTTAATCCCAACTCCACATCAGTTGGAGGACGGATCTCACATGTCGATCGAAGAGACAACTGACGTAGACATCGGCACAGATCCAATGAATCCAAGGATTCTCAAGTCAGGGGTAAGCCTTTCCCCCGAAGAGCAAGCCGATTACATTGCCCTTCTTAAAGAAAAGAAGGAGGTTTTTGCATGGTCATACAAAGATATGCCAGGACTAGACCCGTAGCTAGTCATGCACAATTTAACGCTTGATCCGAAAATCAAGCCAGTAAAGCAAAAACTAAGAAAGATGCACCCAACAGTGGCCTTGATGGTCAAAGACGAATTACAAAAGCTGTTGGATGCACAATTTGTCATCTGCGTGGATTATCCGCCATGGTTGTCCAACATGGTTCCCGTCAAGAAGCCCGACGGGAGGATTCGCATATGCACCGACTTTCGAGACCTAAACAAAGTGAGTCCTAAGGATGATTTCCCCTTGCCAAGCATCGACGCATTGGTAGACGCTACAGCAGGTCACGAAATGCTCTCCCTAATGGACGGTTTCTCGGGATACAATCAAATTCGTATCAATCCCGAAGACCAACTCAAAACGGCATTCACAACGCCTTGGGGGACATTTTGTTATAAGGTCATGCCTTTTGGCCTTAAAAACGCTGGCGCTACATACCAACGTGCTATGACGTATATCTTCCACGATTACATGCACAAAAATTTGGAAGATTACATGGATGATTTGTTAGCCAAGTCTATCTTGCGCTCAGATCATCTCGGTGACTTAAGCAAGATTCTCGATCGCCTCATAGAGCATAAGGTCAGACTGAATCCCAAGAAGTGCGTGTTCGGCGTCACATCTGGAAAACTCTTGGGTTTTATAGTCTCCAAGAGAGGCATCGAAGTGGACCCAAACAAAGTCAAGGCAATCCTTGAAATGGCTCCCCCAACCACTATCAAGCAGCTCGGAAGTCTGCAAGGAAAGGTCGCGTCGATTAAACGCTTCATAGCGCAATTATCCGACAAATGCTGACCAATGAACAAACTATTGCACAAGGGGGTCACATTTCATTGGGATGACGAGTGCCGATCGACCTTTGACGAAATCAAACAATACTTGGCTCCGTCGCCAGTATTGGCACCGCCTAGACCAGGTGTGCCGTTCTACTTATACATCTCAGCTACTGAGGTGGCACTGGGCGCAATGCTAGCCCAGAAGAATGAACTTCACAAAGAACAGGGCTACTTACTATCTTAGCCGCACCCCAGTCGGATTACGAACTTAACTATGCATACGTTGAAAAACTCTGCTGGCAGTGGTGTTTGCTACCAAGAGGCTACGCCATTACATGCTGAGCAACACGACGTATGTTGTGTCTAAGGAGAATCCATTGCGATACATGATGAGTCGTACTTATCATAGTAGTCGCACGGCGAAATGGATCATGTTGTTGACGGAATTTGACATTGAGTTTATTGGGCAAAAATCTATAAAAGGACAAGTCATAGCCGATCAACTAGCAGAGGCTCCTCTTGAAGACGATCAGCCTCTAGTCATAGAACTACCCGATGATGAGGTCTTCCATGTCTCAGAATCGCCAGATTCTGAAGAGCCTGAGTCTCAGGCCGACATAACCTTATTTTTCGATGGTTCTAAATGCGAGCAAGGTGGTGGCGCAGGAATTGTATTCTTCACACCGTAGGGCGCTCCAATGCCCCTGTCATTTAAATTAAACTTCCAGTGCACCAACAACAATGCCGAATATGAAGCCTTGCTCCTAGGTCTTCAGACAACAATCGCCATGAACATCAAAAGATTGAACATCTTTGGCGATTCGCTGTTAATCGTCAATCAAGTCAAGGGGGTATATCAATGCAAATGCCCAATTTTGAAGGCCTATAAAGCCCTCGTGGATAAATTCCTGGCAAAACTTGAGTGGTATGACATCGAGGCACTCCCTCGATCATCGAATCATTTTGCGGACACAATGGCCTCCTTAGGGTCACTAATCCCGCAAGACCTTTCCGGTGATATAACAACCATTCAGGTCAAAACCTTATCGCAACCCGCGATGGAGCGCGCAAGCTCAGACTTGACGCCAGGAATCCACATGATCCGGATCGAACCATCTTTGGATAAGTTCTTTCGAATCCGAGACTATCTGATACATGCCAACTGGGGGTCTTTATTCTCCCCCACTCCCATTAATAGCAACACAACGCTATTCTTACAAGTTCTATCCCAATCAGCATTTGTTAGGGAAGAACTCCAAAAGGGATTGGTTGTTCAAACTATCGAGGTATCCGATCAACAAGACTGGTATTTACCCATAAGAGACTACCTCAAGTTAGGTAATCTACCCTTTGGATTGACGCAAGCCGCAAAACGAACA
The DNA here is from genome assembly GCA_028583015.1 of Wollemia nobilis. NCBI lineage: Eukaryota > Viridiplantae > Streptophyta > Pinopsida > Araucariales > Araucariaceae > Wollemia > Wollemia nobilis. Next base: position 293,113 of record JAQPPZ010002325.1, read on the forward strand.
TTCAAACAGAAAGCGGCAAAATATGTCTTGATAGGAGACATTCTGTATCGTCGCGACTACGACGGAATTCTTCTTCGTTGCTTGGACCAACAAGAGTCCACTTGGGCAGTCACCCAAGCGCATGACGGTACATGTGGCGGCCACTTCAGTGGTATGGCCATTGCAAAGCGCATTCTTCGCATGGGCTATTATTGGCCATCTTTAGAGCGAGATTGCTGAGCGTATGTCAAGAAGTGCGTAAAATGTCAACATCATGCCAATTTAATGCACGCACCTTCCCAGGCCCTACAGACAGTCCAGTCTGCTTGGCCATTTTTGCAGTGGGGCCTCGATCTAATCGAAAAGATCTCCCCTGCATCGTCAGGCCGTCACACGTTTATCATAACGGCCACGGAATATTTTACCAAATGGGTGGAAGCAATTCCGTTAACCTCTACGACAGGACCCCGCATTGCGGAGTTCATTTTGCATTACATCATATGTCATTTTGGTATTCCATCCAAAATAATCTCGGATAATGGGCCATCATTCAAGAACAAAGACGTGCGTGCTTTAACCACAAAGTACAAAATTTAGCACAGCTTTTCAACACCCTATTATCCGCAAGCAAATGGGCAAGCAGAGGCGTCAAACAAAACGCTAGTCGCCATCCTTAAAAAGACCATCGTAGACAGTCATAAGGATTGGCACATACAAATCCCACTTGCCCTTTGGGCTTATCGCACTAGCATTCGGACGCCCACTGGGGCAACTCCGTTTTCACTAGTGTATGGCTCAGAGGCAGTAATGCCTCTCGAGTTGGAGATTCCTTCCCTTCGCATATCAATGCAGGAATTCATCGATGATGACACTGCAGGGCAGGCCCGATTAGACCAACTTACGTTGCTTGATGAAAGACGCGTTAATGCTCTCGAGCACTTACGTATCTATCAAGAGCGGCTTAAGAGAGCTTACAACATGAAAGTTCACCTAAGAGACTTTCGGGTTGGTGATCTGGTTCTGAAGGAAAACCAACAAAACTCTAATTTGCTCGTCCCATATGAGAGACAAATTCGTGGCAAATTGGCTAGGTCCTTATGTCATTGATAGCAAAATAGGACCGGGGAACGTACAGAGCTAGCTTCTCTTGACGGTATCAAGGAAACGAGAACCCTTGAATATCAGTCATTTGCGACCATTTCATATCTAAGAAAGCCATGTACCAAAAAAAAAAAAAAAAATTCAACAAAAACAAACAAACAAAAAGCTCCAAGGATTATCGCAATCTCTTGGTCAACCCAAAAAGCTCCAAGGATTATCGCAATCTCTTGGTCAACCCAAAAAGCTCCAAGGATTATCGCAATCTCTTGGTCAACCCAAAAAGCTCCAAGGATTATCGCAATCTCTTGGTCACCCAAAAAGCTCCAAGGATTATCGCAATCTCTTGGTCAACCCAAAAAGCTCCAAGGATTATCGCAATCTCTTGGTCAACACAAAAAGCTCCAAGGATTATCGCAATCTCTTGGTCAACCCAAAAAGCTCCAAGGATTATCGCAATCTCTTGGTCAAACAAATCAAAAAATTCAACAAAAACAAAACAACAAAAATCATCAAAAACAACAAAGATTTGCATCTCAATTCTAGGCATACTCGAATTCATCAAAATCAACAAAAACACCATGCATAAATTTTACCACACTACAGTCAGTGGTCTAGGAATGTACCAAGAGTTTCAGTGATTCAGTCATCATTTTCCTCTTTAGCCATGTAGTGTACCAAGTCGAACAGATTTTACGAAGGTAGAGTCATACTTGAAATACACCTTGTTACGTAACATCCCAACACAAATCAAAACACTAAAATTCCCAAAATTGTGTGAACGAAAGACGAAACATGCAAAATAATCTAGGTCACCACAAGCGAAATGGTTATCTTGCTCATCCCCCTGTGCGAATGACCCCTAGAATGCTGAGAGTTGGCAAAAGGACAAGCTTCCTCCCTACCCAATTCCCTAAGAATCCCTAAAGTTCTCAACAGTTGCAAAACACAAAAAAAAAATTTGCAAAATGTCAAAACTCCAAATTTGACAAATATAGTGCACACATCAAAAGGCACAAACAACAGTGATTTTCATCACTACATATCCCCCAATCCCTTGCTCAAAAAAAAAAAAAAAAATCAAAATAAACAGTGATCTTATCACTCAAAAGAGCAAGTATCCCAATACAATTGAAAAAAAGAAGGGAGTTGACCTTGAATCCCTGGAACTCTCAGCATTCTGTAGGTCATAAGGCAAGCTTTTGTACCAATTTGGTTGATAGCCTATCGGTAACAGAAGTAAACCTCCCGCATGACGATATATCTGTCACATTAACTTGCGTACAGATCAATGTTTGCATGTGGATGAGCTAGCTTATGGCATCCTGGATTACATCGCAGATTAATCTTAGTACACACAACAAAGGAATTCGTGGAGCTAATTAGGTGATCCTCAGTACAAGTTCGGTTGAAAGCCCATCGCCTCGGCGGTATCCTAACAAATACCACTAAATGAACTCAATTGCACACACAGGGATGTTAAATAACTCGGTCAAAAACAGGTCCGATTCATACCTTGTTCAAAAGTCCTGTAAGATAAAGTACAGTCATGGATAGTGAGTTAAAACTGTCTGAATCTCAGAAAATCTTACATTCATCCCAAAACCATCTGCGCTACTTATCATCCTTATGATACCATCAGAAAATACAAAAACAACAAAGAAAAACCAGATAAATAAAAGCTTCTTAACCAAATATCATTCATCCATTTCAATTTGCATATCACATAGACATCTAAAACATTTCAATTCATCATAACATCTGCATTCATCAAAATAAATAAACATGCATAACAAAAATCAATCACATCATCACATGTACAAATCCAAAAATAAAACCGATATATATATATATATATATATCGTCAAAAAGATGCCCGCAGGCTACAAAACCGGTCCTCAGACCCCGCAATCATATCCAAAACCCAACCTAAGGCATCGGCCACCATGATCACGCGGGATCGGTGCGACGGGAACTACCCCCGTGGTGTGGGTCCTACGGGACCTCGCGGGCGGCTATCGCTAGCCCCCGCATCATGCCTACTACCACCCCCTCATCTAACCGCCTGCGACGAGATGATGCTGATTGCTCAGTCGGACTATCCCTCGTCCGTCGAGAAGATCTACTGATCGAAGGCTCAGGGAGCCGCCCGCCAAGGCGGATGACCTCCCTCTCCAAGTCTATCCGGTACGGGACACCACTCTGCCTCCCGCCGATGATAGATAGACAATGCATCATCGCGCTGCACCAAAACTCTATCCCGCTCTACCAACTGAGCCCGCAGAAGATCCCTCTCCAGATCCCGCATCCGTAGTAGCTCTATAAGCCGTGCAACCTCATCGCCTACATCCGACCCCACCCCCTCCATATCTGCCGGACGCATAGGACTCGCGGGGACAGTAGCCTGCTCAGGCTCCAACTGCTCCTCCACATCCTGCATGTCCGGCTGCTCCGGAACACCCAAGTCCACATCCTCATCTCCCGCATCCACCATGTCTGCATCATCCAACGGCCCTCCCCAATCACCCCCTACCGCCTCAGCATCCTCCACTGCCACCTTCGTGCCTCCCAGTGGACCCTCTCCTCTCCAGCGCCGCAATACCCACCACGAGTCATACTCAGTGGTAGTACCGACGTCATCCACATCCAACACCTCAATCACCGCATCCGATTCCTCGCCCAATGGCACGAGGACCGGTGGCTCCAGATCCCTCTCATCTCCTCGATGTCGATAGCCTACGGGCTCACTAGGCAACCCCTGGTGCACCCCAAACTATCGTGTAACCCGGCGGTACGGAAAGAACTCATGCTCCGTCCCGTGCCGCCCAATCAACCATCGCTCCCTCCGTACCCGTCGGAGCCACTCTCCAGCCTCGGGGCCAAGCTGGACAGTCCCGATAGGGATGCCAAAACACCTCCCCGGAGTGAGCCACGAAAAGGCATCAATGTAGTGCTCAACTGCACCTGCCCATCGCCGACTCTACCCTTGCTCCGTAGACCGTCGCCACAAAGCCGCATAACCAATCTCCTCATCCTCCATCGCCGCCCGAGTCGTCCACGGTAACCCGGTAGGCCTCTCAATAGCTATGTGCTGCCAACCCCAGCACTGCAACAAAAAGCTGCAACTGACACCCTTCCGCTGTCGACAGCGGACCCCGTACAGCTCCCCGTAAAGCTGTGCCAACAAAGTCTGTCCCCATCTCAGGATCAACGGTGCCTCTATCGGGCACTCTGCCAACTGCCACACCAAATCCAGCAGGTTCCACGGGAACCTCGTGCCTGACGAATCAGGGAGAAGAATGTTAGAAATGAGGCCCATTAGGAATGCGTGCCTCACTCCTAACACCCCCCTCTCCTTCCACCAGCCAACCAAAATCCCGCCAGCCTGGCAATCCGCCTCGGTTGTCTCCACTGGGTCTGCTACACCTAGCTCCCCACCATGCCCAAAACATCTCGTGAGTATAGCGGTCCGCTGATCAAACGGAGATGTCCTAATAGGCAGACCATCTATCGGAATCCAAAGCAACCGATAGACGTCCTCAAGAGTCACAGTCATCTCCCCTGTCGGGAGATGGAAAGTATTGGTCCGTGGATCCCAAAGCTTGATCAGGGCCGTCAGATAGGCCTGATCCGAAACCATAAGCTCCAGTCGAGCCACCTGCTTGAGCCCAAGGGCATCAAGCCATTCCCAGTCGTCATCAGTCAAGGCCAACCGCGCCTCAGTAAAGGCAACGGGTACACGGTAGCGGCTCCTAACAACCTGCAAGAAAACAAAAAAAAATAATAAATAAATAAATGAAAAAGATAAAATTTTCAATTCTAGGGTTTCTAACCTTAGTTGTTAAACAAAAACATCACAAAAAATCTTAAAGTTTTGAAAAGCGCAACACAAAAACAATGCATTAAGTTAAAGCAAAATAAACCCTAGGGTCACTTACGAGTCTCGCCTCGGCTCCGCCGCTCAAACCAGTTTGTGCACTCATGATGGCGAGAGAGAATTCCAGCGGCGCTTCGCTACGCAGAATTACCTCCTCCTCCCAGAGCTCCAAAATCGCAAGAAAAAAATGACACAAATGAGCCCAAAATCAAGTTTTGGCCCTTAAATAGGCCCTTTGCATTGGAATTCGTCCTTGACTGGGACGAGCGCTCTGATCAGCGCTCGTCCCACCCAGGGATGAATTCTCCAGCTGGAATTCGTCCCACCCAGGGACGAATTCAGAGCCAACACAAAAAAAATCAAGAAAAATGACTAAAAATGCACTAAAAACAGACAATAAAACTGCTTGACAGGATTGCAAATGCAACTGACAACATGGGCATACAAAATCGACATCGGGGTCACAAATTATTACTATCCTACTCCCTAAGAAGGCTACCATAGCCGGACCGCTCCACGGGAAGACAGATTTTGACAATTTAATCCCAAAATGGTGTCACAAAAAACAACAAAACAACAAAAAATGCAACACAAAACAAGCAATAAACATTGCCAGACACAAGTACTCTTGCACTTAACCTCTTGGCATAGCAAAATTGATGTCGGGGTTTGCATTGTCACTATCCTACTCCCGAAGAAGGCTACCATAGCCGGACCGCTCCACGGGAGGACGGATTGCCGACAATTCAATCACCAAATGGTGTCACAAAAACAACAAAAACAGTACAAAATTCAAAAAAAACACAGCAAAAACATTGCCGGGCATAAGTGCTCATGCACTTAACCTCTAGGCAAAGAAAATCGATGTCGAGGTCCAAATTATCGCTCTCCACGTTCCCCAAGAAGGCTATCATAGCCGGACCGCTCCACGGGAAATAGGTTTTCGACGATTTCACCTCATTATGACATCACCAAAAGGGTTAACACCCACCAAAAATAGGTCCATATGTTGGAAAAATTGCACACGCTTAACGGTAAACCCTCTAAAGGCAACCTTGCACAAGTCATCTTGGGTCAAGCGACTCGTCGCTTCTCTCACGAAGGTCATTCCCTCATCGATTCGTCGCTTGAGGGGGTAGTCACACTTAGTCACCAATCAACAATCACACACCCAATTAAGGAAAACGACATGCATTCAAAGAATCATTGACAAAGACAATCACGCTCCTGCTTGGGGCGGTAAACAAGCAACAATCAAATCAATCAAACACTTGGCATTTCGTGAATCATGAACACAAGGTTCCCCCGAGGATAAAAATGCCCTTCACTTGTTCATGAGTGATCAATGTCTAAGTTCAAGTCACACCTCACCAAAACAGGTTAATACTTGAAATCAAATTCCTTAGCTCGTCAGAAGCAAGGATTCAAGAATGCATGCCCTTTCCATACTTGGGGCATCAAAAGTTGGTTAGGTTACCAAGAAACCCTAATCATTAGTGCTTTGGTTATCTATTTTTGCTCAGCACTGCGTCACCCACAGCGCTTCCCAAAAAGGGGCATCTGTAGACACCAAAACAGCACCAATCCGATTATGTGACTGCAAACACTGATCGCTTTGACAAACACAGCCCCCAGGGCAGCCCTCAGAGGTTAAACAGTGGTCTTAACCACTTTCATAGCAATTTTGTAAGGTCAAGAAGCAATTTGGCACACTTGGACACTTTGCCCAGTATTCGTCTCACCCCGGGACGAATTCAAAATAGAATCCGTCCCACCCCAGGACGAATTCTGAATCCGTCCCTGGGTGGGACGAATTCTAAGCTTAACGGGCAAAAAGGCAAATGGTGCCAAGTGGCAGCCCAGAACAGTCAGTTAAGGACTCTGCCTTGCACGCGTGTGTAGGTGGACGGGAGGGGCCGTTAGAAGACTCGTTACAAAAGGCATTTATCAAAGCTCAAGTCAATGGAGGACTCCCCTCCCTCATGGGAAGACAAGAGTGCCACATGGCGCCTATGGCCAACACATGGCATTTGTGCTTCCCTCCCAAAAGAGACCCCTTGGGTCTATAAAAGGTGGGACTTTTCTCACCCAAAACATACGAGTTGAAGGAGTGTTCAAGCAACGAGGTCTTTGCCGAATTGAAGACTCACTTGCATCCCTCTTGGTTCACCTTCCCACATCCACCAATCTCTTTTGCAAGGGAGGTTGTTGGGTGGCCTTTGGAAGCTCGAACCTTACCCAAATCCAACGCATGGACACCTGAACCTACCAATTCGCCGACCCCCAATCCTAAAAGGTTTTGGGCCCATCCCCGGTGGATTGGCTCCAAAATCGAGGGCCAACGGTGGGAGGCCCACTTGGGCACCCCCGCACCTCCCAAGTCCTAATTTTAGTTTTTGAGCATTTTAGATTATTTTTTAGATTGCATTATGTGTTACTAGGTCCGATTAGTCCATAATTGCAATTTTGTAACTTTTGGTCAGATTTTAGGATGTTTTGTATTGCTTTGTCGTTTCGCTAACTTGCAGGTGTCAAGGTCAAATTCCCGAGGGTGGAGGCCAAATTGGGAAAATCCGACCATCTGGGTCGTCCCAAAATGGCCCCAATTATATAACCCCCCTATTTGCAGGCGTTTTGCAGGTCCCGGGATCCGACATTGGAGCAGCAGCAGGTCGGTTTCTTCAACTCAGAAGAATTCGTCCCACCCAGGGACGAATTACAGTCAGAATTCGTCCTGCCCAGGGACGAATTCCAGTTGAAGGTGGATTGGCTAGCTGCCTCAGTGGCAGTGGCATTCTGGTAACTTTTCTTACCTTCTGTCAAGTTTTGAAGCAATTTGGTTTCACTGTATTCACTGTTTTAGGCAAATATTCATATGCATATTTCGTTGGTTTTAGAGAGAGAATGCTTTTCATTTGCAGCAGAGTGCTACTGACGTCTTGGTCATTTCTTTGTTCGTAGGAGAAGCAGCAGAGGCGAAGAACTCATCGACATCAGCGGCGGCATCATCTTGGCCCGCCCATTGCAATCGTGGGCACGCGGAAAGAGGAATCATTCAGCGATTGTAATCAAACCCTATTTGCGCTCCTAGCCCCTAAAAAGGGAGGAGGCATCATTGTAACAGAGATCAAGGGAAATTAATGAAAGGGCTGTGTTTTCTCTATTTGATTGTGTCTCTTCCAATGTGTCTCTTTTCCGTTTCATGCAATTTACATTTCTAGGACTTAAGCGTACTTAATTTTGAATGCAATCGCACTTGGTGTTTCCTTTGACCGAAATCTCGTGCTTTCATGAGTATAATAATATATTTTAAAATATTTTCAAATAAAAATATGTATTTATATATATTTTTAATTTGTTTAATTTATATTAATATGATAAAGTAAAAGTTTTGTAAAAATAAAAACTATATATTTAAATAAATCATAATGCAATTTTAATGTTGTGTGTGCATAATACAATATTATGCATGATTCTATTTGCACTTTATGTTTGAATAACCATTCTTGGAATGCAAAAGTTAAATATTAATTATTATTATTATCTCTATAATTATTTTTATTGGTGAAAGGTCTTTTGAAAGGACCTCAAAAGAGACTCAAATGTGACAATATCCATAAGGAATTCAAATTTAAAGATTTCCATCCAAGCAAAGATACTGCTCAAACAAAAAGTTCAAAAAAGAAGAATCTCCTTTCAAAGCAGGGGATTCTTGCTCAAACAAGTGAAATTAATATTTGAAAAAACCTTCCTCTAGGGGTCTCTCTAGAAAAATAAATAGGGCAAGGGCTCTCCTCATCCCTGTTGGAGCCATCGAAAATACAAACGAAAAATATAATGGAGAAAAAATGAAAAATATAATGGAGAAAGTCTCCGCACAAGAAAGGCCCACATTGGGGCAAGAAATACAATGGGATTCAAACATGAGAAACACTTTAATAAAAAAGAGTTTCCTGATTAGAAAGAAATTTCAAATATAAAATAAAATATCTATATAATTCTTTATATTACAACTATGATGAGAGTATCAAAGAATTCCTAGATTACAAAATTGACTTGTTATCTGATAATCACAATAATTATTTTTGGCATTTTGCAATGCAACTTTGAAGAGTCTATTAACCAATTTTAAAATTGAAAAATCACTTGTTGTCCATAATGAAAACTTTCTTGTTGTCCATGTGCATGGAAGTTGTAGAAAATATTTAAATATATTTTTTGTGTATGTAGATATAATTAATTTATATTTATTTTTAATTTTATCGATACAATAAATCATGTAAAGAAACAAGTATTTTAGAAAAAATACTAAAGAAATTTGATGTAACAACCCTAGAATTTAAATAATGTTATAAAAATTCCATAGGTGAAACAAAACTATTGTCATAAAAATATCAAATATCATAATCACTTGGAAAGGGTATAAGTGTGAGCAAGTAAACAAAAAGGAATAGATATAGAAGTCTACCCAAACATCATATTATGAAAATTAAGGATGTCCCAAGGATCATGACCATCAAGGATACCCACATGAATGCATTCATGACTCTTATTTTGTTATTCATTTCACATATCCTTAGAAATACAAATGTATTAAATTGATCTAAACATACATAAATATGAAGTAAATTGTGTCTTTTATATCCACCACTCAAATACCCTCAAAACTTTGATCACTCATGTTAGTGTTAGATTGATTATGTATGTTGCACAAGTCATTCAATCACCCACCTCTATCTAGTTAGAAAGTGTCATCCAATCATACATCTATAGAATAAATTGATTTTCCACTGGTTCATACTATTTTAATTAGGCATCTAGTGAATGGTCCTCTATAATATAAATTCATGAGCAACAAAATATTCTGAGTGCAACCTTACGCTTTTGATATTGTTTTCATTCTACTTTCACTAGTGCCTTAAAAAGTTTAAACTTGAAAGACCTTATATTTTTAATTTTAATAGTTTAAACCGATGAATGGATAATATGTTGTCATTGAAATAAGGTTGGATGGGAAAAGGTGTTAGTTGAGTCCGACTCTCAACTTATGATTAATCTCTTGAAGACTCCTTCTAAGAATCATAAGGTGGATTGGAGAATAAAAAGAATTATTGAGAAGATTCAGTTAATCCAGATGGGATTTTTGAAAGTTGATTACAATCATGTGGTCGGAGATCAAAACAAGAGTGTTGATGCTTTAGCTAATTGGGCTTTGGACAAAGGTGATCTTACTTGTTATGGCCATCCTCCTATTTGGTGAGCTTCTCAAATTAGGGAAGCTTTTCTTTCTATCATTTCTTTGGATGGCTCCAGTTCCGAAGGTACCTAGTTTCTTCTTGTTCTTTTTTTTTTTTGTTTCTCTTTGGTTCTTTCAGTTTTTTTAGTTCCCTAGCTCATTCTATTCTTTATTTTGTTTCCCTTGTTGATTCTTGCATTAATAGTCTTCTGGTCTAGATAGGTCATTGTTTTGTTCTTTTTTTTCTTTTCTCTTCTTTGTTTTTTTGTTTAGTTTTTTAAGGTGGGTGGGTTCTTTTGTTTTGTTTTTTTTTTGTGTTATTTATGTTGTTTTTTGTTGTTCTTGTGTTTTTATTGTTTTGTTTTTTTTTATGTTTTTTGTTATTATTCTTGTGTTTTTTTCGTTCGTGTTCTTGGGTTTCTCTTTGTTTGTATTATTTCATTTTTTATGTGTGAGTGTTTTCTATGTTTTTTGTTTTTGTTTATTGTCTGTTTTTGGTTGTTTTTATTTTTATTTTTATTTTTATTTTTATTTTTATTTTATTTATTTTATTTTTTAGGTTTTGGTTGTATTTATTTTTTTATGTTTTTTTGGGTTATGTCTTTGTAGGGTTATTTTGTTTTTGTCCTATTTGTGTTTTGTTATGTGGTTCTTGTTTTTTTCTATGTAGTTTGTGTTGTGGTTTCTTTTATCTTATTGTGCGTGTTTGGTTGTGCTTTTGGTTTTGACACACTCAAGGAGCATGTTTTTTATTTTATTTTATTATTTTTGTTGTTATTTACTTTTTTTAATTTGGTTTTGTGTGTTTGTTTGCTCCTTGAGTATGTCAAAGGTGGTAGGCCAGGTCCGATTCCTGGGCGTTTTTGGCGAAATGGATACCCTTGCCTCCTTGGGTCTTACCCAAAAGTGGCATCCCTTTTGGGATGTTTTCCAAATATATATATATATATATATATATATATATATATATATATATATATATATATATATATATATATATATATATATATGTTGTCATTGAAATAGAAAAATATAGAAAATAGTTATCTCTTCAATATGAATAAATATCTAGAATATGTTTACCAATAAAATAGAGAAAATAGTTGTATCTTCAATAAGAATAAATTACCATAGCCCTAGAAATATCTTTGTCAACAAGATTCAATACCTCTTTATAAGAAAAGAGAATTATGTTTTTCTAAACTACGCCTATCCTTAACAATTTAACATAGTTGACTAGTCATTGTTTAATTTAGGAAATATATTAAAACATTTAAATGTTGATAAATTTAGCTAAAATTCTATGCAAAGTTGCATAACTTATTTCAAGGTACAAAATCATGTGCCTACACTCAATATTTTATATGTATTTAGTGTGTGGCCTATTGGTCCATGCTTGATGTGTTTATTACAATACACCTAAGGTTTAAAATCACATTCTATCCTCTATGTAATGCTAGGATGAGGGATCTAATAAAAATGCAAATAAAAGATGCATAGAATAATTCCTAGATCTACGTGTACTTTTTGGTTTTAGTGCTTGCAAAAAAATGAAAGATTTTATTTTCCTTTGAATTAAAAGGATGTAACACAAATTTCCTTTATCCTAAGTGCAATATTTGATTACACATAGTCATGGGCAAAGTGTTTTTACCTTTTCTATACTTACAAAATAATAAAATTGTCTATGCTTCTTTACAAATCAATAGATTTAACTATGGGTAAACAAACAATAGGAATAACCTATGTTATACTACATGTAAGTTTAATTTCTTGCCTAAATACAAAAGGAGATGCAAGAATACAAAGCCCTAGAAAGGAAAATGCTCTTCATTTCCAATGTTTTCTAGAAAGGAAAATGCTTTCCTTTTTCTTTGTTAGTATAAAGTTCAAAGAATGTGCATGTAAAAGCAATATAACTAGCTTAACATGTAGGCTATGTGCATTTTTTAGTTAACGCTTAGAATTTTAAAGAGAAAATAAAATTTGACCATATTTGCAACTTACACAAAGGGATCTAACTCATTTATATTTTTCCACAAATCTATTTACAAAATATAATATAAAATTACAAAATCTAATGTTGATTGAGATTATTTCACACATCTAATTATTTCTACCCAATTTTATGAAAATGTAACAATTTATGAGTCTATCAATATGACTAAAATGCAAATAAAATTCTCTTTTAAACAAAATTATCAAAATGCCTAGTATGTTTGCAAAACAAAATAAAAGATCTTAGATCTATTTTTTTTAAATACAAAACAGAAAAAATAATAGTATAAAATATAATAGATATAGAAATTTTTTCCAGGTCAATCACTAATGTAGAAGTGCTATAATCTATAGGAATGACAAATGGATATAATTCCTAGACAATATATAAGTCATAGATGAGGTAGAAGTGCTAGATAAGATAGAAATTTTATTATCATAGGTAGGTGCATGTATATAACTAACTAAATTGCTAGATACATATCATGAGTAGGTACATAAATTTCTTAATTGGAAACCAAGATTTACACTAAATAAGGTGTAAAATATATGAGAAATATTTAGATAGATAGCCAAAACATGAGTTCTAGTGGTGGCTATATGGAATCACTAGATGGTGATAAAAGTTATAAAACAAAAGTTTTGAATGCAATATAAGTGTTGTATGGATTGTATGAAACTATGGTGAGTACATAGAGGTGTCCTACAAACCATAAAACAGTGTCATAGGCATCTAGTGCTATCATTGTTAAGGATTTAAGGTGTTTGACCTTGGATAAAAATAGGAAATTTTACAGTCCATGAAAATTGCTTTTTGAGATCTTTCCAACAATACCTTATTTATGAAAATTTGAAAATATCTTATAAAGTTTATAATCATCAAAGTTAATGTCACTCTATACTTTCAACTCATGTACAAAAGGGGTAAATTTTACTATATATATATAATACATACCATAAAATAGTGTCATAGGCATCTAGTGCTATCATTGTTAGGGATTTAAGGTGTTTGACCTTGGATAAACATAGGAAATTTTACAGTCCATGAAAATTGCTTTTTGAGATCTTTCCAACAATACCTTATTTATGAAAATTTGAAAATATCTTATAAAGTTTTATAATCATCAAAGTTAATGTCACTCTATACTTTCAAATCATGTACAAAAGGGGTAAATTTTACTATATATATATATATATATATATATAATACAATTGGTGTTTGGAATGTGGAAAAAAGTAGATGTCTACATTTTTCCCTTTTTGATACATTTATTTTATAAAAAATGCATCAAAAATCATCATAGATGACTTAATTTTGTGATAAAAAGGTTATGTATTTTCCTAGAATTAGGTTTGTGATTGATGCAATTTTATGCCCTAGTATGTCCCCTTCAGTTTTAGAGGGGGGGGGAGAGCCTAGGAAACATGAAAGTGGATTGAATGGGAAGGAGAATTTTATTTAGTCATGTGTGAATTAGATGAAAATGAACCCTTATATCATCAATGTGTGATTAGATTTACTAAATTTAGATGGAAAAGTGATTTGAAATTGAGGAAAGATATGGAAAATATTTTTCAAAGGAGATAATAGGGAAAAGATATGTAAATGGGTGGGTAGGAGGGAGGGGAGTTCATTTTCACCATGCAAAAGACAAGGAGAGGAAGACAAGAGAGAAAGTTGCAAATATGGATAATGAGGAGTGACTATGACACCAAAAAAAAGTTGTGTGGGTCATGGGCCAAGGAGAGGTTGTACCAATAGAGGTAAGCAATGAAAACCTTTGATTGTTTCTTTCAAGTTTATTTATTTAGTATCATGTCATTTTTTAATAGTAATATTTCATTGGTTTACGTACCCTAAACACAAATTTAGGCTACGAAATAATTTTGTATGGAGTAATTGTAATTTGTATGATAGTTTCATTTTTCTATGAAACTATTGTATTCATACAATACTTTTGTTAGCATACCATGCTTCTATGTTTGTAGGGTGATTTTATTGTATGATAATTGCATGTCTATACAATGCTTGCATTAGTATATGGTTGCCTCATTAAATGATGCTTTTGTATCATATTAACATTTGTTAAATACTTGTGTTGGTCCATTTGATGATTCCATATGGCATTATCATTGGTGATAAAGCTACCATATAGACCATACAACACTATTGTCAAGTTATAGAACTTTTATCTATAGCTATTTTGGGAGGTCAATGTTGGAGAGAGCTCTTTCCAACTATATTACTTTTGTAAAGTTTTGTAAGCCTTAATGGTCAAAGTGTTTTCTTGTCCTAGTTATACCATTTTTAGGTACTATCATTTATGGATTTTTTGGGGTACCAATTTTATGGAAAACTTAGTATTATTTATATTCATTTGAAATATATTTATCAAATTTTTCTCATGGTATAGATTTTATAATAATTTTTAAGGTTTTGATATAGTTTTATGTGCCTCACATAGTTTATTTACATGAATTTTTTGTTAGAATTCCAAGTTGATGTTTGTGCTTTTTGTGGATGTACATATATCTATATATTTTATAGTTCCAAGATAGGAGATCTCATGCATTACAAGTAGATTTGGTAGACAATGTTTACTATGGATTGCTAAATATCATAGTCCTATATTATCTTGTGTGCATGCCAAAAGTTAGATTTGATTGGGCATTGATGATAAAACTAGAAGAGCAATGGTAATTAGATATGAGTACCTTTTATACCCCTATAGGAGATATGGTAGTTAAACTAGAGAATGTATAATAGATCCTCAAAATTATCATTAGAGGTGTTCAAGTAGATATGGGGAAAATTTGGATGTGGTGCTTATGGATATGGATAGAGCATGAGAAATTTCTAGTGGTATAATTTATCATTAACACTAATACTACCTGTTGTGGCTGCTCCACAACGTGCCCCAAAATTGGGGACCCACCATTTTGCATAGTTTCCAAGAAGACCAAAGTGGCCCATATGCTAAAGATCAAAGAAAAATAAAAACACCACAAGGAGAAAAAAGTGTCACGATATCGCGACATGTTTCATTTTTATGGTCCAAAGAAAAGAGAAAAAGCAAGGAGAAAAAAGTTTCACGATATCACGACATGTATTTTCATGTCCAAAAGAGAAGAGAAAGAACAAGAAATAAAAAGTGTCGCGATATCGCGACATGTTGTTTTTTCGTGGCCAAAAGAGAAGAGAAAGAACAAGAAAGAAAAAGTGTCATGATATCGCGACATGTTGCATTTTCATGGCCAAAATAGAAAAGAAAGAAAAAGAAATAAAACATGTCGCGATATCGTGACATGTTGCATTTTCACATCCAAAAGAGAATAGAAAGAACAAGAAAGAAAAAGTGGCACGATATCGCAACATGTTGCATTTTCACAACCAAAATAGAAGAGAAAGAACAAGAAAAAATACATGTCGCGATATCGCGACATGTTGCATTTTCGCAGCCAAAAGAGAAGAGAAAAAGCAAGGAGGAAAAGTGTCGTGATATCGCGACATGTTGCATTTTCGTGGCCAAGAGCAACAGAATGGGGAAAAAGTGTCACGATATCATGACATGTATTTTCATGGTCCAAAGAAAAGTAAAAAGTGTCGCGATATCGTGACATGTTGCATTTTTGTGACTCAAAAAGGGAAGGCAGGCAGAGAAACAAAAGTGTCATGATATCACGACATGTTGCATTTTCACGGTCCAAAGTAAAGTAAAAAGTGTTGTGATATCGTGACATGTTGCATTTTTGCGACTCAAAAAGGGCAGGCAAGAAGAGAACCAAAAGTGTCACGATATTGCGACATGGTGCATTTGTGTGACTCAAAAAGGGCAGGAAGGCAGAGAAACAAAAGTGTCGTGATTTCGTGACATGTCCAATTTTTGCTAAGGGAGAAGAGTAGTGGACAGTGCATCTGATATTAGTGATGAACACCATGATAGTGAAACTGAAGACTGCATAATGACGTGGACCTATAAGGAATAAATCAAAGATTGAATAAGGTAATTTTTCACATAAGGAGAAAATCCAATGAATAAGATAGAACATTACATAAGGAATATTTAATGATTTGAAATCATTTAAGATGGTCATTACACATGGAAGGAAACATACGCATGCCCATGTGGAGAAAAGGAAACATTTTTTTGGGAAATCAAACGAAAAGTGAAGAAAACCAAACAAGGGAAGCCAAACCATGGGAATGAAATGAAGGGCCACAAAATAGAAATGAAAAGCCTTTTTGGAAACCAAAACACATGCATGCACAAGGGAAGGTGAAACGAACAACCTTTGGAAAATGAAACGAAAAGCTTCCTGAAATTTTTAAATACAACAGGCAAGGATGTTTTGAGGGGTTGGAAACTGCTGCAAGATGAGTTGCAGAGCTGAAGGTGAGAGGGCCATTCTGGACCTATTTGAGTTTTTTTCTTCCATGGACTGGTTTGGGAAAACCAAAAATTTCTATTATTGTAAAATGATGAATTTTTAATACAAAAAATTTTAGAAAGTTGCATTTTATGGGCAAGAAAGGAGGAGTCATTTTATGCATGCAATATTAAATGTCTATTTTTCCCCTTTTTAGATTTTAGGCTTGTAAATGGAGTTTATGTAAGTTTCTTGGTTGCTTCATGCAAATTCTTAAATCTGAAAACCTCATTTAAAACCCTAGGAGTCAGCACATAGCTTATCCGGATTGTGCTTGTTTTGCAGGTCCAATAGGTTAGGTTGCATGCATGAAAACCTCACATATTTGGTTTTTTCAGAATAGGATAGCATCAAACTGAATGTATCATGTGTTTCATTTTCTACATTTCAATTTTCATTTTTCTGCATTTTATTTTTCCAAAAATTTTAATTTTTTTTTTAATTTTCAGGCACTAAAATAAACATTAAAAATTTTCAAAATCCAAAAATAATTTCACCATTGCATAGGTTATACTTCATACTTCCAATACGCACTTTGAAATTTTATTTTCGGAGTTGTTTGGTGTTTTTTATAATTCATTGAAGTTGTTGATTTATTACAGATTTTGAAAAAATCCGAAAATAGAAAATTTCCATTTTTGGAGCCTAAAATTGCCCTCTCTTCATAAAAATTCTGATTTTACGAAAGAGGGGTAATTTGAGCATCACAAAAAAGGTCATTGATTCAAAGCACTTAATTGTTCATATTTATGAAAATTTGATTTCATTTAAGAGGGATAAGTTGAGGTGACATTTAAAGCCCTTACTTTAAGGCCGTAAATTATTGCTTCTTTGTGAAAACCAATTTCACCAAAGTTGGATAATTTATCTATCATATTGAAAGCTATCTTCATCTTCATGATAAGAATCCATATTTGGACTTAATAAAGAAGATAAAATCTACCTTAAAATCCTCAATATAAAAGGAATTAAGGCACTACATCGTGGTCATATG
Organism: Wollemia nobilis; assembly: GCA_028583015.1. NCBI lineage: Eukaryota > Viridiplantae > Streptophyta > Pinopsida > Araucariales > Araucariaceae > Wollemia > Wollemia nobilis. The sequence continues at coordinate 310,723 of JAQPPZ010002325.1, forward strand.
AAGTCCAACTCACATTTGTTCTATTTTGGTTCAATGAACAATCACCAAAGTTTCATGGTAAAATAAACCAACATTGCCCCTTGTTTACAGTTACTTGCAATCACTAAGGTGTTCCTAGCATTATAATTGATACATATTTATTTGAGATTACTAATACACATATGCAAATGCTAATATAGCGGAGACCTTGGAGAAGTTGTTTTGTCTAACTTCTTTGCAAGAGAGGATTTGAAGCTCAAATCCTAAGGAAGAATGTACTTTCACAGTTGGTTGATAATACCACTCAACATTTTGGTGCTAGAAGGAGGGCCTGAATTGGTTTATTTCAGTGTGATTTAAATGCTATAGGGATTTAAATTTTGAATATTTCATGCCCTATTAATTTATTATCTTTAGCCCTCTTTTAACAATACAACCTTGTAATGTTAAAAGGAGGACATGAATTGTTATGCATTGTTCTAACACTTTTGATTGTTCATACAAGAATAATGTGTTTTGATTTGATTTTGAAAAAAAATTGGTCTTGACTAACGAGGTTGTCTCCATGCAATTACTTTCATTTGATTTTAATGGATACATCTCTTAGTTGATGCTAACATGATTATTCATACGTTACATGTTTGATATTTTCTAGTCATTTCATGCTTATTTGTAAGGAATTGTTTTGTCTAAAATGTATTTGTTGTCGGTATTATGCTCGTCACTTGCATGTAATGCAATATTGTGAATCAGAAAGCCTACAACACTAGGAGTATGCTCTTCACTTGCGCATATGTGATCTGGTGAATCAGAAACTAATTTACATTTTTAGAATATTGCTTTGTCATGGTTCCTTCCTTTATTCATGACTAACAAATTGGTTTTGAAGTCATTCTTTGAGTTTCGTTAATGGCTACAACTACAGGAACGTGGTATGGGATACACGTTAATCCTTTGAACATTAGTGGAGATTCTCATGATTTACCCAAGAACATAGAAAAATGTTTTCCCAAATTTAAACACAATGGTACAACATTAGCCGAGGAACATATTCAAGCCTATGTGGATATACTAGTTAGATGGAATGTCAAACATGAGGATGTGGCATGTAGAATGTTTCTTGGAACCCTAGATGAGGTGGCATATGATTGGTACATCAATTTACCCACTAGTTCTATTACATCTTGGACTCAATTTAAAGATGGTTTTATCAATCAATTTAGGTTGCTCATTGATCCTCTCATGATATATCAACAATTTACTTCTTGCAAAAGATAACCTAATGATCCAATGAGAAGTTTCAACTTGAGGTTTCAAAAGCTTTATGCGAGATTAATTTCTCCCTATACTATTGAGGAAAGTGGTGCTCTTCAAATATACTTTCGAGCATTGGATCCATGGTGTGCCACATTTGTTAGTATGAATCCCTTGGTTACTGATCTTGCATCGGCCTACACAGAAGCTATGATTGTAGATCAAAAATTGAAGCCACAAGGTTATGGAATGGAACAATCAACTATGGTAGGACAACTAGGGGCTTGCAATAAAACCTCAATGGTAAATCAAGCGTGGGCACAACAAAATTTGATATCAAATGTTTTTCCCTACAATCAAATTTATCCTACCATACCAACTCATGCTCCCACATGTGCTTATACAAGTACTTCCATCCATCCAACTATACCTCAATTACAGAATCATGTGGTCACTCATGGAGCCATTCCAACAAATATTCAAGCTTTGTCCGTGGATATCAATCCAATGAATCCTACTACTTCTACCACTCAACCAAAAGAGTTTGTATCAGAAGTAAAAGAGCAAAAGAAAGTGGTTAAGAAGGTATGTAGGTATTTTCCACCACAAAAATGAGCATGTCAATGTATGCATCCAAATCATCCTAGGAAGAAAATTCATAATGCCGATCTTAATGATGTTTTATGTTATGCTTCTTCAAGTGATACAAGATATTTTGAGGTGAATTACATTGAAGTAAATACCTATTCGAAATTTCTTGAAGAGCATGAATATTTTGAAGAAGAAATTCTATGGATGGGTAACAAGAATTTGGAATCAAATGATCACCATCTTGTTTTGGAAAAGAAATATCTAGAATCATTACCCAAAAAGGAGGATTTGGATGAACAAACTTATGTGGACATGATTTGGTCAGACATACTTGCAAAGGATTGGAGCAATTATATGAAATGTAATTAAAAAATCGATCCCATTATAGAATATCCTAAGCCATCACAAGTGGCTGAAAATGAATTTGAAATAAAATCAACAAATGAAGTTGAAGACATAATCGAATTTCACCACTTGTTCTCGAAAGACACTTTGGATGATTTTCTCGAAAGTGATGACCAACAGGATCCACACCTTCCAAATTGTGATAAAATTGAATCATGGGTTACAAATTTGGATTATGATAGCTTTATCAATTTGAATTCAAGAGATAACCCACTTTTGGAAATAACTGGACCATCTAAGGAAGGTGAAGATGAATTGGATGAGAAACATGCTAATGAATTAGAAGATGAAGAAGAAGTACTTGAGCATCACAAATTGAAATTGGAAGATGATTACTATGATTCGTGGAAGAAATGGGAAGAATATTATGAATATAAATATTCTAACAAACTTTTTGTGTCAATTAATATGCAGGATAACTCAATTGCTTTCTCACATGAGTATACTATAAATCCTGTACAATTTGAGAAAGTTTTGGAAGAGGAATTCGAATCTCATCAAATTTTGGAGCATGATAAGGATTCTACAACCATGAATCAAGAAAGAGAGTCACTTGCTTTATATTCCTTTGAAGGAGAAGAAATTGAAAATCTTGATCCACTTCTGCTACAATGATTATGCCATTTCAAAATGAGAAAATTACAAAACCTAAACCATTTGGGTTTGATATCATTGATGATCCATTTGAAAATATCATGTTATCCAAAACAACCCAAGTTATTGATCATGGAAATATGTTAGTTAACCCACCCCTAGATAGACAAGACTTATGGTTTGAAAGGGATGGACATGTTTTCAATTGGGTACCTAAGTTTGGTGTCTTTGATAAACAAGTCATGGAGAAAGAACAAGTGATACATGATGATGCATTTCATAATAGAAAAGAGGAATTTTCAAATCCTCTTCAAGTAAAGGTTAAATGAAAACATGCCACAAGTAAAATCTCACCTTTTTGGTTTCACCATGCAAAATTTGAATGAAGGTTTACCTAATGAATGGTTTGATTCAAATATTATTAATGTTATGGCTTTATTGAATGAAAATGAAAGCTTATTTCTACACCATGAATCAAAGTGTGGAATGGACATCTTAAATAATAGACATAAAAGAATTGAATATCAATCATTGCTTAATCAATTTGAAAACTTGAAACTCCACCATAGGATTATTAATGAAATTAAATCAAATTGGTATGGTGAGAGGGGCAAGTTGAAGTTGGTTTCTTTGTTTGGTTTGATCTTGTTTTTTTTGGATTCCTAAAAAATTTGGTATGTGTATCACGTCATATGTCTTTTACAGAATTCTAATCAGGTTTGGGATCCAGGAAAATGATAATCCAAACTTTGCACCATCTTGTATTATATTGTACGTTTGTATATACTTTTGGTTTTCATGTTTTGGTTTTGGATTGGATCTCATTTTGGTTTTAAATTTTGTGTGTTGGTCCTTTGGACACTTTTGGTTTGTCATCTTATGTCCTTATGAATGTTGATTAAGACTAGGAGAATATGAAACATTGGAATTGTATTGCAGAAAGCTCCACGAGTATCACAAACACATTAAAAAATATCATTTGGAACTTGTGATGCATGAAGTTGTCAGTTTTACAAATTAGGGCAAATTAGGTTGTATACTCCATCCGTAGTTCAAAAAGAGTAATGCATTCATCCATATCTCATGTTACATTCCACATTTCATATACATTTCATCTCAATTGCATCTTCATTTCAAATACAATCATTCAAAAGGTGTCAAATCCTCTTAGGATTATTACATAACATATATTAAAAGGATCCTAAGGTTGGGAATTGATGCCCGAACTATCTTGAACCAAGCACATTCTACACATTTTAAAGAGGATCTTGAGCAAAATGGTCAAAACCATACTTGGAAGAAAAGGTGAGGCAAAAGGAGTATTTGTGTATGTCCTATCATGCAACATAATCCTTAAAATAGTGGCTTTTTACCACCCCTATAGTGCTTAAAGCCTAAAATCAGAGTAGTAAGGATAGGGTTAAATCCCCATCGAACCTAGGTTGAGGATCCAATTCCCCAAAGCTCTGATTCGATCTTCATGGAGTAGTAAGGATAGGGTCTAATTCTCATCTCACTTAGGTTGAGAATCTAATTCCCCAAAGCTTCTATTTTACCTCCATCACACTTTAAGAAATTAAAAGCGTGATCTACACTCAAGCACTTGAAGTTACAAAGCAAATATTTTTCATCCTACTTTTATTACATCATTGATATTGGATTGGAAGGATCGTACTACATGTCCCTTGCAAGGATGGGTGTCATCCCCAAGGTTCAAGAAATCAAAATTAAAGTCAAATATTGGATTATGGGGTTGATCTCCACCGGAGCTATAGACGCCTGACTGGCAGTGGAGTATGCTCATGCATGGCAACATGTCTTTTCTAACAGCAAGACCACTGATTGGTCAAACGGACAGGCTAGCCTGATAGTTTCATCCATAATAGGTTAAATCACTTTGTTTAAGATGAGGTAACGAACTCCAGATCAGAGTAGTAAGGATAGGGTTAACTTCCCATCTCGCTTAGGTTGGGAATCCTATTCCCCAAAGATCTGATTTCACTTACACTTGCACATGGGTTCAAAATGGTAGTGACACATAACCAACTTTGGGATCTAGTAAATTAATTCAGTATACTCATATTTGGTCCTAAGAGGATTTGACAGTTTTAATATTTTTTTTCATGGTACTAGAAATTTTGAGCCTTTGCAAAGCTTGTTATATCTCTAGCATCTTTACCATACATTAAATCCTACAGGAATAATCCATAACTTCTCATACGCACGAATCATAAGTGAAAATTACAATGGAAAGTTGAACGAGTTTCAAATGATAGGGAATGAAGCACATTGCACACACCGAGATGATGATTAATAATTCTAATTCTTCATGTATTTCTCATCTAGTTTCATTCTTGGGATATTTGCTGATGCTTGTGTTTGAGTTTTGAAGGTGTTCAGGTTGAGTTCTCATCGAAATGCTCAGGAGCATTTCCCAGTAGAGTCGTCATTTGTTGTGGCTACTCCACAACGTGCCCCAAAATTGGGGACCCACCTTTTTGCATAGTTTCCAAGAAGACCGAAGTGGCCCATATGCTAAATATCAAATAAAAAGCAAAACACCACAAGGAGAAAAAAATGTCGCGATATCGTGATATGTTGCATTTTCGCGGTCCAAAGCAAAGAGAAAAAGCAAGGAGGAAAAAGTGTCACGATATCGTGACATGTTGCATTTTCGTGGCCAAAAGAGAAGAGAAAGAACAAGAAAGAAAAAGTGTCGCGATATCATGACATATTGCATTTTCATGGCCAAAATGGAAGAGAAAGAACAAGAAAGAAAAAGTGTCGTGATATCTTGACATGTTGCATTTTCGCGGCCAAAAGAGAAAAGAAAGAACAAGAATGAAAAAGTGTCATGATATCGTGACATGTTGCATTTTCGCAGCCAAAAGAGAAGAGAAAGAACAAGAAATAAAAAGTGTCGTGATATCGTGACATGTTGCATTTTCACGGACAAAAGAGAAGAGAAAGAATAAGAAAGAAAAAGTGTCGCGATATCGTGACATGTTGCATTTTCACGGTCAAAAGAGAAGAGAAAAAGCAAGGAGGAAAAAGTGTCACGATATCGCGACATGTTGCATTTTCGTGACCAAGAGCAATAGAAGGGAGCAAAAGTGTCACGATATCGCGACATGTTGCATTTTCGCGGTCCAAAGAAAAGGAAAAAGTGTCACGATATCGTGACATGTTGCATTTTCGTGACTCAAAAAGGGCAGGCAGGCAGAAAAACAAAAGTGTCACGATATCACGACATGATGCATTTTCACAGTCCAAAGCAAAGGAAAAAGTGTCACGATATCGCGACATGTTCCATTTTCATGAATCAAAAAGGGCAAGTAGACAGAGAAACAAAAGTGTCATGATATTGCGACATGTTGCATTTTTGCGACTCAAAAAGGGTAAGCAGGCAGAGAAACAAAAGTGTCGCAATTTTGTGACATGTCTGATTTTTGCCAAGGGATCCGAGTAGTGGATAGTGCATCTGATATTAGTGATGAACACCAGGATAGTGAAACTAAAGACTGCATAATGACGTGGACCTATAAGGAATAAATCGAAGATTGAATAAGGTAATTTGTCACATAAGGAAAAAATCCAATGAATAAGACAAAACATTACATAAGGAATATTTAATGATTTGAAATCATTTAAGATGGTCGTTACACATGGAAGGAAATAGACGCATGCCCATGTGGAGAAAATGAAATGTTTTTTTGGAAATCAAACGAAAAGTGAAGAAAACCAAACAAAGGAAGACAAACCATGGGAATGAAATGAAGGGCCACAAAATAGAAATGAAAAGACTTTTTGGAAACCAAAACACATGCATGCACAAGGGAAGGTGAAACGAACAGCCATTGGAAAATGAAACGAAAAGATTCCTAAAAATTTTAAATACAGCAGGCAAGGATGTTTTGAGGGGTTAGAAACTGCTGCAAGCAGAGTTGCAGAGCTGAAGGTGAGAGGGCCATTCTGGACCTGTTTGAATTGTTTTCTTCCATGGACTGGTTTGGGAAAACCAAAAAATTTTGTTTTTGTAAAATGACAAATTTTTAATATAGATTTTTTTTTTAAGTTGCATTTTATGGGCAAGAAATGAGGAGTCATTTTATGCATGCAATATTAAATGTCTATTTTTCCCCTTTTCAAATTTTATGCTTGTAAATGGAGTTTATGCAAGTTTCTTGGTTGCTTCATGCGAATGCGTAAATCTGAAAACCTCATTTAAAACCCTAGGAGCCAACACTTAGCTTATCCGGATTATGCTTGTTTTGCAGGTCCAATAGGTTAGGTTGCATGCATAAAAACCTCACATATTCGATTTTTCCGGAATAGGATAGCATCAAACTGAATGTATCATGTGTTTCATTTTCTACATTTCAATTTTCATTTTTCTGCATTTTATTTTTCCAGAAATTTTATTTTATTTTTTTAATTTTTAGGCACTAAAATAAACATTAAAATTTTTCAAAATCTAAAAACAATTCCACCATTGCGTAGGTTACACTTAATACTTCCAATACACACTTTGAAATTTCATTTTCAGAGTTGTTTAGTATTTTTTAGAATTCATTGAAGTTGTTGTTTTCTTACGGATTTTGAAAAAAATCCGAAAATAGAAAATTTCCATTTTTGGAGCCTAAAATTGCCCTCTCTTCATAAAAATTCTGATTTTACGAAAGAGGGGTAATTTGAGCATCACATTGAAGGTCATTGATTCAAAGCACTTAATTGTTCATCTTTATGAAAATTTGATTTCATTTAAGAGGGATAAGTTGAGGTGACATTTAAAGCCCCTACTTTAAGGCCATAAATTAATGCTTCTTTGTGAAAACCAATTTCACCAAAGAGGGATAGGTTATCTATCACATTGAAAGTTCTCTTCATCTTCATGATAAGAAGCCATATTTGGACTTAATAAATAAGATAAAATATACATTAAAATCCTCAAGATAAAAGGAATTAAGGCACTACATCGTGGTCATATGAAGGCCAACTCACATTTGTTCTATTTTGGTTCAATGAACAATCACTAAATTTTCATGGTAAAATAAACCAACATTGCCCCTTGTTTACAGTTACTTGCAATCACTAAGGTGTTCCTAGCATTATAATTGATATATATTTATTTGAGATTACTAATACACATATGCAAATGCTAATATAGTGGAGACCTTGGAGAAGTTATTTTGTCTAACTTCTTTGCAAGAGGGTATTTGGAGCTCAAATCCTAAGGAAGAGTGTACTTTCACACTTGGGTGAAAATACCACTCAACACTACCTTCATAGGTAGACACTTGAATATACATAGTACTCTACTATATGGATTAATATCAAGTGTTCTTATGGGAGATACCAAAAATCAAGTGATTCATTGGTTTTAGGGTGGTATAGTCATAGATACAAGGGATTATAAGGTCATGTTTACCTATAATATATAGTGTTGGCATACCTATATTAGACATTATAATAGGTAGTATATAGAGGTGGCTGTAACTTGGTGTGCTACAATTTGCTTTAGTTTTTACCATAGATCACATATTGATCTATGACCATTTTTATTTCTAAGAAGAGTATATGACTGTAAGAAACATATGGTTTGTTATTAGAAGGAGAGAGTCTATTGTGTGACACCTGATAGATGTAATGAGGTCATGATATGAGCTTGCTAGATCAGGTCATATGTTGACTCTTCAAACTACATCTCAAATGAATAGATGGTGAATATGATCTAGCTCAATTATGAAACGTTATATGGCCATGCAAGCCAAGAGGAGAGTGAGAGTTATGGTTTTTATATCAAGTTGCTAGATAGTTTGGTATGGTATAGAATATTTCTAAGGGGGAATTTTGGTCTAGGAGAGCTCATTAAGAGCAAGAAGTTGGATATTTTTATCATTTAGAGAGTCATGCTTAGGAATATATGGATGATTCTATTATTCTAGATCTTTGTTAGGATGGACCTTGCATGGTTGAGAGTTATAAGCTCTAGTATGTTGTTGCTATTGCACAACTTACCCCAAAATTGAGGACCCACTTGAAAATTGTGAAATTTTGCAGTTTTGTTTCTCTTTTAGAAACTTTTATTTCAGCAAGAGTCTTTCATGATGTTGTAGTAAATAATTTTTTTTTTTTTTTTAATGTTTATCATGTTGTTCTTTCATTTTATATTATGTGTTATTAAATTAGGTTAAAGTTTTGATATTGTGGTCTTAAAGTGTTTTGAGATTCAAATCAGTTTTGAGTTTTTGAATTTCATTTAATTTAAAAAAAAATAAACATGATTTAAAGCATTTAAAACATTTGATTCTTTTTTAAAAAAACAAATGAAAATGTATTTAAATTATTTTAATAAAATATTTTTTTTTACATTTTTTTGTAGGTTTGTTAAGGTACACAGACCCGATGGTCAACACGTTAAAATCTCATGCAAAGTTTTGAAGGTTTATCATGGGAGAGGTGCTCTTAAGAGATGAACAACTCATCATATAGTCGAGGGGGTGCCTTTGATTATAAAGTCTCTATTTTATTTTCTCGGATGAATGTGGGATCTAAAATATGAAGAGTTCATGATTGGAGGCATGCGAGGTGGTCCAACTTAGGACGTATATCAGTTGATACTGTTGTGCGATGATACACTGTAACTAAAGTAATGATGATATGGATGAAGCTGAAAATGCATCGTATTTGGATGTAAATGTGTACATAAAAAATGAATATATCATCAATTTATCCACAAATTGCAGTTTGTAGAGAAGGCTACATGTGTTGCATATGGTACATATGGTAAACATCATTGATGATTTTTATTTAAATAACACAACATAGATGTCAATAAAATGACCCATCGAATTATGTTGAAGGTTGAAAGCTTTATAAAATTGAATGTTCACTCCATGTTCATATTTTCGAGAACAAATTTATAGCAAGATGCGTATGGAAGGTGAACATACAAACCACTATTACCACACTTGACTGAAAATATTAATTGAAATTTCATCTCATGCGAAGGTTTAAGACGTTGCTACTCCATATTTTACCAGTAATGAAGGTTTCATAAGGATCATTTTGACAAAACAAAATAAATCTTAAATATGTTGTATTCACCATGCTATTTCTCACATAATCCTTTTAGTACTACTATCCATTTATTCATGTTGGTTTTATATGCCCAACCATATTATTGTCGTAAAATTTTTAATACCATTTATGTTCCCCTTGAAGCTAGTATACTTATATCCATGTAATCAATAGAATGGAATGCCAGTTTTATAGAAATTTTGATCTCACTCACATTGCTTCAGCATCATGCACTACAATTGCAATAAAACTAACATATGGATGAATTGGTCACTTCGAATATCATTTGTTTTAAAACTTGAAGGTATCCAGAGCCAACAATAGACACATATAGTGATGATAGATAAAATTAATTAATACCTTCAGCAGTGTTCAGAATGGATAATGGAATCAGATTCCATTATGATGTAGAAATATCTTCTACTTACTGGTGTGCTGCAAATTTTTACCACATAAGTGTTACTGATCCCAAGGTACAGATTTTGGTTATGGCCATTTTAAAGAATACACCATGTGATTGATAATTAAAATATATTCATGGTATAAATATGGTGTATAAAGTTAAATTATTTATTATATAAGATGAAGTCTAAATATATTGCAAATATGATATAAATAAAGGCCGAAGGGATTCATTAAGTGTTATAATGAAATTATATCAATAAGATAAACAAAAAGAGAGAACAAAGTTGTCGATTATCAAACTGTTTGAAATTGCATAAATTGAGCAAACTAAGTATCAAATTGTTATAATGTAATTTATTCATCTATAAATGAGAGGATGAAAACTAAAATAGGGTTAGACGAGTTAGAATATAAGGATTGAAATAAGTAGATGAATAACCAAAGGATCCTCCCAGGTTACACAAATGGCTTCACTTTTGAACACAAAGATTTTTGAAAGGGCATACTGTAAGATTTCAATAAATATATCAATTTAATTATGTTAAAACATGTAAGCTAACGGTGTTTTATGTATTTAATGGTTTGATATATTTTAAATATTTTTCCTCAGAAGATAGCACTTAGTCTATATTAGATTGGGTTAATGCTAGTCGATATAGGTTAGGTTTAATTTTAGAAAGTGTTTGTTTCTATTTTGTAACATACTATAAAAAGTTATATTTTTTATTTTATTTCTTCATACCCTAAGATTTTTATTTTATTTTATTTAAATTTAAAAATTCACGAGAGTCACATTCGTAATGCTATAACCTAAAGTAAAATATTTATTTCACATTTCAATTTCACAAAAATTTACATTCAAAAATAAATACAATAATTTTAATTAAAATTTCAAATAATTTTCATGAAATTTTAACCTAAAGTATTTGAACATAGTTTAATTAAAATTATTTGCTAAAGTTTTTAATTAAATTTTACACTTTATAAAGTCAGATTTAGGTAAAATTAATTACTAGTCTTATAGTTGGAGAATAAACCTCATGAACATCACATTTAATGATTATAAATCAAATACTTAAATCCAGGACCCTTGTTAATGGTTATGTTCACCTTGAAGTAGTTTCAACATTATGTTCATATTTTATCACACTTCATTATTTTTATATTTTAAAAGCATATTGTAACATAGAACCTTGGAGAAACTAATCATTTCTTTGCAAGAGAGGGTTTTATATTCAGAAATACTAAATTTGAGTGTAGTTTTGCAACTAGAAAAAATTATCACTCAACATAATTGGCATTAGAAGGAGGCCCTAAAATCAGGTATTTGATTTTTAGCATTTGAAGTTGTCCAATTTTTATTTATTTATTTAAAAAAAAAATCTGATTTATGCTGCATTAATATTAATCTGCTATAATTTTAGAAATATGGTTACATGATTCAATTATTGTAAATTTTTTATGTATATTTGTCATATTGAAATTGGTTTAGTGGTAGGGATTGCACCTAGATAGGTGGTTATTATTGTCATAAAAATATTACCACCCATAAAATCCTTGAAGGTGTAGAAGAATATTTACCTCAATTCAGTCATGATGTGACATCATTTGAGGAACACATTCAGAGATACAAAGACATGTTAATTTATTTGTAACTTATGCACAAAGATATTGCTTGTAGGTTATTTTTATTTACATTGGATGAGGTCACGTTTGAATGATACATACATTTTCCTTTAAGTTCTATTGCTTCTTGGGATCAATTAGAAGCAACTTTTCTTAGCCATTTTAGAAGTGTGGTTGACCTGGTTATGATGTTAAATCAATTTGTATCTATTCATAAAGAACCTAATGAATCCATAAAATTTTTCAATGATAAGTTCCATGATTTGTATAGCAAAGTGAGGATACATTATGTTATTTCAAAATAAATAGCTAGTCAAATATACATGGGAGCCTTAGATCATGTTACTTCTATGTTTTTGAGACTTCTTGAAATTACATCCTTTCCTAGAGTGTACAATGAAGCAAAAATATTTGAACAATTAATATGGATCAATTATATCAAATTAGACCTAAAGCTCCAAATCAGATACCACCCATGATTCATGTTGAGGTACAAGTCCATAAAAATGTAGAAATTCATGAGTTTTCAAATGATGGAAAAGTCCTAGATCTAACTAAATTTGAAACATATCATAGTTCAAGAACTTCCATAGATTTGAGTGAAACAATTGAATCAGATGATCAAGAAAGATAATGTGTTTCAAATACTGATCCACTAGAAATTAAAAGTTTAGAGTCATCATTTACAACTGAGAATTGGAATAATCATAGAAAATTATATGTAAGATTTGATCTAATTTTAGAAACATAGAAGTCTCAAAAAGTGGTTGAAAATGAGTTTAAAAAGGAATCAATTTATGATGAAAATGTAATAGAGTTTCATCCCATGGGTTTAGATGATAATTATTATAATGATTTGGGTATGCATTGTGAATCATTGGTTTCTCACAATCCTACTAATGAAATTTCTATTTCACTTGACATGCAAGATGTTGAAAATTCTACCTCATATGAAGAATTTGTAATGGCTGTACAATCATAAAATGAAGAGCCACTGGAAAAAATAGAGAAGGTTCCAAAATTCAATCACTTTGAAGATGAGTTTATTGAACACCTTATTGAAATTGAAAATAAAGAAATGGTAAATGTTTCTTATGAGTCATTTTTTATGTATGAGGAAGAGATAAAATATTCTCTTTTACCTTTGACTACTCAAAATTTGAGTACAAATTCATATGATTGTCTTGGAGATTCAAATAAATAAATATCATTAGAGGGGCAAGAAATTGAAGGCCTTGTTTCACCTAAGAACCCTATAATATCTAGGCCACCTAAGATAGAGGAAATTCTAGAATCTGAATGGTTTGGGTTTGATACCATTGACAATCCAATTGAAAATATTTATTTATTGAAAACAACTCAAGTGGTTTATGAGGGAGATGTGTTATTTGACACATCCCTAGATAGACAAGACTTATGGATTGAAAATGACGGATATATGTTTAATTGGATGTCTAATTTTGGTGTTTTTGAAAAGCAGGTAATTGATGAAGATGAAGGGCTACAAGAGGACAATGATGGAGCTCATATAGAAAAATAAAAACTACAATGGCTCACCAAGTTTTGGTAAATGCTACTCATGATATGTTGATTGTGGATGACAAGGTAGAATCTTCACCTTTGTTATGGGCTATTGAAATTCAAAGTAATAAGTAGTATGATATTTCTTTGGATGCTTATGCTATTGATAACAAAATATCAATTGTTGTTAACAAGGAATTGGAGATAACTCCTAAATTCATTGCCATAAATAAAATTAAATAAAACGTGATTGAAGATCCGAATCAAATCCATAAACAATTGATTATCGAGTTTGGGGTACAAACTTATAATGATATGCATATGTCAGGTATTCTAGACACTTGTCAATTTTTGCATATTTTTGATTAGCCTAAAAACATGAAAAATGACTTAGATTTAAATTTTTTAGAAATAGGATCCTATATGTAAGAACTCGTATTTGAAAAAGGGACCCTAATTCTAATCATGAATTGAATTTTGAAATTCATATTTTAAGGAATAGATGAGAAAGAACAAAAAATAAGTTACTGTCTTATCATTTTGATAAATTGAAACTCCATTATAGGATTACTAACGATACTAGAATAATATGGTGGGGTGAAAGAGATAAATTAAAGTCTTTTGCTTGTAGGCCTGGTCATATTATGGGATGATGCTCAAACAATTTGTTGTGAATATCATGTTAAAAATATTTCCATTTGTGATAAAAACAGGTTTGGGATATAGATAAATTATAGCCAAATTTTTGGTATCCTTCATACATATATTGTATATATCTATACATATTCATCTTATGTATATAGTATTTTGGTTTTATAGATTTCTGCTTGTATAAAACTCATTTTGTGAGATTGTTTATTGTCACTTGTTTGTGTATGTTCTTGTATTGTTGTGAAATTTTGGATGTATTTCCATTTTTGATTTGCAATAAAACTGGCTTATACAAAAAATTTAGATTTCATATCATGTTCTCATTTTTTGTTTCTTAGCTTTTGTGAATTTTTTTTATTTTTTTTATTTGATTGAAGCATTGTTTTGTAATAGATACAAATTTTGGATTCTTTGTTACTACTTGTTCTTGTGTCACTTAGGATAAATTCCCTATTTTTAAAATAGAAGAAACTTGAAGAAAAGAAAGTGAGATTGTTTAATAATTATCCTTATGAGTTTGGATTAAGATAGTAAAAATATTGAATAATGAAACCATTTTTGCAAAAGCTCCACATGTATTGCATCACATTAAAATGAGTATTCTTTGAAATTTTGAAGGATAAAGTTATTCAATTTTGCATATTAAGGTGAAAATCCAATATACTCTATATTTGGCCTTACTATATATATCTAACCCAAGTAGCAGATGAATTTGCAAAGCAACATAAAGCTTGATATAAAAGCAAAGTAAATACAATGGAAAGTAAAGTTAAATCAGTCACAATAGTCTAGATAATATTCATTGGGGCTATAGATGCCTAACTAGTAGTGGAGCTATGTCTAGACTAAAATAAGAAAAAGCGGCAAAATGTAAAATTCATCTAATATTTTTGTGATTCATATAACCTCTACCGGGGCTATAAAAACCTGATTGGAAGTAGATTAATTTCTCAAAGAGAGTAAGGTTATATCCACTAGAGCTATGGACACTCGACTGGTAGTGGAGAAATGTAGAGGTGCCCCTAAAAAGTGAAAACTTGATAGCCTAACTACAAAACTATTGATGTAATATGAATGGTATTAGGAATGCAAAATGAATCACAGGATACACACTGAGAAAAAGCAAATATTTTAGCTATTCCATTTTGAAATTGTCTATTAACATTCTTTGGATATTATTAATGTTTATGTTTTTGATTTTTGGGTTTTAGTGGTTTCAGATTGGGTTCTTAGTCTGAAATGTCCAAGAGCATTTCCTAGCAGAGTCACCATTTGTTGTTGTTATTGCACAACTTACCCCAAAATTAGGGACCCACTAGAAAATTGTAAACTTTTGCAGTTTTGTTTCTCTTTTAGAAACTTTTATTTCAGCAAGCGTGACATTGTAGTAAATAAATTTAGAATCTATTTTGTTATGTTTATCATGTTGTTCTTTCATTTTACGTTATGTGTTATTAAACTTAGGTTAAAGTTTTGATATTGTGGTCTTAAAGTGTTTTGATATTCAAATCAATTTTGATTTTTTGAATTTCATTTCAGTTAAATAAAGAGAGAGGGATGATTTAAATAATTTAAAACATTTTATTATTTCTTTAAAAATAAATGAGAATGTATTTAAATTATTAAAAATATAATAATAATAAAGTATTGTTTGCTACATTTTTTTTGTGGGTTTGTTAAGGTATGCGGACCCTATGGTCAACACGTTCAAACATCGTGCACAATTTTGAAGGTTTAGCATGAGAGAGGTAGTCTTAAGAGATGAAAAAATCTTCATCTAGTCTAGGGGGTACCTTTGATTATAAAGCCTTTATTTAATTTTCCTGGATGAATGTGGAATCCAAAATACGAAGAGTCCATGATTGGAGGTGTGTGAGGTGGTCCAACTTAGGATGTATATTGGTTGATATTACTATGTGATGACACACTATAGCCAAAGTAATGATTATGTGGGTGAAGTTGACGGTGCACCATATTTGGATGTGAATATGCACATAAAAATGAAGATATCATCAAGTTATACACAAATTGCATGTTGTAGAGAAGGCTACATGCATTGGATATGGTACATATTGGGAACATCATTGATGATTATTTTTTAAAAATAACTAAATGTAGATGTCGATCAAATGACCTTTTGGGTTGTGCTAAAGGTTGAAATATTTATGAACACATTTCTAAGAACAGAGTCACAACAAGACACGTATGGAAGGTGAACATATAAACCTCTGTCATCATGCTTGATTGACAATATTAATTGCAATTTCATCTAATGAAAAGGTTTAAGATATTGTTGCTCCATATTTTACTAGTACTAGAGGTTTCATAAGGATCATTTTGATAAAAATAAATAAATCTCAAATATGTCTTATTTATGATGTTATTGCTCACATAATCCTTTCGGTACTACTATCCATCTATTTATGTTGGTTTCATATGTCAACCATATTGCTATCATAAAATTCATAATACCACTTATGTTCCCCTCGAATATGGTCTACTTATATCCATGTAATAAACATAATGAAATGTCGATGTTATAGGGATTTTGCTCTCACTCGCATTGCTTCAGCATCATGCACTGCAATTGTAATAAAACTAATATGTGGATGAACTTATCACTTTGAATGTCATTTGTTTTGAAAACTTGAAGGTATCTAGGGCCAACAATAGATACATATAGTGATGACAGATAAAATTAGTTAATGCCTTAAATAGTGTAAGGAATAGATAATGGAATCAGATTCCATTATGATGTAGAAATATCTTTGACTTACTGGTGCACTATAGAAATTCACTGCATCATTGTTATTGATCCCAAGGTACAAATTTTGGCTATGGTCATTTCAAATAATACACCATGCTATTGATAATTAAAATATATTCATGGCATAAATATGGTGTATAACGTTAAGTTCTTTATGATATAAGAGGAAGTCTAAATATGTTGTAAATATGAGATAAAGAAAGGCTCAAGGAATTCATTAAGTTTTATTAGACATCAATACAAAGAGAAAGCAATGCCTCTATGAGTGCAAAAAGGTGAAATGCATACAATAATACCTTTGCATGAAAATTGGTGTAGAAATATAAAGCAACTTAGAAGTATGAATGTTAGTAAAAGAGTCAAGACTTGAATTGGTAGGCTATATAATATTGCAGTAAAAAAATTTACCTTAAAAATTTAACATGTCATATTAGGCACTAAACCAAATACCTAAGTCAAGATTAGTTGAATATTTGAATTTGGAGTTATTGAAGTAATAATAGTTTGGGAAATTTTAAATTTAAACATTAAAATTAATTATTGATTATGGGGCCATAAGGAATTCTACTCCCAATTTTTTTTTGAAGCATTATTGAATTTGATTGAAATTTGATTTAATAATTTGAAGATTGAATGCAAAATAGATTTTTCTCCATATTGTGAATTTAAATTTGTGATTTGATAAATTGATATTGAATCTTGAAAATTGACTCTTTTTAAAGAAAAGGTTTTCTACTCCAAATCAATTAATATTTTTATTTTTTATGAGTTCCATTATGTCAAATAACAATGCTTTTCTTTCTAAATCACAACATTGTAAAAGAACTAATTTTGCATCATGAAAAATGAAATGAAATCAATTCTCACCATAAAAAATTAGGCAAATAGTGAATGGAACAAAGAAAAAATTTATTGAAGATAAAAGAGAAAAATAAAAGATTGAAGAAAGTGATACAAAAACCCTTATTTTGATTAAATTTGGGATAATTCATGAAATACAACCATGCATAGGTGAAACAAAGACTTCAAAATTTTCTTGGGACAAATTTTGTAATATATTTGAATAAAAGAACAAAGCAACCATCCTAAATTTGTAATATTAGTTATAGTCATTGAAGGTAAATAGTGGAGAGAGTATAGAACTCTTTGTTGAAAGAATAGCAGATATAAAGGATAAGCTATTTACTTTGGGAGAAAAAATGAAAGATAATTTTCTTGTCCAAGTTATATTAAGAGCACTTCTAGAGAGTTATATATATTTAGTTAGTTCAATTAAAGTGCTAAATAACAAAACAAACTTTCATGACTTTATTAATGTTCTTCAAGAATATGAGGTGGAAAATGTATTCAAGGATGAAATGACTAATAGTGATTTTATTTCTAAGGAAAATGTACCAAGTAACACTCTATAACACATGTGGTATTCTTGATGAGAGAGGTGAATTGGGAGGTTTTGGGATGAATTCCAAAAGAATGCACTCAATAGGGGCCAATCCATATATTTTTATGACTACAATTGTATTATTTCTAAAATGTACAATCAATGATTGTATGGTCACATAACTATATAATAGCTTGAACTATATGATTTATCAATTGTACAATCTATCAAACATGGTTATTGGGAAATAAATTAGTCTTCTCGTAATTGTTCACTTTGGCAATCATCAATTCTATTTTAGCAAGCATAAAACATGCAATTACCATACAAATGCAAAGGTATTGATAAAATGTATGGTTAGGGAGTTTGAATTATGGTTATAGTAAACCCTCCATGCAATTACTCAATCTTAGATCTATATTTTTTGATACAAGATATTGCCATAACAGGAATTGGATAACTCTAACGATGAGATCACTAACTTAGTAATCCATCATGCATAACTGGAATCACAAATTCCATTTTAGATCCAACACAAAATGTACTACTCATTATATAAACAATACAACTCCTTGCAAACATGTAAATTACAATGTACAGTAAGAAATTAATGATCAATTCTTTATCCATAATTATCTTACATTGTTGGGTATCAATCAACACTTTATTCTCATTGTAGAATCATTCCAATACAATAGTAATATACAAAAATACATGAAATTCTACAATCCATATGCAATCAATAACATGCTCATACACAACAATGTAGAAGTATGACCTACAATTATCCTTAACAATCAACACGATCTTGAACAACAATAGACAACATTGATCAACTATCCATAACATTGAACAACACTAAACCATATTGAACAACCTACAAAATTCAATTATAAGGCTTATAATACATTTCCAGGCTATTCCAAAGTGGTTCCTAAGGCATCACATCATTTAGAACTACCACTCACAGCTTCCCAACTAACTTAATTTTATTAACGCTTTACTAAGGTTCTAATTTGATTTTCATAAAATTACATTTCATGCACATTAGAACTTATTTCATTTAATTTTATTTCATGCATTCATATTTATTTCCTACATTTCATAATTAAATGAACCCTACATTGTACAATTAGATAAAAATTATACTTTTACCAAAATTGTGTGAATCCACATATTATCATTTTTTCTTCTTCTAGGAGGTGGATTTTCTTTCTACATTTTCCCCACCCTTTAAATTAGTTTGCATACCTACTAACACATCCTTATTGGTATTATATGATTGATCATATTGGATATCTTGTAGTTAAACTTGGAGGATAGTCTTCTCATTCCACAACTTTTTAGCATAATTATTGATTTCTACAACTTTTAGTCCCTACATGTTGGATTTCTCCTCTATGGTAGCTAGGAACTATAGTAAATATTTATCACTCTTAGTTGCACTCTTGCATAGCATTTCTTTCAAATAAGCCTCTTTATAAATAGCTATAGTGAGCTCCTCATTCTTATCTAAAATCACCTGATCTCTCTACCACATTTCAAATTTATGGGCATGTTGAAGTTCCTCCTTGAATTGAAGCATAGCCTTATGATCCATAATTATTTGATTGTAGTGGTTGGTATCTTTTGTCATTTCCTCAATTTTATGTTCCTTTAGTTATAGTTTCCCATCATACATCTTCAATTTATCTTCATGTTTTATCAATTGCTCCTTCTAGGCTACCAACAATTCTACCTACTACTTTAATTATTGGTTATTCAAACTTAATTGCTCCTCCTACTATTTAATTTGGGCCACATACCACTATAAAATCTCATCTCATTCCTGTAGTTGCTTTTTATTTTCATCCATTTGATGGATCATAAGTTATTTTTCCTTTTCTTGTGACTACAACTTATCTTCATAGGCTTGCTTCATACTTGTCATTTTGGTTCCCACCTACTTCAACATCTTCTTAGATTCTTTCTTACTATTTTCCAGTTCTTATTCAATTGTAGCCATTTCTTTCATAGTCATTACCACTTCTTCTTACTGAGCTCCCTTAGCTTGATAGATTTGTTCAAGTCCCAAGATAATCCATTCAATAAAATGTGTTATAAACTTTAATTTCTAGAAAACGAAGGTCAATTTTAGTGAGGCCCTTTGGTATTCTATAGATTGTATTCAATGGACACCTCTACTTTTTTTCTAAATCCAAATATACGTATTGATGGACTCTATAATTTGTCTTCATCCCTTTTGATAAATCATCAAGTCCTAACATATTTGTTACCTCTCCTCTCAGTAATTTCCATGGGTTTTGTGCATGTATATGTGTTATGCTCCTTGTTATATCTATACTACACACCCACTCCATGACCTTTTCCATCTACTTGAAGGTTCTATCCCTCCACTACTTCAACTTTCCCATATAGCCTAAGCAAACTAAAATTAGGTACTTAAGAATATTTTATAGATCTACTCTACGATATGGTCTAATTGTTCATTCATATATTTTCCTTATTCATTTTAAATTCTATATTCGAGTGTTTCAAATAAGAATCATGTTTGAAGTATGTGATCCATCTCCTATGTCTAAGTATTTTCCTCCTCTTCCTAATCCAAAAGTGATATTTTCTTGAATTCCTTAATTGGACCTATAATAGTCTCTTCCTAAAATGAATTTTGAGCTATATTTTGTGCTTCATGGTCCTCTTTTGATTTAATTTTGTTTATATCAATGATTATGTTAGTCAATTTTTGTTCTTGTTTAGGTACCTAATTTTCTTCCTATATATTTAGTTGTTCTTTCATTGCTTCATGTACCATATCAAATCACTCCTTTGCTTGTGTCACATTTATCTTCATATTTTGACTATTTATAACTCTCATGACAATCCATACATGTGGTTTCATATTCTCCTTTTTCTCATCTAGTGGGGCCACCATCAATTCCATTGCTTTCATTCATGGTGGTGATACCATTATATCCAACCAGTGCTTGGATGCGTCCAATAGTTCAAACTCATTGGCATCAATCAATAGAGAAGATCCCATTGTTTCTCTTAATTGGTTTATTTCCATTGATAGATTATTATTTTCCAAATCCAATGCCTCTAGTGCTAAGTTCATTTTCTCTACTAGATATATGAGCATTATTTATGATTGCTTCTTCTATATAAGAGACTTTTCCCATTTTTTTCTCTCCCATTACCTTCATGTTTACACTAGACATGGTACTAGTACAAATACCTCCTCCTCCTTGTGAGATCGTGGTTTCTCCTACAACCTTTGTACAAGTATCAACTTCTTTGAATCAAAATATATATGCAATTGGCAACATATTTTCCACTGATGGTGGACTTATTCCTTTAAAGCCTTATTCTCTTTAACCAATGTGGATTCTAGTCTTCTTGTGTGTTTCTTCTATTTTAGCTTTTCTACAATAGCTTTGGATATTGGGATTATTTTCACCCATCGTAGTATTGAAGGTTGATCCTTCGATAGACATCATAGATCTATTAACCTATAGAATGGGATGCCTACTTAAGAAACTACATCCAAAATTATAATTATTGCACATAATGCCATTGAAAAAAAATTCCTTATTCTTTGCAACAACCATTGAATCCATTGGGTTAAGTATGTGCCCTAGTCATACTATACTCCCTTGGTGATGCCTTCCACATACTGTTCCATGTAGATTGGTATTTTTTGATGTTGTGCCTCTCTTGATAGTTGAGTGATAACTACATTCATTGCACACATAAGCTCCTTGATATTCAACATACTTTGCTTTATCCCTGATCCTGTAGGATAAAAATACTTAATGGTTGATGGAGACTATCACAGCACACCCATTGGACTTCCCAGAAGACACTAATTGATACAAAGGATCAATTAATACTTAAATTTTAGCATTTACCAAACCTTACTAATGCTATCAAGCATTAATAAAATGTCCTAATTAAAAAAACCTAAGGGCTAGTAAAACCCAAGTATTCTACAAAATCCCTAATTGAAGCAAAGTACACTTTACCAAGTAAATTGGAGAGTTTGAATGAAATTGGAATTTTGGCAAGGTTTTGGGAATATAGAAAATAGGACTTTTGCAAAGGATTAATTTGGGAAAATTATCCTCCATAAAAGTAACTTATTAAAATAAGCCTAATTTTTATGCAATTAGGTGCACACCAAAATCTATTCAATTTTGAAAATATTCAAAAATGTCAAAGTCATAATTTAATAATAAAAATGTGCATATTGTTAGAATTATTGAATTGTCATTGATGTCAAAGACTGACTTGGTTGCTGGAAAACTGTGTGATTGGGAAACTATTCAAGGAAAATATATCTTTTTCAAGGGAGATTTAATAGATTTTCCTATGAGGTTGGGTGATCAATATCATATGCATTTTATTATAAGGTGTTACCATATAAAGTGATGTTTCAAATTATTAAATCATATGTATTTTATTATAAGGTGTTACCATTTAAAGTGATGTTTCAATATACAATATAAATACAAATATTATCTTGAAAACATGGGTTGACCTTTTGGGTGCCAAAAGTGTAAGGTTTGACTATATAAATATAAGGCCAAAATCTATTCAAGACCATCGATGATCATTGTCATGGTGAATTAGAGGCATAGGAGATGATATTTATGTGACTGATGGTGTGTCATCACTAAATAGTATAGAGATTGAAGGTTGGTAGGAAAGCTAGAGCTAGCATAAGACAGAAAAACCAAAGCTCATGCAGAGTAGCAAAGTTGGAGCTCACTTAGAGCAATGAAGTTGGAGCTTGTGTGAGTCAACAAATTTTAGCTCAACGGCAAGGTGGTGACGTTGTCTAGATAAGCAAATGTAGTGGATGTAAGGAGTAGTGGAATTAAGGTGGTGATACTATATGGAGAAGCCAATGTAGTGGATTTAAGGCACAGTGGAAGCAATATGGTGACGTTGTTTGGAGAAGACAACATAGTGGATGTAAGGCATAGTGGAAGCAAGGTGGTGACACTATCTAGATAAGCCAATGCAGTGGATGTAACACATAGTGGAAGCAATATGGTGATGTTATTTGAAGAAGCCAACACAGTGGATATAAGGTGTATTAGAAGCAAGGTGGTGATATTGTACAGATAAGCCAATGCAGTGGAGGTAAGGCATAGTGAAAGGAAGGTGGTGATGCTATTTAGAGAATCCATCACAAAAGAGTTTTTGGGGGACCTCATGGTGATGGCCTTGGAGATTAAAATATTTGTATATTTATATATTTTGATCACACAAAGTGAAGCTTCTAAGTGGATCATGTTTATAGTAGGTTCGAAGAAGGCTTCGAAGGGTAGAATTCATTTTGGTGCTAGTATGATGTGGTTTTGTTGTCTATAACAAAGAAGTCCAATGACACCCAATGAAGCTCTATCGATAAGAAGGTTCTAAAAATAACAAGAGGCTTTCCATTATAATATAATAAAATTGACATCGTGGAAGGTATTATTTTCAAATCTAAAGTATTTCATCATAGTAAGATAGGTCGTCAGAATGTGCCAACCTTATCTAAAGAAAATGTTTTAAGATCGTTGAAGTAGCGTTGACTATGAATGGTAGCTAGCTTTATCAGAAAAGAAAACATAAAAGAAAATTATTGGAGAATTTAGTTCCATATATTTTTAAGTCATTGCATGACATAGGAGGAAGATAAGCTTACCACCAAGCAGTCATTATAATTTTCTTGATGATTGAGCAGCAAACATTTTTGGAGGATCCATCATAGAAGAAATCGAGTCATCATCATTGCAGTACATGAAACTCATGTTGAGTTCTATCTCATGGATAAAAGTAGTGAATAAATAAGGTGACAACAAATATGAATAGTGCATGAGGTACTTATATATATTCCATTTTATTAGAATATTAAAGGAGATATATGGAGTCATTTTATTTTTAATAAATGAGGAGAGTAAAGTTTTTAAAAGGAGTCATAAGGGATTTAAAAGGTATTAAATTATTTTATTTGAAATTTTTATATTGATGAAGAATATGTCACATCCATATATACAATGAGGATATCTCAATTCAAGGTATTAGTGTCCATGAATTTTAGGGCAAGCAAAGGTAATTTTGGCTGATGAGTTTTAGGGCAAGTGGTACAGTAGAGATTATAATATGATGAGCAAATATTAAAGTGTAGATCCAAGAAGAGATCTTGAGACTTGTGGAAGTGATAAACTTAATGAATGTGAAGGACAATTTGGCTATTTGAAGCTTCCAAAACTAGTATATCATCCTTTATTTTTTGATCAATGTTGGTACCTTCAGATCTAAGGTTAGTGCCTCAAGGACATTGGTTTATCCTATGGATTGGTGCCCATAAACTTGATCAAGGATATTGTTGTCTTCTATGGGTTGGTGCTCATGAACTTGAACAAGGAGATTGGTGTATCCTGTGGGTTGGTTCCCATGAACTTACTCAAGGATATTGGTGTCTCATGTGGGTTCATGCTCACAAAATTGAACAAGGATATTTTTGTCTCCTATGGGTTGGTACCCATGAAATTTTAATAAGGATATTGGTGTCTCTTGTGGGTTGGTGTCCACAAACCTGTAATAAGGATATTGTTGTATCCTATGGTTTGGTGCCCATGAAATTTTATAAGGGGATTGGTGTCTTCTATGGGTTGGTGCCCACAAAATTTTATTGAAGAAATATAAGCAATATTTTTTTGTGGTTTTCTCTTGAAAGGGTGTTTCCACGTAAAATCCTTGTATCTTATGTGTGTGGTTTGATATGCATTGATTCATTATTGCATTCATATTATTGCAGTTATTGTTTGCAAATAAAAAATTTATCTTATAATGTTCACCTCCACCAATTAGTATAAGTGTGTGTTTCTTCATTTGGTATCAAAGAAGGTTCCTTCATAAAAGCCTTACCGCTTGAAGAAATATATTAGAAGAATAAACATGGCTTACCAAGAAGGTTTTCATTAAATAGGGCTCCATTGTTCTATGGGACTAACTACGCCTTCTAGATCATGAGGGTGCAAACCTATTTGATGGCACATGGCTATGATATATGGAAATATGTTGTTTATGGGTTCAAACCACCTACAATCCCTCCCATAGATAAAAATGACAAGAAACCATTTGAACATAATGCCAAGGTAATGAATACAATACTAAGTGGGTTATGTGAATCAAATTTTGTGAAAGTCATGCAATGCACCTTAGTAAAAGAAATATAGAATAAGTTACAAAGAACATATGAAGGATATGACAAGGTTAAAATGGCAAAACTTCAAACCCATAGGGGAAGTTTAAATACGTAAAAATGAAATATGAGGAAGATATTGCCAAATATCTACTCCATGTTGATGAAATTATCAACACCATTTGTGGACTTGGAGAAAGTATTGATGACTCTAATATTGTTTAGAAAATATTAAGGTCACTTCCCATGAGGTTTGATGTGAAGGTCTTAGCAATTGAAGAAATGAAGGATCTCAAAACCTTAAGCATGAATGAGCTACATGAAATTATCATAGCTTATGATATGATGACTAAAAAATATCAAACATCCAAATGGTAGGTCACGTTTAAATATTCAAATAAGACAAAGAATAAGGAACTAGATTCAAGTGAAAAATCGAGCAATGGAGAAGAAGCCAACTTTGTACGAAGGAATAAGAAGGGATCAAGTAATCAGAAAGGTAAGTATACTTTGAAATGTTTTAATTGTGGTAACCTTAGTCACTATGCAACTCAGTACCCACAAGCTAGAAGTAGTAGTAGTGAAGAAGAGGAATACAATAAAAATAAAGAAGAAAAATTTTATCATGAAAATACAATTTTATCAAAGCAAGCATGAGAAGATCTTTCAAATGCATAAGAAGATTCTTTACATTGAGGAAGCAAGCATGTATTATAAAAATAGTGATGATATTCTCTTCGATAGTGAAAGAGAATAAATCCTATTTTTGGCCATGGAGGTGAAAGAAGATGCTCGTGTTGTTGAAAAACAAGAAGAGGAGAAAGATCCAGAAAATTAAGAGGAAGCCATAGTTGACATATAAGAGGAACTTGTTTTTTCTCTTGAAGAGGTGAAAAGGCTTAGAAAGGAGAATTCAAGATTGAAAACTCAAGTACAAGAGGATGAGAAGATAAAGGTAAAGCTTTAACAAGATCTCACTGACTTAAAAGTGAAAATTCAAGAGGCAAAGCGAATTGAAGAAGGTATGGCTGAGTAGTTAAAGGAAAAAGAGTTAGAATGTGGAAAACTAGAACATGAGGTTGTCTCTCTAAGGAAGTGTAATAATCTAATAATAAGTTACATCGAAATATCAGATTTGATAAAAGCACAAAATAATTGGATGATATTATCAAAGCACAAAGATCTTAAGTTATATAAATTGGACTTGGTTTTGAAGAGAGTCAAAAGAAACAAAAATATTCAAGCCCAAAAGAATTAGAGTAATCAAAGAAAATAATTAAAGAAGATCCTAAGACCTATGTTGATTTTTTGAGAAGTGGAAGCATCAGAAATGAATAAAACAAAGCATCATCATGGACCAAGGTCCATCACAGAAACATCAATGAGAGAACCATGTGACCATATCATCCAATGCAATCAGATAGGTTTCAATATTTCTTATGAGGTTATTGTTTTTCTTGTCACCAATTT